>JAVSCE010009761.1:0-133676 GCA_032199065.1 Smutsia gigantea
AGATTGAATGCTAAAGGGGATAAATGCTTTGAAACTGAGTGGGCAGAGGCAGCCTTTCAGCTAGTAGGGTTTGGGGATGTGTACAGGGGATGGAGAGGGTATCTAAACTGCATTTGGAAAGGTGCAAAGGGCTCCAAATAGAGAGTAAAAGAGAAACATTCCAGAAATTTGTAATTTTGAGAGGATGGGTGAATTTCAGAAATGATATGTTTGGGGAACAGCTGTTTTGTGCAGAGTGTGGGGCACATAAGGCTGAAAAGAAACGCTGGAATCAGATTGCAGGAAGTCTTGGTTACCCTGGTTCAGTACTGCCTGTCAGCTGGGGCCCTGCTTTTAATAAGTGGGCTTGCACAAAATCAGCCAAAACTATGTGGACCCAAAAGACTGGAGCCTGGGCTTAAGGGTACTTAAAAAAAAAAAACTCTATGTGTTTTGTTTTTCACAACCTAGAACTTTCAGCAACTAAATGGAATATTGTCTTATATACATCTCATGGGTTTATAAAAGTCTTTTTCTACCTTCCAACTCAACTGGAACAACAAAGACGGATGCTTCGAAGGTTGCCACTGGACAGCCTTAACCACAGAAGTACCTGTTTAGAAGTGACCAGGAGAAGTTTATGACCAGCTCTTCACTTGGGATATATTGAACAGAGAAAAGACATGAAAAGAGGAAATTTGATGGGGTCTGATTCAAGGTACATGTTGAAAATTCAGTGCAGCGACCTCTGTGGCATGAAAGGGAAGTTTTTTGAGTAGAACCTGAAATGGAGTAAAACGGCACTGACGTATGGGGGAGCCCCCCTGAGTGGCCACGTCAGACTACTCCGCCCATAGGGCAGCTGCGGTCCTGCAATAGAGCGAATTTAGACACAGCCGAGAGTTCCGAGCTGGACTGGGCCATACAGGTATTTAGCCCAACCCCTCATCTCAGGAATGCCTTGCTGCCCAGTCAGGGGACGTGACCTGCCCGAGATGTCTCACACTTGTTAGAGGGTGACTGTGAGACCCAACACCGAGCCCGGCTGTGTGCTTTGCACAGACTTCTCCTCCTACTTGAGGACTCAAGAACTTCTTTGGGCCTTATAGTCTATGATCTGCCCTACAGACCAATCTTCTCGAGACTAAGGAACCAATATCCTTTTTAAAGGTGACATATCGTCACTGCTGATGGTCTGAAGAGTCATCAAACACAGTCATGCATGGGTAGGTAATCACAAGGACCAAATATATTTGAAAAGAGTCGAGGTACAGATGGAGTAGTACGACTTAGACCCTGTGTTTCTGTCTCTGCCCAGGGCTGGTATACACCCCTGCCTGCCCCGGGGAGCACTGACGCCATGTGGATGGTGTCCCCTGCAGCTGGGCGACGCAGGCTGGCTCATGGCCACCTCAGGTTCTTATTTGCAGACACTCCAGAAGTCAGCACATTTTCCTTAGTTCCAAAGTGATTTTTCAAATTCTCAGTCCAAGCTGGAATCTTTCCTACACAGTCTAAAAAGCAATTTCTTTCCGCCTGATTCCCCAATGCCCATCTTCCATTTCTGGCAAAACAGCATCTGGGCCTGGTTCATCCTGGGTGTCCCCTCAGGTTTGTAGCTTCAGCAGAATCTTCCTGATAATTGATTCAAATCTTCTGACCTCCCTATCCCTTGTATTCTCTCTCCTCCTCCTCTCTTTTATCGACCTATTCCTACATACTCATCTATAGCATTATTATTTATATTTGCTCACATAATCTATATGAACATAATTTAAAAAATCAAGGCACCCAAAATCCTAAAACCAATAGTATCCTTGCTCCAATCCCCCCCACCTCCATTCTCTCTGTATCCACGGGCAGCTAGGTCCTTCTAGCTCTTTTCTTGTGTACACTCCTATTTATAGATAATTTGCTACTATTGTTAATTCTTGACTTATCTACCTTCTTTCATATTATGTAGTGAAACTTTTCTCTGTTCACTCGCTGTCCTTCTTCCTTTCCTCTCAACATATTTATAGCACCTTAGTTTACTTCATGTTCAGGCTTCACCTTATCGTGGTTATGTAAATAGTGTTTACTCCTGGGGCAATATACTGCACAGCAGTCCCTCCTGTCTGTGGGGGATGTGTTCCAAGATCCCCAGGAGAGGCCTGAAACTGCTGATAGTATAGAACCATATAAATACTCTATTTTTTCCTATGCATACATACATATAATCAAGTTTAATTTATAAATTAGGCACAGTAAGAGATGAATAATAACAATAAAATAAAACAATTATAACAATACCCTGTCATAAAAGTTATGTGAATGTGGTCCCTTTCTCTCCAAATTATCTTACTGTCCTGTACTCACTCTTCTTTTTCTTGGGATGATGGGAGATGATAAAATGCCTACGTGATGAGATGAAGGGAAGTGAAAGACGGAGGCATTGTGACATAGTGTCAGGCTACTGTGGACCTCCTGACATCTGCTTCCGGATCGCGGTTGGCCATGGGTGACTGAAACCATGCAAAGCGAAACTGTGGATTGGGGTGTTGGGGTTGGGGTGGGTGGGAACCACTGCAATTACCTTATAGTACAATTTCCCCCCAAAGTTAATAATTGCCATTTTTCCCCATTTGGTTAGTATTCTGTGAACCTGTCACTAACTTTCCTCAAATCCCCTGATAGCTGCATAAAATATGCTTTTCATGCAGTTCTCCACTCCACAGGTTAGATACACTGGGTAATGTAGAAGTCTCCCACCTGCCCTGACCCCAGCGTAGAGATTCTTCACCTCACATTCTCCAAGCCCCTGCCATCTGCACTGTTGCTTTCCAGACCCATTGCACACTGGCCTGAGAGATCCTCTTCTCTATTTTCCTGGAGTTTGTTTTCCTCTCTCCTTTCCTGGAGTCCAGTGTTGTTTTTTTCTTGATAACTAAGATGTAATTTTGCTTAAGCATTAACTCCAGTTAACACCAGCTAAGCACGAACACTTTGAGAAAGGGCAGATGGGAGGTATATTATTGTAATCTTTGCTTATCTGAAAATTTCTGTATCCTACCCTTATGTTTAGTTAAGAGCTTGGCCTGGCATAGACATAGACAGAGGATCATGTTTTCCTCAGACTATTTAGGGGATTGCTGTATTGTCACTGGGGCTCAGCGTTGCTAGGTAAGAGGCACTGTGCCATTTTTATTTCCTGTCCTTTGTGCTCTTTCTGCAAACTTAAGATCTTTCCTTTACCTGGTATTCTGAAATTTCATGATATTTGCCTTGGTGGGTTTGTTTGCTTGTTTATCTTTTAAACAAAAAAAATGTCTTTACAAGTAGTGATTCTATAGCATCTCACTACGCTGATGGACAGTGACTGTAATGGGGTTGGTGGGGGGGACCTGATGAAGGGGTAGTTTAATAACCGTAATATTGCACATGTAATTGTAGATTAATGATAATAAAATAAATTATATTAAAAAAATGTCTTTAAACACACTGTGCTTGGACACACTCTGGAAACAAGTCTTCCAGTTCTGGGAAATCAACACACTTGTTTGAATATTTCCATTCCTGTATTTTCTCAGTTTTCTCTTTCTGGAATTCCAGATGTTGGACATGTTGGATTGGACCTTTATATTCTTATCTCTAGTCAAAAAGACATTTCTTTGTCTTTTTGAGGAGAGTTACTCAACCTTATCTTCTAAGGGTTCTACTGAATATTTTGTTTTGGTTATTATATATTTATCTCCCCAAACTCTACTTCTGCTCTCAGATTATTCTTTTTTAGTGTGTTCTGTCTTGTCTCATGAATGCAGTATTTTCTCAAAACTCTCTGATGGTAATGATTGTAGGATTTTTAAAAAAGTTTTTCTCCTGTTCCCTGTACCATCTCTATGTCTTCTTAGCTCCTTAAGAAACATGTCTACTTGTTTAGTTCCCTGTTTTTGTTTTTGAGGCCTTCTTCAGATGTCTGGTGATCTTTGAATGTCCATCAGTGGTTAAGAACTGATGCGATCAGGAGGCAGTAGGGAACTGCATGGGGTTGGCTTAGCCCTCAGTACGTATTGTCAGGAGATGAACTGGCTTAGCTGGGGATGAACATTTCCAATGGAGTCTCTGTGGATCTTCCCTCTGAGGCCAGTTTCCCTAGAGAATTATCCTCTGTGCTCCTGCCTGGAAGGTGTATATATATCCAGGCACTCATGTGCTGAGAGCAGAGACAGGAAGGGCGCTTGGAAAACAGACTTTCACCAAAGTGCCTGGGTTTCCGCCTGGCATCCGGCTCCCCCTCCGCAGGGCCTGTTAGCTGAATCTGGAGCTTCTCTGGTTCAGGTTCTCTAATGAACACACATTCTTGGTCTCCTGGCAAGGACAGAGCAGGGTGGGGTTTGGTTGGGAAGAAACGTACACCTACTGTGTGTGCAGACTTCAGTACGGGGCAGTACGAGGGTACTCCAGGCCTGGGTCTCCTGCTCCCCAGGAAGCCACAGGGTCCGTGTGGGTAACTGTTGCATGTGCACATCGCTGGTGCAGCTTCTTGCACTCTGCTGAGTGAACTGCTGTTCCCCATGACTATTTATTCCCCCCAGAATATGTGGACAGTTCTCATTTGTTGCTGTTACCTCCCCAATTCTCTTTGACTTGGGCATTTACTTCTTTTTAATTCTTTCACTCTCATTCTGTTCAGGTGTTAGATGGGAAGAGATAAATCTGTGTCCAGCACTTACCATATTTGACCAAAACTCCCTTCTTTTTACCTGAATTTCAGAAACCACATATAAAGGATTTCAGGCACAGAGAACACGTAAGGTTGTCATCCATGTTTAGTTTATAGTAAATAAAATTTATGTCTTAGGGGGCCTCCCAGGGAGCAGCCCTGCCAGGTGGCCCCCTGCCTGGCATTTAGGTCTGTTGGCCTCTAGAATCCTTCAGTGTGCCAGGCTTGAATGAGGCCAAGCCCAGAGGCACCTTAGGGAATGGTCTCCCAGTGAGCAGCTGCTGAATACAGCAGACATGGGGGAACAGGAGACGGACTTCTGGGATGACTTGTGTAATTGACTAAGGTCTAGAGCAGTAATTTTCCTATTTATCCATAATGCTCATACTCCAAACTGCCCTGTTACATTTATTAAAGAGAGAAATAAATAAAGGAACAAACTCAGGGTTACCTTTCATGGAAAGCTTGTCAAGTAGGAAAGGCTTTACACCTGCTTTTTCTTCTTATCTGACGGATTCAACTTAAGAGCAGATTGTCACCAGCAAAGCATGAGACCGTTCCTTATTTCTGTATACTAGACCGAACAGGTGTCCCGGAGAGACCTGGGCAGGAACTATACTTGTTATAAGAATGCAGTAAATACAAATAGCAACAAAAATCATCAAGATTAAGCAATCAAGAAGGTGCTACAGAAAATACTCTAAGAACTAAACAACCATAATAAATATCCACCTTCCCCCCACAAAAAGCTCACACATAAATTTCCTCCTTTCTTTTAATACCAGAAAACAAAACTTTGCTTTGAGGCATTGGATTTCAAAGATCCTTAAGACATTTATTAGGGACTGATTTGTGACGGCAATTTCTTTTCCTTTTTTTATTTCTGCAATATTCATTAAATGTCATTGTTATGACAAAATACAATGGCATCAATAGAGTATTAAAAACAGAGCTTAGATGCATGTCTCTCTCTTTTCAGGTGACTCTTGGTAAGCATTTGGATGCTACCTGAAATATGAAGATTCCTGTTATGGACTCAACTGTGTTCCCTCCAAATTCCTATGCTGAAGTGCTAACTTCCAGTACTGCAGAATGAAATGTGGCTGCATTTGGATATAGGGCCTAGAAAGAGGTAGTTAAGGCCAAATGAGGTCATAGGGTTGGCCTTGATCCAATCTGAGTAGTGTCCTTATCAGAAGTGGAAATTCCGCTACCCAGGGACGCAGGCACACAGCAGGAAGGCAGCTGTCTGCAAGCCAAGGAGGGTCACCTCAGGAGACACCAAACCTGCCCACACCTTGGTCTTGGACTGCTGGCCTCCACAACTGTCACAAAATAAGTTTCCATTGTTTAAGGCCTTCAGTCTGTAGGCTTTTGTTATGGAAGCCTCGCAAACTAACACAGTTACTTGATCTGTCTTCTGCCATATTCGATACAAAATCTGTATGAGACAAAAAGCATAGAAAAACTATGACTCAGATACTTCTGAAAACCAACTTTTGCTATCTAATAGCTGAAAAATCAGTTATTAGATCATGATTACTATGTGGAACCACTTTGGCTCCATCACCTGTGAGCAGAAGATCCAAGGTGATGAGGTGACCTGGGCTTCGCCTTCCAGAGCAGGAACTTGGAGCCTCAGACTCTCCCTGGAGTTCCCCTCGGGCTGGTCCTCAAGCTAGTCACGTCACTCTCTGCAATCTGGCAGAGGAGGAATGGGAATGCCTGGAGCTCCCAGCATGTGGGCTGGACTGCAATGGAAGGTCTTAAAGGAAAAGGGAAGATTAGGTTGAGGGGATTTTCTGGTGGTAAAGGTTACTGATGGAAATGGAGTCAGGGGACCACCCTCCAATCTCACACACCTGTCGGTGTGAAGAGAAGCACACCTGGGGTGTTAGAAGGCTGCACTGGACAGCTTGAGGAACGGCCCTTCCCAGAAAGGTCTTTACTTGGACCCTGGACAATCATATTTCTAGAATTCAGATAACCAAGAAAGGTAGAAAGCACCGCATTCATTTAATCAGGTACTAGAAATGCTTGTTTTTGGGCTGAGGAAAATACCGGGGGACTGGCCTATTTGCATCCCCCTGCCCTGTGACTGCAGGTTGTCACAATTCATCAGTAGCCAGCAAAGAAAGTCAGGACATCACGTTTAGGCTGCATTTACCATCACAGAGCGTGTTACCCTCCCTGCTACCCCAGTCCTCAAGCTGCCCAAGCTCCTATGTCCAAACAGAAGACACGAAGAATAAAATTGAGGGGGAGAGGGAGAGAGATGGAGATTCAGAGAGAAATAAAAAGAGACACTGAGAACACACACAAACGCAAAGAGGAAGCATAGAGACCTGGGCAGTCACAGGGAAAAGCAAGTCACTGGAGCTGGACCTCAGATCCCGCCAGATTTCCATGGATTCCCAATTGGATCTGCTCTCTTCTCAGGCTCTGGTCCCATTTAAACCCCACTGGAGCATCACGGCTTAAGGAAGCCCATGGATGTTTGCACTTGTGATGTGATTTCTAAGAGGGACCCTGTGAATTCACTGAGGTGGAACAAAAAGACCGGGGAAACCAAGTTCATATTCTTAGGTTTCGATACCTAAAATTCACCCATGTGAGGTGGGCATCTCGTTCAGGCAGGGGCATCAGATGAAGAGCTGAAATCTGGGGGGCCAGTAAGACTGGGAGCCGGGAACGTTCATTCTTCTTAAATGAGTCTTTATTGCAAGAGCGCTGCTTTTTCTCTGGTGCTTGTTAAATACTGTGTTTATGCTGTGTATTTGTATACAGTGGGATTAAGGGACCAAACTGAATTAGTGATGATGGTTGCTTGAAGGGGTGTTTGACTAGGAGATTTACAGAGCGTTCTTAATAATCTTTTTTATTTATTTATAGAATGTTATCATTCTAAACATACAGCGCTGCCATCCCTTAGGAAAGATGCTTTCTATTTGAGGACCACCGACTCTGCATGTTGATTTGAAAAGAGATAAAAGAGCATCTGGCCACCATGGCGCAGGCTGCACGTTCCCTCCCTCTTCATTATGCAGAGAGCTGATGCAGTTTTTGCTCCTTTCCTATTTATACAAATAAAGAGACCGATTTGGGAAATATGTCATGCTGGCATTAAACATCACCAGTCTTGCTGGGTTGAAATGTACACGTTCCATTAACAACAATTATATTGTATAATTAAGGTTGTGGTCCCCAAAGTCTGACTCAGAAGCTTCCTCAAATACTGATGGGTTTATCGAAGACATGTTACGATAAATATACCCCTCCCATCATCACCCTCAGCTCCCCACCCTGTACCCCTCATCTGAAAGTCCCACCAGTGCCTGAGCCAGTGACTCAGTCTGCAATAACTGTGGTGTTCAAGTGCCCTCTAGTGTAGCTGTGGCTGAGACTGATATGAAAATACAAAAGATGCTCTGAAAGGGCAGACTCCTACAAGCAGTCATCAGTCCTTCTGTGCCTTTTATGGGGCTCCCGTGTACAGGGTCGGCTCAAAAGGAATGGTGCACGTAGATGATTTGGAAGGTTCCCTCTAGAATGAGGCTCTCCACATGGTCTTATGCTGCTCTCCCTCATTCTTTTGGGGAGCTCCTTTTTAGTTGTAGGTGGAAATTTCCTGAGGCTTATGCCAGCTTGGCCCACACACCTGTGTAAAGAGCTATGGGGAAAGAGCTCACGAAGTCCTCGCACCTGGGAGCCCTTCTTGACTCAACAGCTGGAGAGAGAGCTCTAACCTCTGTCGCTTCAATGAACGCTGCTGGTGGTGACGATAATGGATTTCTAAGGGCAATTAACACAGTGACAGGGTTTATAAATGATAGATTATGACAATACTCCATGCCCAGGCATTTTCCTTTGATGACCACCTGGCTATCAATAATGGGCTCACCAGCCAAACCCTACATTTCCATCTGTGGTCAAGACTAAAGAAAAACAAGCAGCTGAAAATCCTAAAGCAGACTCACATCTTAACCAGGGGGAGCGTTGTTGGCGCAGGTGCGCTGGTGACACAAATCAGGTGCGGGGGAGGAGAGAGAAAGTTAGAAGGAAGCTCCGCTGAGTCAGCAACCCCGGCCCGCTTAGGTACAAATCTGAGTAGATGGGGTTCTCGTCTAGTTCTGTTTAGTGGGAATCTATGCGTGCAGGAATGTGGAGGGCAAGAAAGTTCATCTTCCTAAATTTGTGAGTAGGCACTTCTGGAAAGAGGTGTGGCCGGGAAAGGTTGGGTTAGGTTGGGTGTGTGTCGGTCATTCCTGGATGGGTAGCATGTGGGCGCTGTTCAAAGCAAGACAGTGAGCCCCAAATGAAGTTGCTAATGCTGAGCGCCTTGCTACCAAACGGAGTCTTAATTACAGCTTCAGTTCTCCCAGAAGTGGAAACTTCAACCACTCCGTGGGGGACCACCCGGCCAGCACTTGTCAGGCCATCTGTCTGCATGGCCCCTGCTGGCCCCTACAGGAAAGTGACCTTGCAACAACCAATCTGCTTTTCAGCCAGTACACCTTCCTTGTTCCTGCTCCTTTCTGTCTACTAAAGTCTGTCATTTTACACAGATTCTCGGAGCTCTTTTCTATCTGCCAGATGGGATGCTGACCAATTCATGAATCACTGAATAAAGCCAATAAGATCTTTAAAATGTATGTAGTTGAGTTTTGTTTTGTAACAGTATGTATATGTGTTCCCTTGCTGTAGGGTCAAAATCAGGTAGATTTGCTTCCAGAGTTGTGTGATTGTGGAGGTACAGTCCCGAGACAGGCCTGTAAATAACACATGATTTTGCATTTAGTTGCTCCTCAGAATCCCTAGGAGAAAGATGGCTCAGGATAGAAGATGGAACTATGCTGAAAATTCTCATAGGCTTCTTAGCAATCTGGAAGCAGGAGCAAGCTGCAGAGGTGAAAATGTTAAGGGGGTTTACAGATATAAATGGACGAACTTGTACTAATATTGAGGTTCGTAGGACCAGATGAACTATTAGGGGAGATCTGTGGCAGAAACTATTGATTACTTATCCCAAATCAAGCAGCCCCTCCTTTCTTCCTAGTAGAGCGCTGCATTTGTTTAGAAACCGGCCTTACAGGAGCTTCAAAGACCCCTTTCTATCCCTACAGGCAAATGTTGATTACTGTAGGACAATTGTGGGAAGTGTACAGGAAGCCTTTGGGAAATGTCTCCCTTGAAATATATAAAGAGAAGCAGGAGAGAAACGCCTTCTTTGCTGGATGCCATTGCTGCATGTATCATCTGAAGTTGCTATAGCCTGCAAGCAAATGCAAAGGAGGGCTTTGTCAACCTTTTGGACAGGACAGGGTGGAAAGTTGCAGGGCATCCAGCTCCTGGGAACTGACCACCTCCAGACTCCTTGCTACATAAGGTAACACATTTTTCTCATGGTTTTAAGCCACGTTTCTCTGGATTTTCTATACTTGCAACTGATAGCAATGCCACTGATACAATCACAGTCTGGAACAGGACTTAGTAAGAATGTTGGCTTTGAATAATCAACACAATCAGAAAAAAGTACTGATAAAGTAATTTAATAAAACGGGGAGATTGACTGACATAGTCTTTAAGCTCATAACTGGTTCTGACATGCCATACTCATCTTGGATCTCACTGTCATGGAAGAAATTAGCAATAACAAAAAAAAGAGAAAAATTTATGAAAACTTTTGGGATAAAGTATTGATCAAACCTTGGGCACTGTGAGTGAAATACTCTTTACCTGTAATTCATGCATGTGTGGAATAATTCCATTTGAGACATTGGAATCGTTATTTTACAAAGCAGAGGGTGAAATATATTGAGACATCTGCTGAAACCCACCAATAATTATAATTGACAAGAGAACTGTAAAATGTTCCCAGAGATGTATTTTGAGTTATTACATTCTATTTAAGAATATTCATACAAATCTCATCTTGAGCTAAGCTCTGAGTATATGCCATTTGCCACAAAGGTGGAATCTCATACGTGTTTTCTGACTAATGACCATAAATAGGTAAGTAGGGTTGTGGAGAGATTTAGGCTATCCTTTCTAATGTAGGTGTGTACTTTATCATATACTTATCAGGCAATATCCTCTTTAATTTACTTTAACACCGACAGCCTCGAAAAGGGAGAACAAATGAAGAAGTCTGGAAATATATGAATAGTTTACCATTGTAATGAAATAAAAATTTAGGAAAGGTTACTCAGGTACATGTCAGAGGCATATTGGTCATAAGTGACAAGCAGTTCACAGGAAATGACTGTAATTTTAGGGTGACCTTATTCTCAGGTTTTCCAAGTCTGTTTTAATTTCAAATGTTCTGTCCTGTTGTGAGGATAATATGAATTCATTTTTGGCTTAGGAAATAGGGTCTGTCTGAGGAGGCAAGGTGCGTCAACCCCACCCTGCAGCAGCCCTCACAGTGTGTGTGCAGATGAGGAGGAAGGAAGAGGTGATTGTAGGGGAACCAGGTGGAGCCCCTGGATTCACACCCAAATGGACCTTCTTTCCTCCAGAGCTTCCCCATGCCCAGTGGTGGTTCCCTGCTGCCCGGGGCACCAGGCATGCCCTCCTCTCTTTTCTCCTCAGGCACACTGCCCTTTACCTTTTACTTCTGAGGAAAGGTTGCAGGGCACACTTGTCCTCTTTGCTGATCTCTCCGCACCTGGAACATGGGCTCCACCAGTCTTTTATATTGTTCTGTGAGTGTGATCAGTGCCCAGAGGAAAGGCCAGAAGAAATAAGTCTGCAGGTACTCTTGAAACAGGCAACTTGAAGTATAGCCCAGAGAATCGCTTTGGAATAGTTCTCACTTCCTTCTTGAACCCTGAGGAGAGGAGGGTGGGGGAGGGACATGCTTCACATTGAGAAGATGATGCTTTATTTTAGGGAGCTAAGGGGCACCCAGAGAAAGAATGGGTTTTAGAGGGAGACAGATCTAGGTTTGAGTGTAGGCCTGAAACCTGTTATGTGACCCTGAACATTGTTGAATTTCTATTTTATCCACTCTAAAAATGAGGATTATGATGATGCCCTGGCAGGGATGTCCTCGCCAAGGTCAAAGTGATGGTGCACGAGGAGGAACCCAGCGCGATGCCTGGCTCACAGTTAGTATCCAGTGACGGTTGGAAAAGCAGTCAAGGGGCATGCTACTGGGTGATCTAAAACTGGATCACTGTATAACACAGTACACAAAAGTAAACTGTAAACAGTTTGAAGACTTACATATAAGACATGAAACTACAAAACTCTTAGAAGAAAATATATGCAGGAATCCTTTGAACATAAGCATGAGCAGTTTTTTTCTGGATACGTCTCCATGGGCAAGGGAAAATGAAGAAAAATAAACAAGTGGGACTACATCAAAGTATAAAGCTTTTGTATAGCACAGGAAACCATCAACAAAACAAAAAGGCAGCCTATTGTGTAGGAGAGTATATTCACAAATGATATATCCAATAAGAGGCTAATATCCAAAACATATGAAAAACTCATATGACTTAACACCAAAAAACCCAAGTAACCCAATGAAGAAATGGGTAGAGGACCTGAATAGACATTTTTCGAAAGAAGATAGATGGACAATAGGTGCATGAAAAGATGCTCTACATCAGTAGTCATCAGGGAGATGCAAATCAAAAATACAATGAGCTATCTATCACTTTACATCAGCCCAAAAGATAAGAAACAACAAGGGTCAGCAAGGATATGGAGAAAAGGGAACCTTCCTACACTGTTGGTGGGAATGTAAATTGGTGCAGCCACTGTGGAAAGCAGTATGGAGGTTCCTCATAATACTAAAAACAGAAATGCCACATGACCCAGTAATTCTACTTCTAGGAATTTACCTGAAGAAAACAAAACCACTGATTTGAAAAGATATATACATTCCTATGTTTACTGCAGCATTCCTGTGTTTATTTATTATAGCCAAGCTATGGAAGCAACCAGTGTGTTACATATACACAGTGGAATATTTTTCATCAGTAAAAAAAAGAAGGCAGTCTTGCCATTTGCAACAACATGGATGAACCTAGAGGGCACGAGGCTAAATGAAATAAGCTAGGGAGAGGAAGACAAATGCCATATGATTTTACTTCTCTGTGGAATCTAAAAACAAAACAAACAAAACAGAAGTAGATCCATCGTACTGAGAAGTGATGGGTATTTTCCACGAGGAATGGCTGGGGTTTGGTGGGTGAGATAGGTGAAGGGGATAAAGAGGCACAAAATCTCAATCATAGTATGAATTAGTCATGGGGATGAAAATAGGGCCTAGAGAACATAGTCAATAGTTCCATAACATTATTCTATGTTGACAGATAGTAACTACCTTAGTTAGGATGAACATTTAATAATGTAGATTACTGTTGAATCACTATGTTGTATACGTGAACCCAATATAATATTGTGTATCAACTGCACTTCAAAAAATAGTGACATGAGTATGAAGGAAGACTGTACTCTGATAAAATGCAACCTGAAACCTATTGGATAATAAAATGAATTATAAGACATAGCAAACCCAAAGATCTAACTGCCGTTCTAAGAGATGAAGCTTTGCTTCTGTGATGTGCTCTGAATTAGGAAGTTGCATTGATTAAGCTCCTAAGAAGATGGCTTTTTGAGGCCTCATTTATGATTTAGTGGCAACATTATTGAAGAGTTGGTGTCCTGGGGTTGACCATGAATCTTACATTGAGAATCTCTCATGTGAAAAACATTTTTAGGTGTTGAATTGGAGGCCTTGCCAGGCAAGCCTTCCCAGTTTGTTACAAGCAGCAGCAGAAACGAAGCCGATCTTCTACCCTTCCTGCAATTTTCTCTTCAGTTTAAGGCAGCTCTGTGGAATTGTGTTTCTCTGAGTGATCGTGTCCCAGGCACTGATAATGTTCATGCATTGTCTAGTTGTCTTTTTTTGGTTTGTTTTATTCTGTGACACTGCATTATTTTAGGGAAACAGGGTACTTTAAGTAAACCACTAAAGTTGTCTGTGGGGTTGGTGTTCTCTTAAGAGCCCTCAGGAATGGAGAGTTGAAAGTGACAATATTGGCAGCCGAATAATATCGCTGTAGCAGGGATGACAAACATCATGGGCTGATCATTGACCAAATCAATCCAAGTTGTGAAATAGAGAGAACCACTCTGGGCTGAGTGATGAGAATGCCTCTGAGACACCAGCAGACTCAGTTAGCCTGGTGCCAGAGAAGATTGATGGAGAGTGGCTGGACTCCCAGAATGCCGGGGTTTGAGTCCATCATGACCTTTGTTGAGATGGATGGGCTGAAATGTGAGCTTTCTAGCACTCCAGCTGCTCCTAAGACACCCCTCAGAGGAGGGACATTTCTTGGCTGGCTGTCTGGGGGGCACATCTAGTGTCTAACTCATGAGAAACAGATTTTCTTTAAAAAAGAAAGTGACGATCATCAGATTTTGGCCATTAAGCCAGACATAGGTGCTTATTTGGAAGTCATACTTCCAATACTTATTTGGAAGCCTACTTCTCCCTGATGTTACTCATTTCTTATGTGACATGTGATGTGAATTTGGGCCTCTTAATGGGTATATGATCACAGAAATCAGTGAACACAATTTACATGTTGCAACAATTATAAGAAGCCCCTATGGCTAATAATTTCAGGGTCGTGGTTCAATCAATTGAACAAAATGACGGCTAGTACTTCTATGTAGCCTCCAGCAGCTGTCTTGTTGGGTTTAGACTGTAGCTCCAGGTCAAAGATGCACCCCGCTGGGGTGTCAGGGTCACCTGTTTTTAAGGTTCTTAGCGTATTTTGGTTTTCTGGGGCAAGAATCAACAAGTTTGTTTCACCTGATAGCGGAGTGCGGTGGGGTTAACAGAAGCAGGCGGGCTGACCAGAGTGAGAGATAAAGGCCCATGTCTTTTCTAGGCCTATTGCCCAAGGTGTTCTCATTTTTGGTCGTTCATGGAGGCAGCCACTCCACCAATGATAGATGCTTAAAGTCTCATTATTTGAATGCTATTCTATAGGAGTTTTGATCCCATTAAAAATGGCTGATTACAAATACGTATAACCTTTCCCCTCTCTATGTGTTTGTAATTATTTACCTAGTCCAAATAATATGTCAAGTGTTTCATGGTATTGCTTAATGTGTCTGAAGAAAATATTAATGCTGTAGGATTTAGAGTGAATTTATAATCTGATTTTGTACTCATGAGATTAAGGTTGGATGATGGTCTGAGGCCACTATTCACTTACTCCCTCTTTCAGTGAGTATTTATGGAGCCCCTCTCACGTTCCAAACATTGTGCTGAGGTCTATGAATAAAACCCAAAGGGTGATAGATGAGGCACGGTGTGTCCTCCGGGAGCTCACAGTCCAGCAGGGAGGCAGCCCTGCATTACGTAATTGTGGTCAAGAGAGACGCATTGACAATGGAGATGAGCACAAGGGGGTCGCGGGCAAGGCCCGGATGGAGGACCCTGCATCCCCGCTGCTAGAGTGGCACCCCCACCCCCATGTCGAGGAGGACTTACAAGTTCTTGGGAAAAATTACATCTACTGTTGTGAGAAGTTCTTTATAGTTTAAAGGGCTTCATCAAAGAAATTATTTATGCTTTTCTCCTACTGTTAGTTTCAAGCATTTGATAACAGTCGTTAAATCTGTCTACTAAAATTTAAGAAATAACTTTATATAAGTACATGCTTTTTAGTTCACAATGGGCTGGCCTTCACGTGCATTTTCCTCACTGAACGGCCCAAACCCTACAAAGTGGGTAGAATGGGCTTCATTATTATTATCTCTGATTTTCGGGTAAGAGATTTGAGGCACAGGAAATTTCCCTCGGTCACAGAGCGAAATGAATGGTGATCGAAAGATGGGAACCTAGGACTTTCGAACTGCTCGGGCCACAGGCTGCCTTAGTCTCCTGTGCAGCTCAGGAAGTTTCCTAGTCTCCTTTCACAGTGGGTCTGATAGATACACTGGACTGGCCTTTTCCTCCTTTTGGAGACTCTGGTCCCTTGGATCCTGCAGTACCTCATGCTGCATATTTCTTGTGCATTTCTGATTATTCTTTCTGGGTCTCCAAGGAGCCCTCCTTTCTCTTCCTACCAGGTAAGTGTTGGTGTTCCCCCAAGGGCTGTCCCTGCCCCAGTCTTCTCTCGCCACACTCCCTGGGCAATTACAGACGTTTGCATGGCATCACTATCACACAGGTGACAACTCTCAAATCTGCCTCTTCCAACTCTGACCCTCCTCCCAGCATCAGTACTTGCACTTGCCGACTGCCTGCTGGACATCTCCCCTGATGGCTGCAGGGAGTAGACATTCCCACTGGGCTAGTCGTCTTTGTGCTTGACCCTGGAAGCTGCCCTGTTAATCTTGACCCACTTAGTGTCAGAACCATTGGCCCCCAGGCTCTAAACCTGTGAGTTTGTTCCTCTTCCTCACTTGCCACTTGACTGATCACCACATCTTGATTCGGTCCCTTAAATATATTTTTTGAAATCTGTTCCCTCTTTCCCATTCATGCTCCCATTGCCCTGTGTCTTCAAATGGATTTTCTGGTGTGTCTATGTGTTTCTTGAGAGCATATTAAGAGTGAGTGATATATTTACTCATGCTTTCCCTCACTGATTCACTCCACGAAATTTATTGAGACATATAGATCTCACTGCTACTAGGACAAATTGGGTTGATCATTTTGAGAAAATTAAAATTGACCTGGAATCTTTAGCCTTTTCTCATACTGTGTAGGCTAACAGTTCTTACCCATCATTCTCAAAGTAACCTCTCTCAAAACTGTCACCTAAGATTCTGCTAAGCCAGTACTTGAGCCTTTGATTCAGAAGATATTTTGGCCACTCACAAGTCACTCATTTTTCAGATTTTTCCATTGCAAGTGCAAAAGTGCCAAACTGTGGTAGGGCTTCAGCAAAAATGTTACTAAACCTATGTTAGTAAATCCTGACAGCAATTATTTTCTTCTTTGTAAACTTATGTGAAAATGCTTACAATAAAATTAGGCCCTACTAATATGTTTATTGAATACATGAAGTATCGTATTTATGGAATCATGTTTACTGAAGTGAATAAAGGTAAGCAGAATTCGAACTGTCTTGGAAATAAGCAAGTAAAGAAATCTCTCCAGAAGAATGGATTTTCTTTAATTAGCCAACCCCTTTGATGCATTTAAAATATGATTCATTTTCCAAAATACAGAGGTATGGACATGTTTCAAAAACATACCCTAAGGGTCAAAGCATATTACATATAGTACTTAATATTATATACACTATTATGTGTTATAGTGATGAGGAATTTATTCATGCTGAAGAATGGTCTGATTGTGAGGATTTATACTCCCATTCTGGTAGGCCTAGAATTTCAACATTTGGTTTAGCCAAAGTCTATCAGGTCCCAGAAAAAAGAAGTACGGTGGATTAAAGAGGACTACATCTTGCCTTCCATCCCATTGAAAGATGGAGACGATTTCTCCCCTTTAGAATCCAGGACGGCCCTAAGACCTCTTTTGACTAATAGAATGTGGCAGAAGTGACCGTATTCTGAGGTTGGAGCTCAAGGGTTCTGCAGCTTCCACTTCTAGTGCTCAGAACACACCCTCTCGGAAGTGTGCATCCATGTGAGAAGCGTGATTACCTGAGACTAGCGTGCTGCTGTGAAGCCCGAGCTGGCCACGTGGCCACCATGAGGCACTGAGAGGCCAGATATGTATATGGAGCCTTCTGGAACTTCCAGTGCAGTCGGACCACCCACTGAATGCTGAACCCTGACACCCACTGAGCCCAGCCAATGCTACATGGAGCAGAAGAACTACTCAGCTTATCCATATCTGAATTCCTGACCCATGGCATTGTGAGCAAATAAAAATAGCTACTTGTAAGCACCTGTGTTTTGAGATCATTCATTACATGCAGTAGATAATACAAACATTTGGCGCATACCACCCACCATCTTCCCCTAAGGAAAGTTTGCTTAGGAAACCAAATGGGCTGATAAATAGGAGGACTGGGGCAAGGGAAATATTTTCAAGAATATCCAGGCCTACTTTTCCCAGGCTTTTTCTCATTTGCTCTGGGTGCCGTCTCCCCGTGCCACTCCCAGAGGCCATTGTCCTCCATCTGTCTCCTGGCGGGCACTGTTTTCCCGTTGTGGTAAGGTGTTCTTGGCAGCTCTTCTGATGACTCTGAGTCTCACATAAAATCACAGCCAGTTTGTGGGTCACTGGGCCTCCAGCAGACACTCAACAGGGCCATTCAACAAAAATGTAACGAGTCCCTCGGTTGCGTGAGGCCCTTGAGCTGGGCACCGGGGGTTCAAGCACAAATATGCAAATATGATGCATTCCCTGCCCTTGACAAGCTTATCATTTGTTAGGGGAGCAAAATCATGTTCACATACATACAAGTCAACTTAGATTCTGATGCCTGCCTGGGACCCGAGGCGTGCTTACTTCCTGGTGGGGTGGAAGATTTCAGGGGGAGACTGGACATTCGATCTGAGCCCGGGAGAGTGGGCAGGAGCTTGGCAGGAGGACGACCTGATCAAAGTCCTTCCAGCCAGAGGGAGCAGTGTGAGGGCAAGTTTCCAATGAGCTTGCAAGGGGCCTGCAAGGTGGCTGGTGATGCTCATACGGCACAGATCAGGGCAGACGAGATTGAAAGAGTAGCTTGAGGTCTGATCGTGCAGTTCTCTGGACACTGGCTCCTTAGAGAAGGAGTTAGAAATTTGTCTTTTTTTAAATTGATGAGCTGTCGAAGGTGGAAGGGAGAGGCAGTCACTTCTGTGTCCACATACCATCGGCCCTGGGTCTTCTTTTTCCTTCTGTTCCATGTTCTGGACTTGTCATTCATAGACAAATGATACTGCAAGACAATGAGTAACTGCAAGCATGACCTTCCAGGAAAGCTGGTTGGTGACCTGGGAGGCAGCTCATCTCCTCACCACTTAGAAATAGGGAAATACATTTGAATACTTTTTGTTCGATTGCTTTAAGGACAAAGACTGCCTAACTCTTAGAAAGTATGACATTTGCAGAAAGCAGGAAAATGTAATTGGAGAGATGTTTTCCTGGTCTCATAGACCTTAGCAGGGATGGTTCCCAAAACACTCAGAAAGGTCTTTGTTGTGGGGGACGGAGGGGGGGAAGCAGCAGTTTTGCTCTACCTGTTTTGTGTGCCAGGCATAATTACATATTCTCCCAATCACAAATTAAGCATTACTCCTCGGCAAGTGACCTCTTTCGCCTGAGTTTATCTTGAAAGGATTCCCTGAGGTCTTAGTAAGCTGTACTTATTTAAAATTCTGTAGTATAAATATTGACAAACAGTTTGCTACCTTTTGTGTGCGGGGTGTTAAGAACTAGAAAAAGAGATTGAACATCCTAGGATCTGTCACTGACCTGCTGAACTTCTACCCCGGGGGCTTGGGGACTAAACCAAGGACTGAGTGTTACTCTCCCTGCCTTTGAGGAGCAAATAATGTAGCCAGGAGAAAGGCATGGCCGGACGTGGGAGTACAGAGATAAAGATCTTTAACTGTCATCTATTCAACAGGTCAGTCTGCAAGTTTTTCCTTTTGTGCTATTTATTTTGGGGTATCCAGATCAGAATTAGGATAGCTCTGTAAAATGAGTTGCAAAGCTTTTTTGTAATGCCATGGGGCATTTTGTGTACATTTAGGAATTATCTGTTGACTGTATGTGTACAGCTGGTGGGAACACTTTACGAGCCTTCTTGGAGATAATTGTTGGCACCCTCCCTGCCTTTTTCTTTCCTGGTTATTGTCTAGTTAGGTTTGTGCTTCTTCCCAAAGGAATTTTGGCAATTTGTCTTTTCTTGAAAATCAGCCATTTCATCAAGACTTCATGGTATTCAGTTTAAATGACTTACTCTATCTGTTATGTTCCTATCTCACTCTGGGTTGTGTCTGTCTTAACACCTTTTATTTTTCTTTAATGAATTAACTATAAGACTATCACTTTTATTTATTTTGCCCTTCCTTACACAGCAAACACTTATTCTTCATCTTCTTGAGAGGAAGTGGGCAGAGAACTGTTCTAATAGCTCCATCAAACACTGTCTTGAGGCCCCTCTGTGTAAGAACTGAGCATAGTAGGTACATTCTTTCACAGCACCCATCTCCTCATTGTAGCTAAAGACTTGGGCTATGAGATGGGAATCAACTTCTTCAGTCATATCTCTGTCACCTCTAAGGTCACATTTAGTTTCCACTGCGATGATGAGTGTTGGGAAAATGGTGTCACACTTCAGGATACCAGTTTGCACACGTTTGCAAATGATGCAGGACTCTCCAGGGAAAAGCACATTAAGAATACATCTCTTTGCACATAGGATAGGGGATGTAATCTGTCATCATCTTCTTGTCCAACTTTGTGTCCCATAAGCCCAGATGCACTAGTTTTCTGTTTACCATAACATGAGCAGAATAGTTGTCAGACAGTCGGGCGATATTCTCCAGGAAGTGCATTGGTGTGTAACCCAACAATAGGCACGTTTTACCTACAGCTCCATCTTCCATCTCCACACCTGATGGCCTGTATCTGGGCCACTCTCCAGGTGGCATGAAGCTCTTTCTGGACACAGAGGCATGTGGGGAGCTCGGGGGTGCTGGGAACTCTGTCTGCACCACCTTGACCTCAGCAGACTTAAGGCTGAAGCCTAGCAACAGACACACCCAAAGTTGGATGCAATTCCTATGTTTGAATCTCAGTAGAGATCCTTTAAAGGCAGAAGGCCTCTCTAGCTAAAAGAAAAAAAACCTACAATAATAGAATTCCAGAGAGATGGAAATAGTGGAAGATTACTTGGCCTACAGTTACCCAGTGGAATGTAAATTACTTCAAGTAGTAAACCAAGACTTGCATCTAGACTGGTTTTCAGGAAATGGGCCGTGGGCATGTGTTCCCCCAGGCAAGGTCTAGTGGTTCTGTTTATAAACTGCAGTGGAAGTATAAGGCCCACTGGGATGTGTTTTTAGAAGAAGGATTCTGCACAAGATAGTAGAAGGACCTAGAATTATAGTCACAGGACCAGGATTTGAATCCCACTTCTATCATAAATAAATCCATGACTCTGGGTTAGTGTTTTTAAATCTCTCTGTGTTTTAACACCTCTAAAATGGAAATAATAACACCCACTTGTTAGGATTGTTGCAAAGATACAGATCAATGAGATTAAAAAAAAAAAGGTAAGGTGTCTTGCTGACAAATCAAAAACTCTGGAGACAGAGATCTCTGAAAGAAAAGGGTTTATTGAACCTTCACAGATGCTAGCCAGATAAAGATTTAGTCTTGGGACAAGAACTTTCTGCTTCGCCAGCAGTAAGGCCAGTTAACAGAAACAACTGGTCCGCCAGGCTCAAGAAATGGCACATTTATGAGGGGCCTTCAGGAAAGAAAGTTCTTTAAATTCACACTGGCTACAGATAAGGAAGGTGGGCTAACGTGAACTGGGGAAAGTCCGGGGAAAGATGGTTGGTCCATAGAGAAGGCTCTTGGATTGGTTGTTGATAATGGTCTGACACTGGTCATATGCCAAGGGGAATGTGGTGGTAGGAGCTTCTAGATGATTGTTGAAATGACTTCATCCAGGAATGTGGAGTTTCTGGTTAGCTATGGCCCATGGCTATTGAGTGATTACCTTTCCTTATCTCTCTTCCTTATTCTCTGGCCCTTACATCACTTAATTTAGGACATTTCAGAATTTTTTGCCTTGTCATTGCAAACTGTAAAATAACTTGATAATAAAAATTATTCATGCAATAAGCATTTACTGAGAGACAATTTTGCACACAACTATATTAAGGGTTACAGCAGTTTACCATGTATATCTTTAAATGTCTCATGCCATTTTAGCCTCCTGGTTGAGAAATTTCTGAAGGAAAGCCTTTCTCTGAAATAATCATATTTTATACAGTAATATTTCCTTTTTTCATTGGTTGGATTTTAGAAATAGATAAGGATTTTAAAACATCAAGGAGTATGAAGATTTTTCAATACTCGCTCCTTGCTTTTATTAATAAAGAAAGAACGGCAGTGAGGGTGTATGCCTCAGTGAGAAATAACAAGAGAAAATTGTTCATAGGGCTTACTTGGTTAAGTGCAATTAGGCTAGCCTGTAATTTTTGTATTAAACTGCTGGTAATCGGGAACCAATATTTGGAACTTGTCATTAAATAAATTACCTAGATTAAGGAGTTTACCATGATTACAAACACAGGGGCAATGGATGTCTTTAAAACCCATGGTCTCTAAAAATAAGGACTAATGCAAGGTTGCTGAACAGGGAGCCCTAGACCCTGGTTGCATAGCCCTTGGAAATTGTTGGTTTCCCCATCAACACAATAGGTTGCTTGACCCAGGAGCACGTCAGGGGAGGGAGGTACAGTGGAGCCTGGAACCAGGATGCTCCTGGCGTTCCTGACTCTTTTAAATGGGGTGTGAGCTTTGGGTAGCACGGAAACCCTCTGTGCCAGGTCTTTATATCTAAAAAGGAGCAGTACCATCCATCTGGCCCATTCATAGGGATGTGGTAGTGGTCTGATTCAAGATGCAAATTACAGGAAAAGCTGAGTCAAAGAGGCTTGAAGACTTCCCCCCAAAGGTTACTGTGTCCTGAGTCTCCTCCCTGATTCTGTTCAAATGCAGAGTCTGGGCCAGGAGGATCCACAAAGTGGTCCTGACGGCATTTTTGCAAGTTTCCAGATAAGCTGATGCTGCCGATGTTTGTACAGCTCATATTTTAGGTAGTAAGGGCTCTAACAATGAAGAAAGATTTAGCCTGATGAGCGGCAAGTTTCAGGAATAAATATTCTGTTCAGTTAAGGCTTGTTCCGCTGCCCAATAAAACTATGAAAGTGCTGGTTTCCTTTTGCTTTGCCTTGTGTTCTGTAACATCAGCTTCACCTTGGGTTAACCTTGGGGCTGGCCCTCCTCACGGTGCCAGGATCACTGCCTCTAATTCCTGGGGCTTTGGTTCATACACTCTTTGTTGTGACCGGCAGAAAACTCTTTTCCCAACATCGCCAGCAGAAGTCCTAAGATTTATTCTGATTGTATAGATAAAATAAATGGATTGGCTTAACCCAGGTCATAGGCTCTGGTGGTAGAGCTCAAGTTGGAGTGAAATTCCCAGAAGCAAATGGGAATTAAGGTAATGGAAAGGAGCAAGTGGGTGCTGAGAAGGCAGTCAAGGGATGTCCTCTGTAGACTCAAATAAGATAAAGATTCTTAAGAATCAAACTTATTTAACAAATGTAATATCTTATATAAACAGGAAGTGTCATAAACACAAAATTTGCAGACTTCCCCATCTGATTTTGGAAACTGAGTTGGGAAATACCAGTTTTTATTAATGTTGAATATGTTTTGAAAAGCATGGCACTCTTTTAAAAGAGATCCCCAAGATATATTTTTATTTATTAGTTTCAATACATTTAATATTTCTTGTGTCAACAGAAGTCACTAAGAAGGGTTGAAATGGATAGTATCTCTCTAAAAATATCAGAAAATCCACAGCACAAGAAAACCTTTTTAAGGTGTTTCGTTGTTTGGTTTTTAAGTTTAGTCATAAATTTAACTCTGCTGTCCAGCTAGACTTGGAAGCGGAAAATGGGACCAAATTATTGTAGTGAATGAGAATACCAAAAGAGAAAACTGGGCGAGTAGGGTGTGAGTTCAGACTGGCCGATGGGGCTGCTTTCCCCAGCGCAGAAGGAATGGTTTGTTGATTAAGACAAAACGTAACATTTATGAGAGTCGTCTACAGTTAGCCATGGTGAACTTTTTGCTGATCTGCCATTCGTATGCCCCTCCCAAGCTTCCACAATGTTACGCTGCCTTTCTGTCTGACAAAGACCACAATGCTTGCCACACAACCAGCTAGTCTTAGCGGTGCAGATGGAAACTGGGAGCTGTTTGTGTTGAGTCCAAGCATTTGCCATGGGAAAGGTGCCAAGGTTGAAATGAAGTCCTCATCAGGAAATTTCTCTCTGTGGATAGACTTGCCCCAGTGCCACAGTGTCACCGTGCTGCCAGATAAACATGATTAATTCTAAGAAAGCAAGGATCCTGGTCATATTCTTTTACCCCAGTGCTCCGAGCACTGCGGTTTACTGGAACTTTGTGAAAAAACGACTCAAATAGGCCCCAGCGTTCGCGGTACACCATAGGGTTGGCACCTGAGCTTGGCATCTCAGCCACAATGTAGATGAGACTGTGGATCTTTTAGGGAGTGCATAATCAAAATTTAACCTTACCCAAAGAGTAATAGAGTTTTGTCAAAAATTGAGGGTAATCCTGAACTTACAGTTGGTGTCAGAAATGAAGGTGGTCTTGTAGTCATACCCCTTACCTTTGTAGCTGACATCGACAGTGGGATTCCCTAAATGACTCACTGAAACATGGGGTTTGGAAAGAGGAAGATGAAGGGCCTGGGGCTGATGCATCTCTGATTCCTGAAGGGCCCCCTGGTCACCCCTGGTATGAAACTTGTGCTGGGATCAGTTACTAGAGGCAAAGTTACCAGTAGAATTTAGAGGTGAATCCAGATCCCAGGGAGTTAGCTCTTCGGATATATAAGGAAATGTAAAATAATAAGACATAAGCTAAATACACAATCCTTTGTTGTTATCCATAATAACTAAAATGCGAGCAGAGTGTGTTGGGGAGGATCCTGACGGTGAGCCATGTTTAGAGTTCAGCTGGCCTGCTAGTCTTCTAGTCTTCTGCTATTCCGGCTGCTAGTCTCAGGGCTGCCACCAAAGGCAGAACAATGCTGGGACAGTGGATAGCGCCTCCAGGACCCCTGACCACCAAGAAGGTAGTCCAGGGGGGGGAAGGGCAAAACCAAGGAAGAGTGAAACCAGGAGTGTGAAGGAGTGTTTCACTTTGTACATTGGAATCATTAGCTTCCCGAAGAACCATTACTGACATGGGCTGTGCGTGAACACCTCAGGGCTGGCGCCTGTGGTTTTGGATGCTGGGGATTAAAAAGAGTGTGTTTGCATGAATTAACACTGGAGCCAGCTCACTATCGAGCAACCACAGATTAATATATGTGATGCAGACATACAGAGGGTTGTTTTCAAAAGGACAGCTAGCCTAGCAGACTGGATAAAAGCAGCTGCAAAGTGAGTTTCTCCTGAGAAGAGGACTGTTCGACTCTCCCTGTAAATGCCTAGTGGAACATCCCACATGAAACAGCTGATATGCTCTGTATGCAAGCCATGCTGGGATGACTGGAATACTCATACACTAGTGTGCTGCTCCCACAAGGCTCAGCAGGTCCTGATTAAAGGTGGCCCCTTTGCGCGCACACCCAGGTATCATTGCTGCTGCGACACTGAGCAACGGTCTGAGAAACCTCTTCAGATTTGTTGTCTCAGCTTCCCTTATGGTTTTTACAGATGATTAAAACAATTAGAATGATTCACAAGAAAATGGGGAAAGACAAAAGGAAAAGTCAAGGTGTCTGCCCAGAAGGGTGGAAATCTTTAGATGGGTGCTGAGAAATGGGACGAATGAAGTGGTGGGCACTGATGGTCTGAAACGAAGAATGCAGCAGTTTGGGAGGTTGACTGGGCCTTCCCAGCAGTAAAGAGCCCTAAATAATCTGCTCTATTGAACCCAGTGTGGAGGAATTGGAAAAGGCTGGAAGGCAAAGATAACAATGAGTGACCTGACCTGGAATCACCTGGGACAATAGTCTGACATATTAATCAAGATGGAAATTGATAGAAGAGACAGAATCTTCGGGTTCAACCCCCAGCTGTGGCTCCAAAGCCATATGCACATGTGTGGGCAAAATGGTTGATGGGGTTGAGAGAGAAGAGAATTTTCTGGGGCTTCTGGGCATGTGATCCCAATGTGCTGTGATTCTAAAACCTGTTGGTGAAGTCCCAGTGAATTAGACAGGGAGGATATGGACATGCAGTGGTTGATGGGATTAAAGTGAAAGTTTGGGTTAATATTGGAATATGAAGTGGTTGCATTTCCTTTACCTGAACATCTCTTCCAGAGGTGGAAAGTTTGGGTAAAAATGAATGACGAATGAAGAGAAGGAAAGTTTGGGTACAAATAAATGACAAATGAAGAGAAGGAAAATCTTGGAGTAAAGAAATGAACAAATAGATGGGTTATGCAATGAGGGAAATCCAATATTACACTGATGACTCTAGAGAAGCTGAGAGCAAGCGAATAATAATATCTCCAGCCTCAGTTATACCAGATGCCAAGAAAGGTGAAGCCACATGTGTGCTGAGACCACGCCTGCTATTGGGAGCCCACGAGGCTGAACAGAAGCCTGCAGACCTGAGTGGCATTGCTCTGGGATGTGTTTCGGTCCTACAATGTGATGACGATGTTAACGAATGGGCAGAACATGAATAATATGCCAATAATTTTTAGACTCTTATTTTCTAGGTTATATCTGTTACAAAGGATGTCATTTGGGAAAGAATTTCTGGGAACTGCTTCCCTGTGGGCCATTGGACCGTGTGATATGCGACTCCCAGCTGACTGATCACTGTGTAACTATAAACCTGACGATCAACTGTTTAGAAAGGCATCTGGCTCTAATGAATGAAGTATAGCTGTGGTATGCCTGGTATACCACAGTGTGCAATACCCAAATACATATCACCCTTGCTTTTGTGGATGGAAAGCTAGTAAACAGAATGGGAGAAAACAATGAGTCCTGATGGAGCAGTAGGTACCACATAGTGGGTCTGAATTTCCTTGGGAACAACCCCCCTAGAGATGAGGAAGGCTGTGGGGGCCTTATGGCACACTCAAACTCAATTCTTCTAGCTGTGCCTGCCAGTCGTCTAACCCTAGAATGGAGGACTCCACATTTTTGGGTACAAAACATGTTTTCTAACTGCACTCAGGCCCTTAGTACACAATGACAACAACTCATGGTAGGTTAAGGGACACTGGCCTGCAAGACAGAACAGGGCCTTTGAGAAGATAGGTTCTGGTCTAGTCACCTTGGGACAAACTGAATTTACTTAGTTTCTTTTTTTTTTAAGGAATAAATGGATCCAATTTTAAGAGGATTGGCATTTGAAGGAAAAGATTTATTGAATGAATGAGTGTATTAGAGGGACCTTCCCAGAGGAAGGGAAGGGATGGGAGTCAGCCTGGAGAGAGGATGAAGCTTTAGTGACGTGGGTCAGGCTGACTCAACATGCAATGCTGGATAATGCAGGACCCGGTGTTGGCAAAGGCTTGTCCCCTCATCCAACAGGACCTCTCAACTATTTTAATACAGATGGAGGCCAAAGTAGTCATGGGGCAATGGTCTTTCATCCCAGCTGCCGAGGCTCAAGGACACAGCTGTGGGAATCTTACAGCTCTCCAAGGGGTGCCGTAAATTCTCTTCGGACACTTATAATTTATATCCACGAACTGTGACTACCCTCACCCCTGGGATTGATCCAAATAAGACGTATCCTGGAATACGGTTAGCAGGGATGGGAGCTATTCTGAATACCATCTGTGTCCTACCCCAGGAGGGAGCTGGGTCCTACCGCACAGCAGCACACAATGGGAAATAGTCTCAGCACAAGCCTAGGAACTGAGGCTGGATGGATGGCTTCGCCTCCAGCTGCCTTGGACCCTGGAAATAACCAAATCAGGTCCAATTGTAATGGTGCCTGTTCGTGGTAATATCTAGTATATAGGCCAGGCTTGATTGTGTTTGCAAGCATAACAAATAACGGTAATTCTTACTGATTTTGCTCTATAATGAAATCACAGTTTACCGTGGCCATATACTGATATGGTGTACCATTGGCATGATTGGTAAGATTCTCCTACCTTATGTAAATAAGTCTTATGATTATACTGATATTAACAATCAAGTGTATTGGGCTAAAGCCCCTCAGGTTGTGACACCAGTGAGCGATCCAGAAGAACTACGTTAACCATCAGATAATTGCTATTCCAAATAGTTCTGCACAAGTTTATTGTCAAGTACAAATAGCAGTCGATTGAGGGAGGAAACAAGTATTCAAATTAGTATGAAATGTGAAAATGATTGTAATGGCTTTATAGGATGGGTCAATTTCTTTAGCTGTACCCCTACTCTACCCTGGCTCCTCCAAATGTTAGGCATACTCATACTGATATTATTGCTGTCTCTAGCATAAAAACGTTACCCTAAATGTAGACACTGTGATCATTTCACTGTAAGAGATCCTTGGCTGAAGGCCAGGGGGTGGCCTGTATAATAAGGAATTTTAACTTACTCAAGGTGAGTCCAGCCTTTGCCTTCATCTCCCGGGAGGTATTCTCTAGTGAAACTCTGTCTGATTGCCTGGGGCCTTTGGGCCACAAAGGACAGTCAAGCGATGTGATCCATGTTGGGTGATAGGATATCTGCTCTACCTCTGGAAGTGCTCCAGAGAGGCTGGAGACTGAGGTCAGCCACTGGTACAGTCAACCAGGTCTCCACAATAAAAACTCTGGGCACCATGCTTGGGTGAGCCTCCCTGGCTAGCAGTATTCCATGCATATCGTCACATATCATTGCCAGGAAGGTTAAAACTGTCCATGACGCCGTAAGTGGACTTCCATGTTTGGAGTCCTCGTGGGCTCTGTCCTTGGCTGATTTCAATCAAAATCCTCTATTCCTTTCCTGTTATAATCCAGAGACATGATTCTTAGAACTTTCAGTAAGTTCTTCTGGTGAATTACGGAGCCTTAGGAACTCCTGACCCTTCAGTTGGCGTCAAAAGTGAGGTGGTTTCATGGACTCTACCCCCTAACTTCACAGATGGATTTTTTTTAACTTTATTCAAACTATTTTTTCCTATACCCAACACCACCATCTACTTCTTCAAATATGTCTCCACTAGAAACATTATCTCTTAAATGGCTCCTTGGATGCCATTACAAGTGTGGCATAATCTGTAGTAAAGCCCCATTAAGATGTTAATACAGATGTATGTGTGAATTAAAAAGTGACTCTAAATGCAGAGTAACCAATTTACTTCACATTAATAATTCAGCTATTTTTATTTGTTTCTAAACAAAAAGCAAAGAGAACCCAGTCCACAGAGCAATTGTAATAATGTGCAAAATTTTTATTAAACCAAAATAAAATCTTTTAAAGTTTTTGGCTTATGAAAGTCACTCAAATTCACTTCTTTTTTCCCATCAAGTTTCTCCTTTTAAAATTCATTCTCTCAAACTGAAGTTAGAAACTGACATGCCCTTCCACCTTACAACTCATCTTGGGGCAAAAGAAAACATCATTCAGTGTCCTTAAATATGATTCCTTTTAATAAGAAATCAAACCCACCTCTAAGTAGAGTACTGTTTAGTCTCTTCCCTCTGTTTCAAATAAGTACAGTAAAATGATGGGGGATCCTGCACAGAGAACTTCCAGTGGCCCTTATATTGCCCATGCTTGAGAATAAGGGGTATCTGTGATTGATAAAGTGCTTTACAAGCAATATTCTTGGCCCCCATTTTGTAACCAGCACAAAACAAAACAAAAACAACCAAACACAACAACTACCCCCTCTTCCGCCCCCCAACCAAAAACATCAGAAGCAGGAGCAGGGCGCTAAGAGCATTATTCAGAGCCGCGAGGAAATCTGGGGGAATGCCAGATTCAAAGCCAGTCCCTTGGGCAACATATTTCTGTTTTTCCATTTTGAATGCCTTGATATTGGATTCCAGTTATCCAATTTCAGTTTCACAATTCCAGTTGTGGTTATTTAACTTGTAGGCTGACGGTGTATTCAGCTTCTGCAGAATAATACAGGCGCTTTGCTGAAGATATAGTTCGCTCTCTCTTAACTCTCCTTTTACTGATTTCACTATCTCTGCTTGGGCTGCTTCAGGACAATTCTGGCCATTAGACGGTCTAATGGTAGGAAGAGGAGAAAGTCTCTCTGTGATGGTTTGTATGCAAAAAGATTGCTTATTTTAAGAAGAATTCACTAAGTTCTTTTAGTCAACTCTTCTAGGTCCCCACAAGTGATTTAATTACTTAAAAAAAATTTATAGACAAGTTTGAGAACATTTCTATTTCAAAAAAGAAATGTTCTCAAACTTGTTGATCCCTGATTTTTACCTAAGTGATAGTACAATAAAATAACTTAAAATATAAAACAATTATACAATAAATATGAAATAAGTATATAATAAAGTGGTTTACAAATATGCAACATTAAAAATTTGTGTATTTTTATGCTTATAAAAGCTTTAAAGAAACATGGAACAAATAGACTATTTCAGATTATATATACCCTTAGACATATCTTTCCAAAATGAAATTCAATATATCATCTTTACACTAATGCGGCTAGTGGTGTTCTTTTTCTGGAAGGAAATCCCCTTTGTGAAATAACTGTGGTGCTGAGAGCCGCAGCTTAAGCATTTGTTTTCTGGCAAGCACTCAAAGGGCTGTGTGACCCTTTGAGTCCTTCACCATTCCCTCCAGGCCACTCCTGAACAAACGTCACTTGCACGTCTGTTGGTCTTCAAGTGCCGTGAACACGTTATATGCTTACCAGGAGCACCTCAGTTCTTTCCACATTAGCTCATGAATATCAAGAATGACTGACTGCCAATCAGATTCTGAAGTCTCCCAGTGGTACCTGATTATAAGCTGTTTAGTCACACGATCCAGAATTTACATGGGTTAATATATTTTTAGGTAATCATCAAAATAAAAACACAAAATTAACAAAATAGAGCTCTTAAAGAGGAATCTGGGACATAAGTATTATGTCACTCGGTCCCCAGGATCCATGGATCTGGCTTGAGAACCATTCTTCTAAAGATACACAAGCATGTGCATTTTGAGGTAACAGTATTTGATGTACTAGTAATTCTCCATCATGAGGTAATTTAAGTATTTCACTGGGTTGTTATAAGAATCAATGAAATATTGTATGTGAAAATATTCTGTAAGTTATAAAACATCCTATGTATGTAGTTAATTTTGTCCACCTCTTTCATTTCCTTCTTCCTCATAGACATTTGTAAGATACACCCTGAGTTCTACTGACATATTTCCTTTTTAAAATTTTGTTGCCTTCTATTAGGGTACTGATTAGCTATTATACTTTACTTCAGAGGCAAGCTTCATCCGACTCTTTACCACATTGACAGAGAGATACCAACAGATCCTCTGTGATTTTTTTGATGTTTGGCAAAGTATTTGGAATAATGATTCAAAAGAGGCACTTCTTGAAAACTTCCTTTTGTAGCTCTTGGGTTTTGACTTATTCCCTTGTATTTGATAATTGTGCTACCTGTAAAGAAAGATGTGGTGAAACATGGTGCTCAGGATATGTGTTTTGGGGATAGAAATACTTCATAATAGTCTCTGCTAGTCACAGGAGAAGGGAAAGGATGCCAACAGTCAGGACCTGCTCTGTACCAGACACTTGACAGGCCCCATCTGGACCACTGGCCTGATTTCCCCACTGTGCGGGGAGGAAACAGGTTCAGAGATGCTCAGTAGCTTGTCTAATGGCACAGAAGAAATTGGAGCAAGAATTGACCTGGGGTTATGATTTCCCAGCCCATGCCTGGCTGTGGAGGGGTGAGTGAGATGCAGGGCACAAACCAGGGTCTTGGGCAGAGGAAACGGAACTTCCCAGGTTGGTGTCTGACAGACACCCACGGCCCCAAATCCAGTTTTCCCGAGCCAGCATTAACCGTGCCTGTGCCCGCATCTTCCTTAGTTATATCTCCCACCCCTATATCATCAGCACTGTCTGAAGAGGTGGCTTCTTCCCAGCAAACTAATCTGTCCTGCAGACTTGCTGTCAGATTGTTTTTTTCTGTTTATAGAAAGGACTTGGAGTCGGAGACTGTTGGGTCCTTGAAATTGAGCACAGGTCTGGCTTCCACCGACCAGAGTGAGTGACAGCAGAGCAGCAAAACACACATGCTGACCTTTCCCGAGTGACAGCAGTGTGCCCGGTACTGTTCCAAATGCCTTATATTATTTAATTTAAATTATTACTTTATTTAATTTAATCCTTACGACAACCCTTTGTAGTATCTGTTAATGCCAATTTATAGATGAGAAAACTGAGACACAGAAAAACCCAGCAACTCTGCCAAGGTTGCCCAGATGTAATAAGGCCACAGCAGATTACAATCCATTGTCATTACACCCCCAGGGCTCAGTATTGCCTTTCTGATCAACCCTGGGTGAACTGCTGTGACCAAGGATGCCTATGTATGTGTTATGTTTATCTGATCTGTTGCTTCAGGTTGCAAAATGCTTGGTCCAGAACTCAGTGTCCCACTTTCCATGTAGCCCCATAAGATAGAGCAGTTCTGAGCAGACAGGATGTATTTAGTGAACAGGGTTGGGTTTTCTACAAGAATCAGTAACATTCCATTGCCTACTTGTGAAGGCCGAGAGAAGTAGCCCATTCTAAGTGGCATATTGCTACCTCTGGGGAAACATTAAATACTGTTATGAGCTAAATTGTATCTCCCCTACATTCGTATGTTGAAGTGCTAGCCGCCATACCATGGAATATAGCCATATTTAGAAATAGGGTCTTTAAAGAGGCAATTAAGATTAAATGATATCAGGAGGGTGGGCCCTAATCTGTTATGAGTGGTGTCCTTATAAGGAGAGGAGATTAGGACACAGACATGCATAGAGAAAGATCACATGCCGACGCAGGGAGACGATGGCCATCCACAGGCCAAGGAGAGAGGCTTCGGGGGGAACTCACCTTGCTGAGCATGCTGAGTAATCATTTATGTTGTTGAGACCATTTATGGTACTTTGTTAGCCTTAGCTAGCAAACTGACAGATACCATTTGGGCGAAAGATACAGGGCCTAGCTCTCTTTGCTTGTGGTAAAGGGAGTTGTGGGCACATGGACTGCAATTTGGGGTATACATGCCATAATGCTGGAAGTGCTGTCTCTTCTGGGGGACTGGCTGGAAGGGAGGATGTGAACTGGGGTCAGGAGAGGAGGGAGGTTCCCTGATAGCCTGACACCAATATTTTAGAACACATGCTTACTTGTTCACTTACCGACAAAGACTTTATTATGTGCTCACCACTGGGCTGGATGTTGGTGACAAATGGTGATCAACATGGGCCCCATGCCGGCACCAAGGAGCTCCCAGTATGTGGCACTAGCAGTTACAGCAGAGTGTGGTAAATGCTGGGATCTACCCCTGGGCAGCAGGGCATGTAGTTTGTAAGGTAGGAGAGGGTTTGTCGTAGCTGAAGCATCAATGTTGAGATCTGAAAGATGGATGAACTAGCCTAGCAGAAAGGAGGGCAAAGAGTCACAGGAAGCACAGTGGACGGTCATGAAGTCTTACAGGGGAAGGAGACCATGGCAGTGGGGGAACTGAAAAGCAGTCGACACGGTTAGAGAACTCGGTGGAGAGGTGAGGCCCCCGAGCTTGGCTGGGCCAGTGGCACCCATGGACTTGCTGTCCTAAGACACTTGGAAGTCATGGAAAGATGCTTATGCCTGGTGGTTGGTGTGTGTGTGTGTGTGTGTGTGTGTGTGTGTGTATTCTGTCCAAAAGATATTTTAACTGTTTCAGATCCAAAAAACAAGACAGGGTCACCAAGTGGCCTGTTACTACAAATAATGAGAGTTAACACAGGTGGAACGTTTCTACATGTCAGTCACTGTATGAGTGTTTGTAGGAATCACCTCCCTTTTTTTCCCACCATGTCTCCAGGAGAGAGGCACTACTCTTATCTCCATTTTACAGATTAGGAAACTGAGATCAGAGAAGTTAAACTGTCTATAGGCCATGTAAGTCAGGCTGCAGAGATGGGACACCAAGCCATGTCACTGCTTTGCCATGACTTACCACTTGACTTTCAAATTCACTTTGTCTTGGGATGTGAATCTGTTGGGAGAGGCACCCACAGTTTACTCTGTCTCTGAGTACTTCATGGAGCGGGGAGGGAGCCAGCATTTAAAGGACTGCCCCCACCAGTTTGCAAGGTTTTAGCCTACACTTACCCCATGAATGGTTTCCTTTTAGGAGAAGCTCCAAGGTAGCATCTCGGAAAGGGGGGGCCTCTCCAAGGCTGACACAGCTTTGCCGGGGCCTGTGCTCCATGGAGGGGGGAGCAATGAGCGTCTACCAGTTTCTTATTCAGTTTAGAGCAAGTTGAACAAGTTTAATGGTTTCTTCCAGGTACTAGGCTTTGCCAACCCCGGTGAAGACCTGCCGCCCAATACATTGTCTGGCACATAGGCAAACATCACACTTTCTGAGGCCTGGGTGGACTTATGCCCCACAACCCTAAAGAAGTAGAATTTTTCCAAATTTCTCAAAGATTCTTCTCTCCACAGTCTCTGCTGGTTTCTTCCCGGCTGTTGGGCGCTCAGTCTCTTGTTCACTTTTCCCAAGTGAATCAGATCTTACCAACCAGCAGATAATGGCTTTCCACTCTTTTCTTTTATTCTCTCCTTGTTCTTGGCCTTAAACATGGATGGCAGTCTAATGTGTGGAAATATTAATTTATACTTTGCTTTTAATGCTGAGGAGATCCTTTCCAGTTTCCATGAAAATTCTCACTCATATAAGTGTGTGCTTCTGGCTTACTCCCTGAAAAAGTTTACCTAGGAGCCTTTCTCTCTTAAATTATTTCTAGTGCAATGTTTTATTTTATTTTTTAAAAGCTCATCCTGTATTTTCTTAAATTCACGAAATTCAGAAATATTTCTTCAAAGAACTTTAGTTTCTTCATAACATTTTCTCCTCACCAGTTACTCTCAAAGACCCTCATTTCTGTCCATGGGATGAATCAGCAAGATTAGGAAGTCTCCCATTCAGTCATTTAAGTTAAATAGTTTCCTTAGCTGCTGCCAAACTGACACCCCCAAACTCCATCCAGAATTAAGGTTATGCTGATTATCTGGTTTGGACGTTGTTTGTGCAGCTGGCCGCACCCAGCTCTTGCCATGCCCACCTCAGCTCTACTATTTTGCTCGAAACTGCCTTTGGCAAAACTGTAAAGGAGTAGGACGCAGGGGCCCTGGAAGTAAAAGCAAGGTGGAGCTTTGTCATAATGTGCTGACCAGCTATGTCTTCTCATTCTTCCCTGGAGCTGCGTCTGTTTATGTTTCTGTGTATCTGTGCATGAGTGTGTACGTGCGCATGTGCGTACGTATGTGCTTTATGTGTCTGTGTGTTTGTGGGCACTGGGAGAAAGAAGTGTCCTATGGTTTTACCCAGAGCCCCAAACTCTCTGAGGCAGACCTGATGATCTATAATGTTGGGTATCTGAAAGTGTAATGGATCCTCACTACAGAGCCAGCAGGGATGTGCCCCACCGCAGAATTCTATCCTTGTCTGCTATTGCATCCTAGTGCCAAACTGATGATTTTCCCTATGAGATGCAAGTTCAGTTTGCAATGAAACAGAAAATACAGCTCAACGGTATTTCTGGACATAACAAAGGGAACCCCCTCCCTGCCCCGCCACCCCACCAGCTGCTGTGGAATAGAAATATTGGCTTGTCGAGGGTGACTGTGTGTGGGAGATGAGTTTGTCCATCGTGGTCAGTCTCAGCCCCCCTTCAGACCAGGCCCTGCTTCCCATAGTTAGAGCCAGTGGTGCATTTTCCTTGCTTCTGATGAAAAGTGACAAGGACTTTTGGTTTTCGGGATCAGATAGAGAGTGATTCTCTTTGAAGCGTTCACAAAGCCGGCAAGAATCTCACACCATTTTGAGTGCTGCAGGTGAAGAATTTAACAGCTGGTGGGAGTGCAAATTAGAGCCAATTATAATTTGATTGACCTGCCTTGACAATAAAACTGTCTTCCCTAATTTAAAATGCCTAGCAGGAGCCTCTGTGCCCCGGTAAGGTGGTGATTTCAAACGCAGAACAGCTCAAACTAGGAAATTCTTTAACAACGGTGTGACAGTAATAAAGATTTATTTATATAGCACTTTCTTTCTCTTGGACTGAAATGAGTATGTTCAAACCGAGGAACAGCATGTTACATACAGGAATGAAAAAGGACTGGTTTGGCAGAAATGACACTCGAGGATGGTGGCAGCAGAAATAGAAAATGCGCAAAAATTTTAAAAAGTAGTAAAGACGGGGGAGAGTCTTAGTTTCCAAGTGTAATATCAGTTGCCATAATATTTGTAAAGAAACCAAATGTAGAATTGAAAAGCATATTCTTTGTAATTGTTTAAAAATGGCATGTAAGAAAGCCCTTTCTCTCTGTGTTTCATTTTAGAACCTAATTGATTCCGTTGCCTTATTTAAATGGGTCAAAGCGGTCTTCAAACTCCCGTTCAGACTCAGCCTGCTGTTCCGTACTTCTTATTCACACGTTAGCGGGGCTTATTTAGTTGTTCAAGCTTTATAAGGAAAGGAGTTGGTTACTCTGCACTGTTTGCTTTGCTTTGAGCCGGATCTCTGTGCCACTCCCTTGACCTCTGGTTCTGATGGAGGTGATCCGCACGCCCAGTGCTTCTGGCTCTTGGAAGCCAGCCTGTGTCACACCGGAGACTGAGCAGGTCTACCCGCCCCGGCCCCACTGCTGCCATCCGGCGCTTACCTGACCTTGGGCACATTACCCACCTGGGTCTCAGGTTTTTCATATGCAAAACAGAAACAAGAAAACCTCCCTTGTGAAATATTGTGGTGATCACTGAGATACAACACAGGTTTTCTACTTGACCAAACTCTAGCCTCTTCCTGATTAGGCCTCGACCTTGGCTTAGACTTGAACAAACACTAACATAGTTTCTAGCAGCTGAAGGCCACCTCTCTAGGATGACACTGGCCCCCCTTTAAATGCCTGCCTGAGAAACCTCATCGCTTCCTAAAGCATTGACTGTGTTCCAACTAACACTGAAGACAGGGCCCTGGGTACCATCCTTTGTGGGAGAAGATGGTTCTGACATTGAGGAGCACCAGTCATCAAACCCAGATGGACTAAACTTTTCCTGCTTCTGCAATTTCCACTTCTCTAACTCTACTGGGCCCCTGCTCACCCCCTCCCTATGTCCTCCTTCTCCCTTTAAAACACCCAGCCACCTTTGTGCAGATCAGTTCAGCTGAGTTGAATTTAGTTCAAGCTGGACTCTTTTCCCTGTTGCAATAGTATATTACTGATTAAAACCTGTCTTTACCATGTTAATACTGTCTAGCTTTGTTTATCTTTGACAGATTCCATATACAAATGGCTTGGCATCATGTCTGGCCCAAGTGGCTCTCAGGAAATGGTGAGATCCTGTTTCTACCTCTATCAGGACCTGCTTCTCCGTCCCACCACCACAGAGGCTGCCCAGTGTCTTGCTTGCTTCTCTTTTGCTCCTGATGAAACAAACATTGCAACGCCCTGGAGGAAAGATGGGGGGAGGAATATGGTGGATAGGGAGGACGAATGCTCTTGCTGCCTCCTTGCTGTGGCTTTCACTATGTGATGGTGTCCTTCCTGTTGGGATGGTTCTGTGACACCGATACTGTTTGGACCCGATGTATGTTAAACATACTTGCGTGACAGGCTTCAGAATTTAATCTTTTTTATTTTACAGTTTATATGTAAGGAAGCAGGCAGGGTTAGGAAGTCAGCTGCCACAGAAGCCATGAGCTTCATGTCAGAACAAAAGGTATGAATACTGTCGGTTTTTGGATCCGCTGTGTCACCATGGATACAACGTGGGATTTACTGCCTTTGATTTTACAACAAGTTGCCAAAGGGAACAGAAACTGGGATTCCAAACAACCAACCCAATACACAAACTTTTGGCTTATCATATTGTAAGCTGTATACTGCATGTACCCAAGCTTCCTCTCAAAGCCACCAGGAAGCTTCTATTTAAGGTAGCTGAATAAAGTACACGGGGTTTGTGGCAATGTTATCTATCTCTCCCCTCTTAAGATGAATTCTTGATGAGGATTTGGGTTTCTGGAAGTCTGGTCTTTATAAAATGAGAGCTTTCCTCTATCCTCTATAAACAGAGAGCTTTTCCTCTATTTCCCCAAGTTATGTGACTTCCAGGGTCACTTCCTACTCAAAAAACTAATTACTACTAATCAAGATCTATGTAGTGATGGTTGTACGTATCCTTGTACACATCTGTGAAACTGAAATTTCTTGTGGGTAACACATCTGATTTAAAAAAAAAATCACCTCTAGGAATATTAAATGGCAGGCAAATATTCTAGTGACCAGGTCCTGGAGTGCAGCCAATCCCCGAGCACTGAAATGATGATTTCCAGAAGCAGGCTTGACTGCGCTGGCCCCGTGCAAAAGGCGGAGGGGAACAGGATATTCCGGCAGCTGCTGTCTGCTGAACTGAGACGGGGCATTCACAAGGTGGGTAGACAGATGCCGTAATGACCCACTAAAGAATAACCACATGCAATGCCACATAGCTGGGCAACGTAAGGACACATGGAAACAATGGCAGCAGATGGACAAAAAACCTGGCTCGCAGCAAGCAGGGAGAGGCGGCTCATTTATAGAAAAAAAGCTCTGAGTGGCTCAGGGAGGGACAGGAATCCGGGACCCACACCAAGCCTGTAAAGAGCACCAGGCCCTGTAAGCAATATTCACCCTTTCTGAAGATTTAGTGACTGCTCGCTATGCACACCACACTTGGCTAGGGGCTCTGTAATGCAGGGATGGAGGTAGGCTTACTGACTGCAAGGAGCTCAGGGTCCAGGGGATGGGCAGTGGGTGTCTGTTTATATTATACCATTTGGGAATTATGCTGTGGTTAGTGACGTCACTGGCACTTAATATTCTTCAAAATCTGGTGGTTCTTCTCCCAGATCTTGGATGGCGTACTTTCAAAACCAAAGGAGATGGAACTTTAGAGGAGTAGGAGGCTGAAAGAGAGATTTAATGAGTCACATCTCCAACAACTCTGCCCCCAGGGTGTCCGATAGTGAAGTCTGGTGGATGCAGCAACTGGCCTTCAGGTTATAGTCACAAAAGGCAGGGTCCTCTCCCTGTGAGTACACTGCAGCAAGGATGACCAGTTCTTATCTGGCTTTTAGTTTCCAAATACAATGGGCAATCCCCTTCTGCATGTGTGCACGCGTACACGTACACACACACACACACACACGTCCATGTATGCATTCCAGATTATGTCTTGTGTTCTGCGGCTCCTGAGTAAACATTCTTCATTGTAGTCACCTTCAGCAGTGGGTTAGCAACTAAAAACTAAACTAAAAGAATCCCCTTCTGGCAGTTGCTACTCTCAGTAACCTGGACACAACCTTTTTTCTGTTGTTTATAATGGGTATTAACGGGAAAAGGGACTGTAGTGAATGTGAGATGTGCTTACATATGGGGATATCTTGGATTCTAGCTGGAATAGTTTGTAAGGGGTTATGCTGTGGGATTGTTGCGCCCACAGTGTGTCTATTTTTTTTTCCACACTAAAATAGACTGATGTGGCTTGAAGTAGTTTGACTATAACCTACAGATAGTGGGACAGAGAGAGCTGCTTATGAATTGATTATTAAAACAGCAGCACCTCAGCATGTTCTCCTTTGGCAGAGTTAAGTCTTGACTAACATATCATCACCAGCTTAATCAGCTCAGAAAAAGCAAAAATAATGATGTAGATTCTACACAGTTTTATAACTACATCCTGAAATGTAAGTGAACAGTTTACATTTCCACAATTGCCTAACTGTAGCTGTTAGGTATATGTAAAAATAAGAGATAAAATTGTCATCAAGAGTAGTTTCTAATTATGACATACTAGAATGTGCCCAATATCTATCATGCGTAAAGTAGGACAGAGACAACCCACATGATTCATTATTTTATCCTTATTGTATGGGAATAAGTTGCACCATATTAAGTGTTGGATAAGTGTATCAGGAGATCTTCACACTGCTGGTAGGAATGTACAACCATTTTGCATAACAATTTGGAAATATCTAAAGCAAGTTGAAGATGTGTATGCTTATAATTATAATTTAAAAATCCTCTTATAATTTAAATTTAAAAAATCCCATCCTTGAAATATGTCCTAGAATAATACTTGCATACCCAAGGAGGCCTATGTAAGTAATTTCATAGTAGCATTATTTGTAATAGCAAAAGTTGGAAATAACCTAAAGTATTAAGTTCTAATGAAGGAGCACTATACAATAGTGAAAATAACTCAACAATACACACTTGTTATTTATATTAAATGCATTTTATAAGCAAAATGCTGCTTTTAAAAATTAAGTTGCAGAACATTATATGCACTGTGATATAACATATAAGTTACAAAAATGTGCAAAATAATATTTAAAATTGTGCAAGGATAAGTATAATGTAGTAAAAGCATAAATAAAGGCAGGGCAATGATGTCTGTTCTTTTATTCTGTGTATTCTTTTGTATGTTTTTAATGCTACACAATAAATGAGTAGACAGATCAGCAATACCAGAAGCAAAGCAGGAGGGGTATTATACAATTCCACTGAAGAGGTGGAAGAAAATTACTGAAGGAAAGGTGGAGAGTGCAAGAAACAAAGGGGTTTAGGATTTTTTCCCTCTGTTTTCCTGTATAGCAGCACATATTAAGTGCCTACTTCCTCTAGAAAATGAGTTCAAACAGAGGCAATCCTCATTGCATTTTTATCTATCATTTTTTCTTGATCCTGAGATGGCATGAAGCATGAGGCTATGGACAAAAAGTCTCTTAGAAGGCTCTCCTCTCTGAGAGGCATGAGTTTCAATTTGTCTGAAGCAGTGAATTTCTGAAATGGAGATATATTCAACTGGAAGCAGATATTGGCCAAATTGTGGAAGGTTTTAAATGCCAGTGTAAAGAGGTGAGACTATGTTACAGACATTAGACAGCTGCTAATGTACATGAGGAAAGGAGAGATAGACAGATGATAAGTAGATGATAGATAAAGTAAATATACTTCATCTATCTATATCTGTCTTTCATTTATCATCATCTGTCTATATTGATTATCATCTCTATCATCTATCATTTATTGCTTACCTACCTGCCTACCTTTCTATGATTATGACTGTAATTACAACTATTATCTACATCCTCTTTTCAGTTCCCTGACTTATCCAGGATTGGGGTAGGATGGGAAGAAGAATGTTGAAGAGGAACTGTAAAAATATTAGCTGGTTTCATTTCTTTTATTACAATATGAACATGGGAAATGGAAACTTTAAGATGAAATGCCTATACTTAAATATTATAACTTTAATAATTACTGGTAACTAGTGGATTCTACAAAGAGCTTTAAAGGGAAAACACCATGCACTGGTTAATGAGAATGACTATTATCGATGACAATAATATTAACTTCTAATACAGTTGGGAAGGGAGATTTACAAAGAAGTTTTTCCTATGGAAAAACAGAAGACTGGTGTATTCCTGGCTATGGAGTGTAAATAGGGAAATTAGTCCATTATTTCACAACTCTTTCAGAGATGTGCAACGTGCTTCTTGGGAGATTTTGCAATTTCTTTTCATCTTTAGAAATAGGTATAGGATGACATACTTATTTTAAAGTTAAATTTTGGTCCTGGTATCATTACATAAAACCATAACAGACGTTCGCTGGTTGAGGTAGCACATTTCTCCTAAAAATAGCAATTGTTTTATCACTCATTTTTTCACTTTTTAAACCAATCGCTTATAGAAATACCTACTTGTTTTAGGCATGATGCCGAACACTCCAAAGAGAGAAACACATCGTAAATATGAAAAAGTCTTCAGAGGGTCACAGTCTATAGGAGATGACAACCGAAGTGTGATACATAGATTAAGGAGCAAACACGATTGGAAAGAACCATTAGATCAGTCTCAATCTTAACACTGCGGTCATTTTGGGCCAGATAATTATTTGTTGTTGGTGGAGCAGGGTGGGGTCTACTGTTCTGTTCATTGTAAGATGTGTGGTGCCATCCCTGGTCTCTACCTGCTAATTTCCAGGAGCCCTCTCCCCAACTCATGAACATAAAAAATGTCTTCAGACATCCCCCTGGGGGACAAAATAGCCTGTGGTTGGTTGAGAACCACTGCTTTGGAGAGTCCTACATATTTTTAGCATGAGAAAGATTTCTGTAGGTTTATTTTAAAATTATCATTATTTATGATTTCACTCCCTTTTTTGTCACTCAACCAACATACATTTAAAGAAGTACTAGAAGCTGGCATGGAGAAGATAGAGTGAAGATGTTCTTTTATTTTAAGAAGAGACTCATCTGAATAGTTTCTATATTCTTACTGTTGGGAAATGTAGAAAGAATATGGTGTTGATTATAAACTTCAGGAGTCAATTCTGTATTTTAAAAACCTCTATTGAGGAATGATTTACATTCTATGAAATCCACCCACTTTAAGTGAATGGTTAAACATGAGTTTAAGTGAATTTATACAGCTGTGAGTCAGCACCCCAACCATTTTAAAAACATTTGCACCCCCCAACAAGTTCCCTTCTGGATATTAGCAGTCAGTATTTGCTCTCACTGCTGAGTCCCATGCAACCATTCATCTTTCTTTTAGTGTAATTTTGCCTTTTCCACACATTTTATATAAATGCAGCCTTACAATATGTAGTATTTTCTGTCTGGCTTCTTTGAATTAGCACAATGTTCTTGAGGTTTATTGCATCTTATCAATAATTTGGTCCTTTGAATTGCTGAATAATATTACATTGTATAGATAACCATATTTTGTTAATCCATTTACCATCTGATAGACGTTTGGATGGTTTCTAGTTCCTGGTTATTATGAATAACACCAGTATGGTGAACCTTTGTGTGGACAGGTTTTCATTTCTCTGTGGTAGATACCTTGGGGTGAAATTGCTAAGTCAGGTAGTAAGTGTATCTTTAACTTTTTAATAAGCTGCTAACCTGTTTTTTCAACTAGACCATCCTATTTTATATTCTCACCAATAATGTATGCAATTTCCAGTTTCTACACTTCCTTGGCAACACCTAGTAATATCAGCCTGTCTGATATTAGCCATTTCAGTGATTCTGTAGAGGTATCTCATTGTGGTTTTAATTTGCATTTTCTCAATGACTAATGATTTGCAGCAATTTTTATGTTGCTTATTTGCCATTTGTATATATCTTTGAAAAAGTATCTTTTCAAATCTTTTGTGATTTAAAGTTTTTTTAATTTGGAAGGGTAATTTATATATTCTGAATATAACTTATTTATGAGATACATGCTTTGCAAACATTTTCTCCCAGCCTGTGCCTCTCTTAATTTTCTAATGGTGTCTCTTGAAGAGCAAAATATTTATATTTGATGAATGTCCAATGTCAATTTTTCCTTTTCTAAATGGCACTTTTGTTGTTACACATGAAAAACGTTTGCTTGACTTAAGTCACACAGTGATTTTCTCCTAGGAATTTTATAGTTGTAGCTCAGTCTTACATCTAGGATTAACATCCATTTTGAGTTAATTTTGGGTATGGTGAAAGAATAAGGGTCAGGCTGAATTTTAAAAATATATTAATATCCAATTGCTATTGATCCAATACTAATAAAATATATGCATATCCAATATAATTTTTAGAAAGAACAATTTTTCTCCATTGAATTTCCTTGGCACTTCTGTTGAAAATCAATTGATCACATATGCCTTGGTCTACTTCTGAACTCTATTCTCTTCCACTTACCTATATGTCTGTCCTTATACTATATCACTTGTCCTGATTACTGTAGATTTACAATAAGTTTTTAAATCAGTTAATATAAATCCTAACAAGTTTGCTTTTCACTTATTTTTCAGAATTGTTTTGGATACTTTTGGTCCTTTTTTATTGCCACATAAATTTTATATCAATTTGTCAATTCTGCAAAAATGCTTGCTGGGATTTTGACAGGAATTGTATTGAATCCAAAGATCAATATGGGGAGAAATGACATCTGAAGTTGGGTCTTTCCATACATGAATGTGATATCTCTCTCCATTAATTAGGTCTCCTTCAATTAAAGTATTGCATTTCTTTTGTTAAGTTTATTCCTAAGTATTTTATTACTGTTTATGCATTTGTAAATGGAATGCTTTTCTTAATTTATTTTTCAATTGATTGGTTCTAGTACACAAAACTGTCCTGTACTGATTTTTGTATATAGTTCTTATTACCTGTGTACGTGTGACATTATTAAATTTGCATATTAATTCTAGCAGCTTTTTTGAAGGTTCCTTAGGGTTTTCTACATATCAGATCATGTCTGTGTATAAAGACAACCTTACTTCTTCCTTTGCAATTTGTATGACTTATTTATTTTTCTTGCCTTATTCCACAGTATTGAATAGAAGTGGTGCAAATGGACATCCTTGCCCTGCTCCTGATTATAGGAGGATGGCATTCAGTCTTTTACCATTAAGTATGATATTTGTAAGTTTTTTGTGGAAGTCCTTTATCAAGTTGAGAAAGTTCCCTTTTATTCTTGTGTGAAAATTTTTATCATTAATATGTTCTTATCAAATGATTGTTCTACATCTGTTGAGATGATTTTCTATTTTATTCTTGAGTCCATTTTAGTAATTTGTGTTCATCAAGGGCTTGTTAATTTATCACAATCTCAAGATGATACTGATTTAGTTTGAATAAAATACAGCAACTTTGCACTACTACAACTTCAAATCCTTTTTTCCATCTTAGTGCAATTGTCATACATGTTATAAACCTATAATATAGATATTCTAGTAGCTATAATATAGGCTTATATACCTATAATATAGATATAATTATATTACAATATAGGTATAATTACAGTATTATAATTACTGCCTTAAACAAATTTGTGTTTTATAAGGGAACTACAAGAAGAAAATGGAAGAAAAATATATACAATCATCAATCTTTTATGTTTCCCTACATATTTACTGTTTCTAATGCTCTTCATTGCTTCCCATGGATCCCAGTTATCATCTGGTATAATTTTCCTTTCAGCCTAAAGGACTTAAACTTCATTATTTATTGTAAGTCTTTTATCAAAGAATTTTCTCAGTTTTGTTCATCTGGAAGTATCTTTATCTCATCTTATTTTTTTTGAAGAATAGTTGTACTGAACATAGGATTCCTTGTTCACACATTTTTCTTTTAGCGCTTGGAATTTATTGTTCCACTGCCTCTGGCTTACATTGTTTCTAATGAACAGTCTGGTATTAATTGTATCATTATTGCTTTATATCTGGTAAATCATTTTCTCTTGTCACTTTCAAGTTTTTCTCTTTATTTTTGCTTTAGCAGTTTCATGATGATGTATCTATATATGGTTCTCTTTTTATTTTATTTGATGCCTGCTGCACTTTTGGATCTGCTAAGTTAATATTTTTTTCATCAAGTTTTGGGAGATTTCAGTGTCTTCAAATATTTTTTCTGTCCCTTTCCTTCTCTCTCCTCTTCTATTGGGACTTCCATTATACACATGCTGGAATGCTTGTCGTTACCTGGCAAGCCTGAGGAACTGTTCATTTTTCTTCTATATTTTTTCCCCTCTTTGTTCTTCAGGTATAATAATTTATATTAATCTATCTTTAAGTTTCCTCTTCTTTCTTTTGCTATTTCAGGCCTGCTTGCTGTTGATCCTATCTTGTGAATTTTTCATTTTGGTTATATCCTTTTAGAATTTTCATTTGCTTTTTTTTTGGTTATTTGTTTATTTATTTATTTTTATTATGGTATTATTAATATATAATCACATGAGAAATATTGTGGATACTAGATTCCCCCCATTATCAAATCCCCACCACATACCCCATTACAGTCACTGTCCATCAGCATAGTAAGATGCTATAGAGCTACTACTTGTTTTCTCTGTGCTATACTGCTTTCCCCATGCCACCCCTACATTATGTGTGCTAGTCATATTGCCCCTTAATCCCCTTTCATTTGGTTTTTTAATATAATTTTTGTTCCTCTGTACAGGCCCCTTATTGGTTGACTAATTGTTACTATATTTTTCTTGAAATCTTTGAGCATAGTTTTCTTTAATTCTTTGAACATATTTATAAAAGCTATTTGAGATCTTTTCTGATAAATCCAACATCTAGGTCCACTCAGAGTCAGTTTCTAATATCTGTTTTTCCCCTCTGAATACAGGTCACACTCTTGTTTCTTTACATGTCTAGTTATTTTTAGTTGGACATTAGCATTTTTATTTGATACATAAAAGTAGTTTGAGATTCAGTTTTATTTTCTAGGGTGTTATTACATAGATTAATAAATCTGTTAGTTAATTAATAACTTGCCTAGACTTATACTCTGGAGTTTGTCTTTCTCAGAGTGTGCAACTGCTAATGTCTGTGCCTATTTTTTCCCTGTTTTTATTTTTTAGGCTGGCTTACTAAGGGAGTCTTTCCAACATCTTTGTAGTTTAGTGGTCAACCAATGATAAGGACTCAAGTTTTATTCAAACACTTTGAACCCATTAGACTCACCCCATGCTAATTGAATTGTGTGTAAGTGAGAAACATATTCAAAGTTGAGGCCAGGTCTCGAGTCTGCTTGGTTTTCACATTCATAAGGATCTTTAGGATCTCCCCACAACATGTGTAGTCTCACAGCCCACCAGGGACATGAGAAGGAGAGCATATTTTAGTCCCTTGATGATGCTTTAAATTCCAGTGTCTCCCATTACATTTCTGACTGGTTGGCTGCTTACCTTAAACTGGAAAGCATGATGTTGGTCTAGAAAAGCTACAGGTTTTTATAGTTTATCCCAAGCTAAACCTGCCATTTTTAGCTGGGAATTTCACAGGTTTTTGCCTGCCTCCCTCCTCCACCTCTGCCCCAAGGCAAGCAAGCCTTCTTTGATAGCAAAGTTGCTTTTTTATTGCAGCTAATCTAAGTTGATATAGCTATAATTCTTGCCAACTGAGGGGGGGGGCGGCTGGGGGGGTTGGGAAGCTAAGGAGCAGCCCCAGGCAAGAGGCCAGACACCCACCATTCTTACCTAAAGCTTTATCAGTTTTTGTGTTTTGGAGTAAATATTTCTTAATTTATTTTCTGCCTTTGCTAGGTTTCTACATGCTGAAACAAAATTTTAAGATAATTTTGTCCAGTTTTATGCTTGTTCTCAGTGAAAGGAAGTCACCTGACCTCCTCATGTAGCCATTACTAGAAAATCAAATCTGTTTTTATAACATTTGTTAGAGAGTAGCATTATATAAATACGTGTTGAGCATGCTTTATTGAAAGGAAGATTCTGGGCTGAAGAGCCTTCAGAGAGTGATAAACTCTGTATTGCAGGATGCCAGGTTATTCTGGGAGGTCCATAAATGTTTGTTGAGTGAAAAAATGATCTAAAGCACCACACAAGTTTTTCTTTGCTTTTTTAAAGGAGAAAAATTGGAGAGTGCCTAAAAATTCCTTTCAAGCTTTGTTTTGATAATAAATATATTGATTTACTTGAGCTATTTGTATTAGATTCTAAGGTAATAAAAATCCTGTCTCTTTTATACCTTACAAGCATTTTTCAAAAGTTCAAAACCACTTGCTTTTCATGTAAACATTCATGTAAATACAGACAAACAAGTAAAGAGACTACATATTGGTAACCTGTTCCTGTAATGGTCCTACCATCCTTTCTAGTTCAGATGCCTGCACCGGCTTGTAAGAAGGTTTGGTGATGTTCAGAGAATGTGTCAACAGGATGGTACTGAGTTTAATTATGAAATGTTTCTGTGTAGGGATTTAACAATTCTAGCTCTGAAGAAAGGCCATCTTGATCCAGGTATTTCTGAACTATTTGGGGCTTACTATTCTCTTTAGAAGGTTCATTTAATCTGCAACTATGCATCAGAGGTCTCTAACTGACAGCCCGAATCAGCCCATAAACATACTTTATTTTATATACACAGTGCTCTAACAGTATCTCTTGTCACAATTTCAAAACTGGGGATTTTGCATAGCAATACAGATTTCGAGTAGCTGCAGCCCCTTCAGAAGGCACATGTGACATGCTCACCAGTTTGCCTCAAACCTGGCTTTGCTCAACCCTTTTCATATGGCCACCCTGTGTCTCTAGATGTTTGATATCATGCCCTTTTGGGACCGTAGCGTCAAAGGCTAGACTGTTTTTACAAGGGGGACATACTGGTAATCAATGGAGGATTAAGCTGCATGTTTTTATCACGAAATAACTTGTCAGGTAGAAAACATCTGAACCCAGGGGAGAGAAGAATTGTGTAGCTTGAGTGTATGCCATGGCATAGATTAAAATTGAATTGAAATGCTATAAATGACATTCATTTGTCCATTCATTCACTCATTCACAGAATACTTATGGACTGAGTAGGTCTGGTTCACCATCATCGCTATCTGAGACCAGAGGTTCCTGATAGATAACAAGCACAATATAATAAATAGTCCTTCCATAATCAAATAGGTATTCCACACATATTCTGTAAATAAATGAGCAAGTGAGTGAACTGCATTCATTTTATTTCATTTCTCTGGAAAATAAGATAACTTACTTCCTCAATCTCTACCCTCCCAGCAGCTCTCAAGTTTTGATTTTAATTGATTGAAATTGGTATCTAGCGGTGTAATACTTTCACACTTCACGAATGAAAAAAAGAAAAAGGAGAACCTCCTCCTCAATATTAGACATTTTAATTGGGACTGAGCTGTCTACTTCTCATAAGGCAGAAAAACCCAACTTGCTGAAATCAGGCAGCTAATTATTACAGAGAAGACTGTGCAGCCTTCCAGTTACTCCATGAAACCAGGGACAGTAATTGTAGAAACCAGAGTGGACTCTCCTTGAGAAGCATGTTAATCCTTCAGTAACTGAGACTAGAGAGCATGCAACAGAAACCAGTCTAAAATCTACTCATACAAGTTCCATGTTTACACGCCAAATTCATAAGATCTGCTAATACCAAGGAAACTACAGATTTTAAATTTAAGATCAAATTCCTCCCTCTACTCATAGCTTAAATGTGCTGTGGTCAGAAGCTGGCATTATAGCCCATGCTCTGATAACTCTCATTCAGGAGGCATGGCTCTCATGAGAGAGAGGGAGAGAGAAAAAGAGAGAGAGAATTTTGGGAGCATTTCAGAGGAAAAAAGATCCAAGAGAAAAGTCTGGGACTTTGCCACCCAGCTCCCTGGCTCTGGGAGGGTCCATGGCAGATGTTTGTAATGAGGCAGCTTGCTGGTCCCCCAGCGGCATCCTTACAAAGTCAGCTCTGGTAAGTGATATTCTTGATACTTGATGTTTTGCCAGAAGTTAGAATATTGCTTTTCTCTTAAATCTACACATGCTGCTTAGAAGTCACTGTTTTAGTATTGCAGATACCCCAGAAACAATTTTCAAAGATCACGTAATATGTATTTTATCTATCCAGGCATGTGTAGGTATGTGGACTTAAGCACAGTGGAGTGTCATAAAGAAGGAAAGCATTGCATCAGAAATCAGGAGGCCTAGGGCGTATTTTTGATTCTGTGGGACTTCAGCAAAGAGGCTTAACTTAGTGGAGGCACTGTCTTCTCTTCATGGCAGATGCCCCCGCCTGGGCCCCTGCTCCTACTCCCAATGCTGCTATCTGCAGAAGTCCCAGAGGAAAATGATAGCTTATTCCAGAGTTGCAAGACTGACAATCTCCTGGCCAGGATTTTAGAGTCCAACCCGTATAAAAGATCTTGGACTTTTAACAGAACTAGAAATGTCCTCAAATGGAGAACACTGTTATAGAATTTAAAAATACTAGAAAACCATCTTTAATTTGCAGTAAGAAAAGACTTGTAAAATGAATCAAAATGCATGAGTCCAAAATGAATAAGAATGCCGATTGCTGACTATGAATATCTGAATACGGTGCTACTTTCTAATTGCTTCACTTGCAGCAGAGAGAAATAAAATGGTGAGAGTGTGAAATGTATAAAGGAATCTACCGCTCTCTCGGGGCTCAGAGACCCACAGATTGAAGAAAGTAAGTGAGTGCCTTTTGACCATTAAATTCTTCACTCTTATTGTGAGTTAGAAAGCTCTAAGGAGGACTTTAATGAAACCAGTCTTTGCACTTTCGAAAGACAGCAGAAACAGCTGGGGAGACAGCGCCACTTAGTGCCCACGCAAAAAACGTCCTGGCCATCAGGGCAGTAACTGGCCCCAGTAACTTCTACGAAGTAGGGCAAAGGAAATAAATCCATCAAAGCTGACTAACACAGAGACATGCCAGCTGAAAGCATTTTTTGCCTCTCGATGCCTTCAAAAGCCAAAAAAGTTATTCCCTGTCTTATGTTTCTTTTCTTCGTGCCCAAAAGGCAGCCGAGATTGTCACTAAGCCAAGGGAGGTAAAGCAGGTCACTAAGTTTATAATGTAGTTGGTAACTGGTTTTCATTTTTTTTCTCTGCTACCTGGCAGCAGGAGATAGGCAGCTTGTTATAACTCAGAGAGGGCTCCTGGAAAGCCTGCTTGCCGGGGTGAATGACTGTAGGCGTGGCCTCGCTGGGACTATTATTACCTCATGGAGTCCCGGATTTAATAGCATTTCTCCCACTTCATTCGGCCGAGCACTGCCTCACAGTGACTCTGGCTTCAGCACGTTACAGATGCACATTGTTCTCAATAGCATCACATTGTCGCTGGTCCCATGGGTGCCCCAACATTCTGCCTCCTTTGGTATACGTACCACACATGCTCCAGGCTCACCTTCCCAGGCTTTCTGGCCAGAGGGTTCTCCACCTCCTTCCTCACCTCACTGGTTTGCCCCTCTCTCTCCCTACTGCCTTTCCCTTTTTCTTTCTTTCCCTTTCGTTCTACTGCCTCTGCTCTATCATGATAACTATCATATTGGAGCACCTACCATGTTGCAGGCACCGTGCCAGGCGCTTTGCGCATAATTTGTCACTGAGATAGTACTATGTCTGTCTTTTGGGTTAGGAGCCTGTGGCTCCGAGAGAAGCACAATCAGGGGAGGGAGTATCTACTCTCCCCTACACAGCGTCCAGTCTTTGAATGTTTCTAGCTAATGGTGGGAGCTTTGCTAGCAATCTCTGTCCCTCTCGCTCCTCCCAGAAGAGGACAGGAGTGACTGAATCTGGTGGTGGGTTTGGAGGGAGAATGGGGTTATGAAGAGCAGTTCCTACTCTCTTTTCTCTCAGGAGCGGGGCTGCCTATGGAGAGCATGAATTATGGCCTGTTTCCCATTCTTGCATTTCATGGGGCTGATTCTGTCCCTGTGCTGCCCGGTGACTGGGTGGGCAAGTCTGTTTAATCTTGGGGTTCTGCAGCAGGAAAGCCTACTCGCCTACAGACACAAACCACAGCCTTCTCTCTCAGCTCCCTCAGCAATGCAGGCTATGTTTTCATCTCTCACCTCTCATGGTTTAGGACTCTGCTGTGTTCTTTATTGCAGCCCCCAGAACTCCTAAAACTTGGGAAAGTATTTTTGCCAAATACAGAGCAGAGCACTTGGCTTATTTGAAGTCTGATTTCAGATGATTCAAAACCAAATTTTCTTTTTTTTTTTTAAGTTCAGAATCAATTTGCTGTGGCATAGAGAATGTTCTGGATGGGCAAGCAGAAGATGCGGGCTCTAATCTGGGTGTGTCTTCCAGGTTTGCAAGTTTGAGGGAGCAGCTGCTCTCGGCTTTGGTTTCCCCATCTCGGCTTCTGTGAGCCCCAGGTCAAGGGTCCATGATCTGGAGGCACTGAGAAGAGCTGATGCTCGTCTTTGTGCAAGGAAGAAGCTTTCCACTCACTCAAAACAAGTTGCTGCTTGGTTCCTGCTCCTTTTATTTGGAAAACTCATGTTTTCCAGAGCATTCTGAAGGCATTTAGCCTGCAAACCTCATTGGCCCTGCCACTCTCAGGAGCAAGCCTCTGACCCCTTCTACTTGTTGTACACCCCAGGCAGGGGCGGCCAGTGTGTTAGATTTTTTTTTATTTTGAGCCCAGATGTGGACTCATGGCCAGACAAATTATCTTCTTGATTTGTTTGTTACAAAGTTACTCACTTTGAATTGCTTTTAGTTATGCATTTACTAATTTGGCTTTATTGAGAAGAATGACCCAGTGTGGACTGTGAGAAACTGGGGGGAATAGCCACCTAGAGGAACGTGTACAGGGCTGCAAGTACATCGCTTGTGCTCTGAAAAAAAGGAAAAAGAGTAGGAGATGGGGAAAGGGTTACACTGTGACCAGGCCCGGTGTTATCACTCGGCCTTGCCCTTTACCCACATCCTTACTTTAGTTTTAGGGCATTTTAGCGCCTTTTGAGGTTGTCACTTCCCTTGCAATAATGACTTGCTCCTCCAGGGCCTGATATGCTGAACACTGCCCGTGTCAGACACCATTTGCAGTCTGAACGGCAGCCCTATGTCTTCATCCCATGTTGCCCCTCTCTGCCACGGGATAGAGTCAGAGTGGGCTTTACCGGATTAACAGGAAAGGGAAGAGTTAGAGTGGGATGCACTAATGGTATGCACACTGGTATTAATGCCAGTTCTGGAACTGGGTAAATATGAGTTGTCTTGTTTCTCATCTACTTCCTTTGGTGAACTCATCTCTTCTGTAGGCTGACTGCTCCAAAACTTGTATCTCCAGCCTAGACCTCTCCTCCAAGCTGCAGACTCATCTCTCTATGTCTACATCAATTATGTATGTATATGCCAATGATATATATCACTGTCTCCTCATCAGGAGGAAGAAACACTTGGATACCCAACTGGTATCCCAAATTTGCATGACCCTAATTGAGCTCCTGCATCTGCATTTCTCTCGGCCCTTTTCTCAGCCTTCCCCATCTCAGGAAGTGGCATCTTCCCAGTGGTTGGAACAAACCTTGGAGTCACTGATTCCAGTCTCTCTTGCATCCATGTCTGATCTGTTGGCCAGTGCTGTCCTCTCTACTTTCAGGTTAGATCCACTTTCACTGCTACCCTCATCCCGTCTGTTCCCATCTCTGGCCAAGCTTCTGCAATAGCCCCTTGTAGGCCTCCCTGGTCTCCTCTCACCCCTCTGGGCTATCGTTGGCCGGAAGCCCAAGTGGTCTTGTTCACATAGGTCAGTTCATGACACTGTTCAGAATGGTCCAACAGTGGTCCAGACCCGTCAGACACAGCGCTCTTAGCTGCCCTCTGCTCTCCCCGCCTTCTTGTTCTGGGCCTGCCACACTGGGGTCTGTGCCTCTCCTGGAACATGTGAGGTGGGCCCCCATTGTGCCCCCTGTGTGGATGCTCTTCCCCTGGAGTCCTCATGGCTCACTTCCCACCTCTGCTGGTCTTTACACAAGTGTGAGAGCCCCTCCAGCTATTCTCCTAAAATTATATCCCAGGCCCCACCTCGGCTTCACGCCCTGAGCATTTACCACTATGTAACACACTCTACATGCACTTATTTTTATTGTCCCCTCCATGAGAAGGTAAGCTCCTTCAGGACAGGAAGCTCACTGATTTTCTTCCCAGCTGTCTTCTCAGCAGTGACAGGTGGGCGCTCAGTAATATTTGCTGAAGGAATGAATGAGATGAGAATAAGGAGATGAATGAGGCAAGAGTTCCCCCTCCTCATGTGGTCATGTGGGCATCACGGACACTGAGCAGTCACCCAATCTTTTAAAAAAACAGGATATGGAGCACTTATTGTGGTGGGAGTTAACTCAAAACAGGGCTATGGGCTAATATCAGAAATTATTAGATTTATTTTTCTGCTTAGAGGTATTATTTAATCTCACCCACTTAAACAGATATTTATTGAGTAACAGCCTATCGCTGTGCTGGGGGCTGAGGGTACAAGGATGGCCCATGTTCTTGTGTAGAGTGGGAGTTAGGTGAGAAATTTACATGTAAGTACATCATTCAATACAGAGTGGTACGTAAATGCTGATGAATGCCATTTGGGGTAAACGCTTAAGTCTTCTTCCTCATTTTCACGTTAAATTTTTTTTTTACACCAGTTTCTGTAAGATAGTATATTTTGACTGGCACAGATAGAAGGGAGAAGTTACATGCATTTACTCAAGAAGCATTATCCTAAATAAGAGCCTTCAGAAAATGGTAATAGAGCACAAATATTGCTAAATAATATTTCAGTGGCCTGCCCTTTTCTATTAAGAACTTGTCTACTTTAAGTAGATTTTACGGACTCTCAGTGCCAAGTAATTTCTCTCTGCATAGAGAGGTTAATAAAATCTTTCTTCCATGAAAGGAACAGTGCACAGTATTGACTGGAGGAGTCACCTCTTCACCTTGATTTGTGCATATAGCCAACAGCTCGTCTTCAGCAAACCCTGGCTGGTACAACACTGCTGTTTGGAGGTGTGACTAACTGTTGGTCTCTGCATTCTGAGTGCCGGAAATTCTGCTTCAGTTCTTGGGTGGGAATATGGAGGTCAGGGACACTTCCTAAGCAAAACCAGAAGTATTTCTGTAACTTTTATAACATTGTCAAAGAACAGTGATTTTCTCAGAACTAAGCATCCACTGTGGAATTGGCTCTACTCTTCTAGTTACCTTGAGCTCCAATGCTTAACCATCTGTCATGTGCCAGAGGTAATTTTTCTAGGAAGTATTCCCTGGCATCTCTCTGCCCATCCAGTCTGGATGCAGTGAGCCTTTATTGTGTGCCCGGAGCACTCCAAACTTCCTTTATCACAGCCAACCCAGAGCCAGGCCAAGCTTTGTGGGTTGAGTACTGTCCTCAGATTGCCAACTCTGCCCGAGACTTCTGACACCAGTTGTACGTTTGGGGGTATCCCAGGGACACCCTCACTCCAGACGAGCTGGCTACAAATTTGGGGGTCTCTCCAGACTCCCTCAGGCTCAATAATTCACTAGAAAGACTCACAGAACTCACTGGAAATGCTGTACTTAACCAGCCAAAAGAAGAGATGCACACAGAAAAGTCTGGGAGGGTTGCAAATGCCAAGCCTCTGTTGTCCTCAGGGATGGTATCTTCCCGGCACATCCATGTGGACAATCCTTGGAGTATTGGCAACCAGAGAAGCTCACCTGAGCTTTAGTGTCAGAGTTTAAATGGGAGCTTCATTACACAGGCATGATTGATTGGTCACTGGCACAAGGTTGAACTCAATCTCCAGTCTGCTTCCCTTCCCCAGAGGTCAGGCCGATGCCTAGAGGCTCAAGCCCCAACCCCCTAACCATGTGGTTCCTGGCCTGGCCTGCTCCCAGCCTGAGTCAACAGGCAGCATTAACTATCAGGGATGGTTGGAGGGGCCCACCAGGAATAACCATGACTTCCCAATCACTGGGGAATCCCAAGGGATTACAGGCTAACTCCCAGGAACCAGGGGTGGGGCCAGCCAAATCTGATATCACCACATTCCCTACAACACTGTATGTATGGCTGCACAATTGTCTCCCTAATGAACTTCTTGAGGGCGGGGTTGCTCTTTGTTGCCTTTGCACTAACACAAAGTAGGTGCTCAAAAAATATTTGCCATATGAATTATTTGCATTTGCAACCCTCCCAGACTTCTCTGTGTGCATCTCTTCTTTTGGCTGGATAAGTATAGCATTTCCAGTAAGACACAATTATTAGGCAGATTTTATTCTGGCATTAATTCTGAACCATTACCGTTAAGAAGTGTTAAAGTCCTAAGGCACATATAGCTAGGGTGGTGGCTCCAATCTGGACTCTCCTTAACGCTCACTTGGTTCCCTCCAGCCTACTGATGTTCTCCTGCATCTCATACCAGTCCGCACTCACTCTGTCCAAGCCAGTTCAGCTCAGAATGATGGCTCCCTTATACTGAGACGATACACTTAATGCACTGTGGAAATTAACAGCCTCGATCAACTGTATTTAGGTACTTCTAGCTGCTAGCTACTGCACAGATCCTTGAAAATGCTGGAACAATACCAAGTTTCCTTTCTTAAATGCTTGCTCTACAAGCAAGTGCCTGCTTCATGTGCTTTATCTCTTTCTGCTGCTATGGGGGGGTGACACGTGGCAGAGGGGTTTCAACTGCCCCAATTTTCATCAATGTGAGAGCTACTTCCAGATTAAGATATAGAGTAACCACTTTTTTTTAAGCAAAAGTCTTTCCACCTCTATGACTCAAAGCACCTTTATTCTGTGATTAGGTTTTATGTTGCATTATTAAATATCTCCCTGACTACTCAAAATACACCATCCCACTGGCTCTGTTACTCTTAAGATTTTAATTCTAACCTTTCCATGCCAACTACTGTGTGGATAACACTAGAAAATGGCAGAAGGAACTGGATTTGGAGGAGACGGGAACAGAAACTGTCCCTCTGAGGGCAGCGTGGGATAAAGGTGATTCTCCCATGGCCCGGGCGGCTGCTGGCACGTTCCCCATGTGTCCTGGGATGCGGCGCTGAAGTGGCTGTAGCTGGCCAGGGGCGGAGTGCACAGTCTTCCCTGGACTTTGGCTTGCTCATGAGTCTCGGAGACATTTGAGGAGTGGGTACGGGGTACAGGCAGGCTTCTTGGGATGAAAAAGAAGGTGTTTAGCTAGTGTTGGCTGATCAGTTCGGTAAAATACAAACAGCCTCCCTATGAAGAGTTAAGATGGTTTAAAAATTGCTTAAGTATTTCATATCCTTTCCAGAAATTTGAGAAAATAAACATAAGCAAAAGATATTCTTATACTTATAAAACACTGTAAAATATATTAAAAGGACATTGGTTCTATCCAAGGTCATAAGGTCATAAGCGTTCTAAGTCCAGCTCTTGGAGAACCAGTGATGAGAGACACCAGGCTGGTCCTTTTCTCCTTTTCTCCTCTTTCTCTTCCTTTCCTCCTTTGAAACAGAACAATGTGAATATTGAGACAATGGAACAGGCTTGTGGCTTGTATGCGGAAGGTGCCATTGGCTTGTGGCTTGCCCCCTGAAGGGAGGACGATTCTGGGAGGGGTGAGGCGGAGGGGAGCACAGGCCCCACGCAGATCCAACCCCTGGCAGAAAGGCTCTCTGCTGCTGTGTGTGTGGAGTAACAGTGACATCCTGTGGCCAGTCTGCTTGATCTAAGTGGCTCCGTTACAGATAAGAAGACCATTTTGTCTGTGTGGAGAGGTGAGCCCTCGTTGGCTCTGTCTTCAGACAGTGCACCCAACAGGGAAGGGCAGGGTCCCCACCGCGGGCTTTCTGGCCTCCCCATCTCGGCAGCCGTCTCTGATTTAGGTGGGCGAGATTCTTGGGACAGAGATCATGTCTGTTTTTACGCTTGATAAATTTCGGTTACCATTGGAGTGTTGAGTGAACCATAGTAATGGCCGTGAGTGCAGTGTGAGAAAATAGCGACAAGAAAGAAGCACTTCATCCTTTTTAAGACATCCCGGCAGGTAAATGCAGAAGGATCTGTTATTTAGAAATGCCCAAATCACTTGACATTTAGCTTTTTTTTTTATAGTGTTGATGGAATACATTTATTTTGAGCTTACTTAAGAGAGAGAAGAGGGTTGGGGAAGAGAACAACTCTGATGTTAGGTTATTGTAACATTCTTAGGAGCCCAGCCTATGCGGGCCAAGTGTGCAGCTGTGCTCATGGGGGCTGGGAGTTTGTGGTTCCCAGTCTCCCACGCGGGGCCTCCCACGGTGCTACATGGAGGCAGGTCCCCTGGCCCCCAGCTGTGGGTCTGAAACTGGGTTCTGGCTGGTGGTGGGTGCGGTGTGAGCAGAACGAACTGATCCAGTGGTGAGGCCAGGGAGGCCGGTGTCCTGTGGTTTCTATCAAAAAGATACTGCCGCCCTGGGACCCCCCCCCCCGGACCTCGGCCCTTTCCTAGGTGTCCCCAGGCCAGGCTCACTCTCAGGGAATAGGGCCAGGGAAGCTCAGCGGTTAGGAGTTTGTGTCCGGGCATTACACACACCTGGTTCCAGTCCCAGCTCACCACTCCCCGGCTCTGGGACCTTGGCAAATTCTTAAACTACTCAGCGTCCCGCTTTCCTCAGCTGTAGGAAGGGGCTGATAACAAGCACCCTGTTCTTGGGGCCTGGGGGTGAGTATATGTGATAAGGTAGGGCACCCAGTGCATTTGCCTGGCACACGATGGGCCCCGCACAGGTGGCTGCCGCCGGCCTCGGTGGTGCGGGTGGGAGGTGATTCAGTGGGAGCCGCCCTACCCCGCGTGCTGAGACCGTTCAAAGGTCCCTAGTTGTCTGCGGAAGCGAGAGAAAGTGAGAAGCGTGTGTGCATAAGCGGGGGCTGGGTGGTATATGTGGTGTGTGTTTGTGTGTGTGTGTGTGTGTGGCGTGCGTGGTGCCCGTGCACACATGCACGTCTGCCCTGACCCTCTCTGCGTGCTCAGCCTGGGCGCTTTGCCCTGCGCACTGATGTGAGGGTGCTGCCCAGAGGTGAGCCCGGAGGCAGGACAGGAAGAGAAGAAGCCAAAGAGGGAGGCGCAGGGTTAGGCAGCCAAGAAAATGCCAATAAAGGAAGAAAAGGGAGAGGGTTAGTGGAAAGTTAGACGTTCAGCGCTGAGAATTCTCCTAGGCCTTCAAGTTCTCCAAAATCATGATAACTTAATTCCTGGGTCAATAACAGTTTCGCACACTTTTTGTCTAGTGGCAGAAAAAAGGGCAAAGCAAAGTTTCCTCCCACAGGGCAACAATCTTGCATTTTTAGTCCTTAGGTGATGTAACTGAGAGCATGGAAGGGATGGCTTGAGGCTGTATTAGAATGTCTGTCCTTGCTGATGGAAAAAAGCAGCTGTGTGGAAAAAAGCGATACTTCCTCCATCTCTCCAAAAACTAAAGAACTATTTCCTGAATTTCTTGCCTTCTCTTCCTCCCTTTGTCTTTCTTAGTGGCTCCCAATTTTTCAGGAGACTCTCGCCCTACACAGACAGTGTTTATCGACTTTATCTCAGATACATTTTGCCTTCCAATTCTCTCCCAAGTTTTTTTTTTGCCTTTCGGCAGCCACCCTGCTTTACAAGTTTCACTGCAGTTTCGCCTTACGCTAAGTGACAGATGGATTTCCCACGTCCTGACTGTAAAAGGAGACCAATGTGTTTGATGATAGGTTCATCTTGGCGCAGGTAATAATAAAGGGAAAATAATATCATAGTATCTACTGGAGACAGTAGAAATTACTACACCCGTGATCACTAGGGAAAAACAAGAGTTGAAGTCCTTAGAAGGTATTTGAAAGGCATCTTGGCTTGAAGATTTGATGTAGTGATGGAAAGGCAGAGAAATAAAGCAAACCAAGTTTTTACTTGCTTGGATGGGAGTTTGTTTGTCCTGATCATGGCAGGTCTGAGCCAATAGTCCCAGGGGTGTTGACTGCGCCTCAGTGCTTCTCTGCATTTGGGCAGGAAAGATATTAGGGTGGGCCAGCCCAGCTTGCGCTCATGACATGGGCAGAGCAGAGATCTCTTTGGGGAAACAAATACTTGAAGTTTCTGATTATACAAATAACAAAGCTGATTATACTTCAAATTTATTTTTGAGACCACATGAAGCCCAGCTTTACACACTAATATTTACACTTTTAAGTATATGGTCCAAAAGAGTCAACGCAGTTCCAGGAAGTGCTTCATGCCATCAGTTTATGCCCACATGGGAAGCCCCAGGGCAGTCCGCGGGCGATGCTAGCACACACCCTCCCCATGTCCTCCCTCCCATTCTGTCCTTTCCCTCCTCATTACCACACTAGTGTCTCCCCAGCTTGATGAAGACAGAGAGGGCTGAAGAAGCAGAGGTAGGCAGGTGGCCCTTATGATGTTCCATTCCTTCTTTGCCTCTCTTCCTCCTCAAAGATGGAGCTAACACTGAAGGGATAAAATGTTATCTTCTCATGTTAGGCCCAAACACAGTGTTCTAAGTAAGTATCGGTAGTGATGTTTTGGGTTCTAAGGGACAGGAACCCTGATTGCCACTGGGTTAAACATTAAACGAAAATTTGGGGCTCCTGTATTTGCACAGTGTAAGTAGGGTATCTTCAGGGTGTCTCCAGTGGTCCAATAATAAAATAGACCCATTTCTTTCCATCCTCTACATGATCAGCTTCATTTTAAGACTGTCTCCCCTCCTGGTCGCAAAATGGCTGCCAGTGCCATTGGAGTGACCACATACCTCCCTATCCATGGAGAAAGGGGGAGGGTGGTATAGCTCTGGAAGCAAGGGGATTCCCCTTCCGGAACAGATTCCCCTATGAATTCAGTGAAACCAAAGTAAGGCAAAGAAAAGGACAGGTTGGAAGAAACCATTTGTATTGCTCACAGCTGGCTTAAATTAGCTAGTTAGGCCCAGCTCCCTCTGTCCCCTCTAGTGGCGGCATGCGCTCCCCACTCCCTCACCAGCCTCTTCTGGCAGGAACTCCATGGGGATGGGGGGCGTGGTCACTGGCAAACACCAGACCAATTATGTACCAGGAATGGAGGGGAGGAGAAAATGACCGTTTTCTCTCCACCTATTGACCCTGAAACATCCATTGGTATGTAAATGGACTAAGGCTAGGTGGGAGATTCTGGAAATTCTGCCATTTACCCCACAGGTGGTTAGGAAGAGAAGAGAGTGTACATGTGTGTACACTAAAGTAAGTTTTTTCTTTTCCCTGTCTCTTTTTTTTGGTGGGATCGGGGGAGGAGGGGTCAAAACCGTAGAAATAAATCCCAGGCACCTTTCTGACTGATGATCTTTGGTTCCATTGCTGAACTAAGTGCTGAATGGCTATGCCTAGGGGTTGTCCGTATGTGTATATGTATATGCTAATTAGCTGATGCCCACAGGACCTTGGAGCTGGGGAGGAGGGGTGTGTGTAGAGAAGGCAAGATAGCTCATATACTATGCTGCTTCTCAACATGGAAGGGATTTCCAGTACCTCTTCCTGTTGTAGTTTATAAACTCTATTCATCTCCATGGTCATGTGTGAGGACCCATTTGCATGGCATACACATGGTGTTAGAGTTGGCACATGGTGTCATCATGAGATCAGCGCCCTGGGTTGTTATGTGTGTCCATAGGGTCTCCATGTCCCAAGGAGGGCGGTTCTGTGCCTGACACTTTTGGTGTCCCTGTGTGGGCGGAGCCTCGATGACTTAGTGGAAGGATTGAGGACAGCGCTTCACCTGGTTGCTGAGCAACGGTAACTTCGTGGAACAGAATTGCTGCCCTGGGAGTGAAGCTAGCTGGGGCCATGGAGGCAGAGAAGCTATATATGCCAGGCGTTGGAAGCTTGAGCTAAATGAATTTATTCTGTTCTGGAGAATCTGTTTGGAGTATCTGGGCCACTGGTGGAGCAAAGCCTCTTCATACAGGACACTTCTACAGATTGAGCTGGTATCTCATCTCCTTCTTCCCTCCTTCCCCTTCCAGTGCTTTTTTTCACCAAGAAGAGAAGGAACTCAGTCTACTGGCATTTCTACACTTAGACGGGCTTGAAACTTGCAAGTGAATGAGGTACTGCATCTACTTCCTGCCCAAAAGAACAGAGTGAGAAGAATTCTAGGAGCAAAGCAAAAATGAGATACAAATACTCATTATCAGATTGTTTATGCAAGTTTACTAAAGAAGCAGTGGTAAGCGTCATGTTGAATTCTCACTACAGTTGAGGGGTGGTAGTAGTCGTTTGGAGGTGCTTGAAAAGAGGTGTGCATGTCGAATGCTAGCGGTGTTCACAACTTGGTGATCCAATGGAGAGGTGAGCCCTGGGTTTTGCCTGCTGCTTTGAGATACTCTAGCATTCCCAAGCAGTGGGTGAAACGGTTTGAACTGGATCCCATTAAATTCTGACCACCATTTTCTACCTTCTCCACGGATGAAAACTGAGAAGAGGAGCAGGACATCATGTGCTTTTCCACCCAGAAAGCAAGGAAAGACCTTGGGGAGACTAGTGGCCACCACACCTGCAGGCAGGTAACAAGCTTGTGTTGTCTCTATGGCAACTTCTGAAGCCCCAAGGTTCACATGCTGTGCAGGGCAGGTTACTGGAGGGAAGGGCCCTGGGGGTCTGGAGGGGTGCCAGACTCCTCACATCTTGCAGGTGAAGACTAATTGGCTTGTTCTCCTAATGAGAGCTGGCAAACTGGGGCCTCTTATTTCTTGGAGTTCCAGTTTGTTCTCGTACAAATACTTGTACGCTTTTCTCAGCTGACTGACCTCTTTCGAGATTTCTCTCAACAAACAACCTCAGTTTGCCTTATACGCTTTTCCTGTAGCTGCATTCATACATGTAATCACTTGTGCTAGCTTTATGCAAGTCTGTTTCTTTAAGTTGGGTTTGCCTATGTCTGTTCTTATCTATTATGGGTTGTTTTTATAGTTGAACTATTGAAGGCAATCTTCTTTACAAAATCTTTGTAGGAGCACCTTATTTTTGATCTTATCTGTGCTTGGTTACTGCCGTTTTCTTCTCTGGTTTCCACAGCATTACTTCCCCTTGGCTCTTTAAATATTCTCCATCAGCTAAACCTTCATGACCACTTCATTGCACTGATCAACTGGATACCCACCGGTCAGGCACATGTTCCAAGCCCCAGCCATGCCAGACCGGGCTGGGGGAGACTCCTCCTGCGCTGAGCCGTGCCCAGACACGTCTCGCAGGTGAGGAAGAAGTGGAGGCTCCCACTCCATTCCAGATGTTTCTTCTTTTCTCTCCCATGGATTGGTTCCCTTCCTGGACTCCTGTCTCTTTAGCACTTTCTCCCTGACCCCTGTCTTCCTCCCGTCTATGTCTGGGCTGCAGCTGTGCCTCTCCCTGGTTGACAAGAAGTGTGCCTTAGAGGAAAGCACAAACCTTCCCCTCAAAAAGCTCTTCTGTGTAACATCCTGTCCATGCTGGCGCTGTTGGGGGCAGAGTGAAGAGCCCTGGGACGTGCAACCCCCAAGTATGCCACTTTTTCAGAAGCATTATTTTGAGCTAAAGGCAATTGAGAACAAGCAAAAGCAGGAAAAGCTCTTTACCTCCCCCTATTTTCCTAAAAACAAAGTATAAATTTTCCCTTTTGTAAAGGAAATTTCCATTTATAAAGATACCTCACAGAGCTACTGCGCTGGAGACAAATCATTGCCTGACACTCTTATCTGACAACAGACAATGCTTATTCACCATAAATTTCCTCCCTCCCTTGCCCATAACTTACCTTCCCAGCCCAGAAGCCCAAAAGTGGTGAAACTCCCAATGGATTCAACTGTTTTTTCTTGTTAATCTGTCTTTTATCAGTTTGATTCTCAAGCCCCAGTTGTTGAACCTAGGAGGGCAGAAGGAAAAAGATTTTCCCTTCCCTATAGTGGCCATGGCGATTCATTCTGAGCTGGCTGAGCTTGACAGTGTCAATCTTACATGTATATCACAAATATTTATCTCTAGTTTTCTTCCAAAAATGTTCTTTCATGTGTATATGACTAAGGCTCCCATCATGAAAATGGTCTATATTTACATTAAGACATGAGATGTTCCATCTCCAGCCTTCTTCCATATTGTCCACCTCAGAGGAAGGTCTTGTTGAATATTCCAGGCTTTGCCAGAGCTCAAGCTTCATAAAGATTCCATCATAGATGCCTCCACCTTGGGGCCAGTGGCTCCCCCTCAGCCTACCTGTTAGACTATCTTCTCCATTGTCAAAAAGGTGGCAATACAACTAACCTGTCCATCAGGCTCCTATCTCTTTTTTTCCTGCTTGCTGAAAAAAACTGTTGGGCACGTATTAGGAGAGGATGTAATTCTGCTAAGATTTGCGAAATCCTGAGTTGCAGCAAGAAAACAGCTTGTTAAACACCAGCCGAGGCAGAAGGTTTCGTCTCATTGGAACTGCACTTATTCGATGCTTGAACAGCTCCTGGAACAGTGGGAACCTGGGAGTGTCTCTGTATACCGAAGGCAAGCAGGGTAGATGTTAAACTGGCATTCATTTATTGGAAGCCATTCTGCATACTTTCCTTACCTCTCTCCCGGGAAGACATTGCTGGTCACACCTTTGAGTCAGATGCAGTCATGTTTCAGACACTTACACCTCTTGCTCAGAGGGAAGATAGATTTGAAAATGAAGTTGATATTCCTGTCATAGCACTAACAAAGGATAGCCTTACAAACAGAAAAAGAAACAAAACAAAAAGAGAGAGAGAGAGAGAAAGACTTCTGTTCTTCTGATTTGATTTTGGTTTTTTTTTTTTAGCTGAGAAAAATGTCACTTATATCTGATCCCCATTTCAAAGGGTGGAGTGCAACTGCAAGATGCATACATCAGTCACTGGAAGACTGTCCTCGTCAACAAATTAATATGGACCATGTCTACCTCCTCTACATTTTGCCCTTCTTCTTGTGCATCTATTGATTGATATACCTCGGGGAGGAGATTCTTCTGACTCAGACACTAAACGAGTTCCTAAAGAAAATATCAGCTTTAAAAGGGAGGAGAGGAAATGGCAGCACGAGCAAAAAATCACTGATCTTTCATTTATAAGAGCTACTGAACATCTGGAGAGCGTGCACCTCCTTTAAGCCCTGGAGTGGAGGGACAAATGAGCACCCCAGGGCAGCCCGTGCTAATGTGGTGCCATTAATTTGAATACAATGGAGGGCCCCATAATAAACCTCTTGATAGCCATCTGGGCATTCCTACACACGGTGCCTGGCTCCTTTGGGGCACAGGAGAGGAAATTCTTTGGAGGTTGAAGAACACTGAAGGTACCCTTAAAGAGCAACACTAAGTTTAAAAGAAAAATGCGTAAGGGCCAAAGTGAAAAAAAGATCAATTCATAGGAAAAAATATGTTTGAAACTATCTGGGGGTGTTACTGAAATTACTATTTATGTCTATTTCTCACCCAGCATTTATATTATTTTTAATCAAATCTCCATATGGTGTGGAAGGAACGGCAAGCTTCCGGAATGATCACCCACATGTGGTTAGTGGAGGAGAGTAGAAGGTCTGGGATTTCGTTGGAAGTGTGCAACTGTTTCTATCGCCTTTCTATGGGCACACCACCTGACATCTTCAACTCCATAAAAAACCAGAAATGGAGATTATAATACTGGTTCTCTTTGCTTCCTTTCCACCGTCCCCTGGGATCATGTAAACATGCGGAGGAGGTGCTGTGTATAGAACTGGAGATAAACAATCAATGAACGAATTAATGTTGTGCAGCAGTTGGAGAGGCCTCAAGTTTAGAAATAGGGAAATGTTTATAAACATGCCCTTTCCTTCGATTCAGAAAGATTTCCACACACACCCCTAAAGCAGAGGCTGTACGCTGGCAGCCAGGGACTAAATCTGGCCCACGGAGCAGGCTGGTTGGCTCACAACGGATTTTGAAAATTTTTGAAGTAGTTGCCAGTGTTGACAAGATTAGCCAGATTTTTAAATTTTCTCTTTAAAAATGGAAAAATTTAGCATCAATGGTTCCCTCACTCCAACACTGCAAACGTCCGTTGGAGAGACTGACTGGAAGCTCTAGATTTGGCATCCACTATCCTGTTGCTACACTCATGTGGGTTTGTCTACAGGCATTTGAATTTGCACTGCTTGTCTAAAGGAAGCTCTTGAAGGGTGTTTTTCCAAAAATGGGGTAGCACAGGGAGTTCGTGTTCTCCGGAAGCAATGGGATGCATGTGTATTGATGAGTCAATCAAACAGATTTATTTTAAGGAATTGGCTCATGATTGTAGAGATTGAGAATTCCAGACCCCGGAGTGCCAATGGAATTAACTTGCAGTCCAAGTCTAAGTCCAAAGGTAGGAGAAGACTGATGTCTCAGCTCAAAGGCAGGCAGGTAGAGAGAAAAAAGTTCATTTGTTTTTAGGCTTTTAAAGGAGTCCATGAGTCCCACCTACATTGGGAGAACAAATGGCTGTACTCGTTCTCCCCATTTAAATGTTAGTTGCATCCAGAAATACTCTCACACACATTAAGACACACCCAGATATAACATTTAACCAAATCTCTGGGCACCCCATGAGCCTAGTCAAGTTGACACAGAATGAACCAGCACACATTTCTAATTACCTTTCAGCTTGGATGAGTAGGGGGCAGACTTCCTGGGCATCTGTCATTTATCTAAAAGCCTCACAAGACCCCTTGGCTGGGATGACCTCTCAAGGCGATAGGCATCTAGTGTGAGGTAAGGGGGCTGGAGAAGCAGTTTCAAGCTGGGCAGGTCCCAGATAAAGGCAACAGATGCTGACCAGATGCACCTGTCAACCTCTTTCTCAAAGTTCTCCATGTACCTTCACTTCTGATGTCAGAAAGAGCTTCAAAGTGGGCCTGAAGGTCTATAATACAGCTGTAAAATCAGGTGTCGACACAGGATTATAATGCTGTATTTACTGGGACCCTGGATCACTAACTGGCAGTGGGAGCCCTGCCCAGGATTGGGGTGCAGATCCCGGGAGTAGCGCCCCCCAGAGCCTGTCCACGGAAAGCCTGGTGACAGTGAGGGGCCGCCCTTGTGGGATGTGCATCTTTATCCTTACTGGCTAAGGCTCCCTGTTGAAGGAGTTAAAGACTGGAGGAGAAGGAACAAAGCATAGCATCTGGCCCTTCAAGTCAGTGTCATAGTCAGAATATTGTTCCAATATCTTGGACCGTGAAAACAATTTTCACTCGAGGGAAAAACGGGGCACAGGCAGTAACCCCAAGTCTTCATTCGCTGTGCGTGAATTGTGGGGTGGGCATGCAATTGTTTTTCATGAAATGCTTTGAAATTAGGTAGCCACATACAACATGCTGTCTCTCCCTTGAAACTGAAAAGGAATAATATATGTTAGTTTAGTTCTCTTTTCGACTGTTTTTTAAAAGTAACTGTACAGTTCCTTTTTCTTCCTTATATACATCATTTAAATGAATGACCACTTGGTGGCTGATTTCCATCAGCATTATTCTGTCCTTAGACACAGATCTTGAAATCCTTGCCCTGTTTGCGTTTTGCTGGTGTTCCTGCCTGCTCAGCCCCCGCCCCAGCTGTGGGCATTCCCGGGGGGCCAGGAAAGAACTAGAACAGCCGTTGTACTGTCTCGCAATGAGCACTCCTCTCTAGGGTCCTTGCCTACCCCCTGCCCTTCAGACGGGGAGGCCGACCTGTCCAACTGGGCGTGAGTGGTCATGATTTAAGCCGTGCCAAGTGCTCAGCTCTCCGCCGGGAGCAGAGTTCTCTGCCTCGTAGCATTCCTGGCCATCTGGGCTGGGAGACGGAGGCCACCGTGGCGCCAGAATAACCTTGGCCAGTTCTTCTGCAGCTTCTGCTAAAGCTGTGGCACGTGACACCAGGAGCACGGACACTATGTGGCCTGGAAAGGCATTGTCCTATCTGCTCACCTGCGGGGTCCCTCGCTTCCAGCCCTGCCCCCACACTCACTAAACATTCTGCCTCCTAAATTCAAGGCAGGAGCTCTTCCTGACCAGGATGTGGGGCGGGCTGAGCACGCGCGTGCACACACACAGACACACACAGATACACACACACAGAATGCCTACCTTCCTCCTGGGAGGGAAAGGGCCCCCTTCCACAGGGGAGGCTCTAACTCACTGCATTATTGCAGAGAGCAAGGGGCAGTCAGGCTGGGGCGAGCATTTGCTGAAGTCTTGGGGGAGGAATGCTCTAGGGTTTATTCTGCCGAGCCTGGAAGTTTCACTGCACATGTGTTCTCAGTTCCCACCCCTCTCACCGTCTTCAGGAGTAAAGCTTTCTCTTTTAATCTCTGCCAGCAACAGTAACCACACACATAGCTGCTACCGTCTGGACTCCTGCCATCACTTGACAAGTCATCTTTGTTTCACAGTGGGTGGGGTGGTCTTTCATGATTTTGCAGGTTGAATAGATCCTTAAGGCTACAAAAGATTTTAAAAAATGGGGGGCCGCTATGAGTACGTTTCACCTCTCTGTCCACCACCCTGCTGCATTCGTCACTAAAATGAGCAATAGCCTCTGACTGGTCTATCTGCTGTGGTTTCGTCTTCCTCTATCTATTCTCCCACAGCAGCCAACGTGACTTTTCAAAGATGCAAATCATATCATTCCCTTCAATTAACTTAACAAATATTTATTGAGCACCTACAATGTGCCAGGCATGGTTCCCAGTGACAGGAATGTTGTGGTGAATGAGACAAAGACCTCACTCTATCTCCTTATGGGACTTTATTTATTTATTTTATTAAGGTATTTTTGATATACACTCTTCTGAAGGTTTCACATGAAAAAACAAAGTGGTTACTACATTTACCCATATTATCAAGTCCCCACCTATACCCCAATGCAGTCACTGTCCATCAGTGTAGTAAGATGCCACAGATTTACTATTTGCCTTCTCTGTGCTACACTGTTTTTCCCGTGATACCCCACACCATGTGTACTAAACATAATACCCCTCAATCCCCTTGTTCCTTCCTCCCCATGTGCCCTCCCACACCCCTACCCTTTGGTAACCACTAGTTCCTTCTTGGAGTCTCTGAGTTTGCTGCTATTTTGTACGTTCACTTTTGCTTTGTTGTTATACTCCACAAATGAGGGAAATCATTTGGCACTTGTCTTTCTTGGCCTGGCTTATTTCACTGAGCATAATATCCTCCAGCTCCATCCATGTTTGTTGCAAATGGTAGGATTTGTTTCTTTTTTATGGCTGAATAGTATTCCATTGTGTATATGTACCACTTCTTCTTTATCCATTCATCTACTGATGGACACTTAGGTTGCTTCCATTTCTTGGCTATTGTAAAAAGTGCTGCAATAAACAGGGGTGCATATGTCTTTTTGAATCTGAGAAGTTGTATTCTTTGGGTAAATTCCAAGGAGTGGGATTCCCAGGTCAAATGGTATTTCTATTTTTCGTTTTTTGAGGAACCTCCATATTGCTTTCCACATGGTTGAACTAGCTTACATTCCCACCAGCAGTGTAGGAGGGTTCTCCTTTCTCTGCATCCTCACCAGCATTTGTTGTTCTTAGTCGTTTCGATGCCGGCCATCCTTACTGGTGTGAGGTGATATCTCACTGTGGTTTTAATTTGCATTTCCCTGATGATTAGTGATGTGGAGCATCTTTTCATGTGTCTGTTAGCCATCTGAATTTCTTCTTTGGAGAACTGTCTCTTCATATCTTCTGCCCATTTTTTAATTGGGTTATTTGCTTTTTGGGTGTTGAGGCGTGTAAGTTCTTTATATATTTTGGATGTTAACCCCGTATAGGATATATCATTTACAAATATATTCTCCCATACTGTAGGATGCCTTTTTGTTCTGTTAATGGTGTCCTTTGTCGTACAGAAACTTTTTAGTTTGATGTAGTCCCATGAGTTCATTTTTGCTTTTATTTCCCTTGCCCAAGGAGATGCATTCAGGAAGAAGTTGCTCATGCTTATATTCAGGAGATTTTTGCCTATGTTGTCTTCTAAGAGTTTTGTGGTTTCATGACTTACATTCATTCAGGTCTTTGGATTCATTTTGAATTTACTTTTGGGTATGGAGTTAGACAATGATCCAGTTTCATTCTCTTACATATAGCTGTCCAGTTTTGCCAACACCAGCTGTTGAAGAGGCTGTCATTTCCGCATTGTATGTCCAAGGCTCCTTTATCATATATTAATTGAGCATATATGGTTGTGTTTGTATCTGGGCTCTCTAGTCTGTTCCACTGGTCAATGGGTCTGCTCTTGTGCCAGTACCAAATTGTCTTGATTACTGTGGCTTTGTAGTAGAGCTTGAAGTTGGGGCGCATAATCCCCTCAGCTTTATTCTTCCTTCTCAGGATTGCTTTGGCTATTTGGGGTCTTTTGTCATTCCATATGAATTTTAGAACTATTTGCTCTAGTTCATTGAAGAATGCTGTTGGTATTTTGAAAGGGATTGCATCGAATCTGTAGATTGCTTTAGGCAGGATGGCCATTTTGACAATATTAATTCTTCCTAGCCAAGAGCATGGGATGAATTTCCATTTTTTTGTGTCCTTTTTAATTTCTCTTAAGAGTGTCTTGTAGTTTTCTGGGTATAGGTCTTTCACTTCCTTGGTTAGGTTTATTCCTAGGTATTTAAATCTTTTTGATGTAATTGTGAATGGAACTGTTTTCCTGATTTCTCTTTCTGCTAGGTCATCATTATTGTATAGGAATGCAACAGATTTCTGTGTATTAATTAATGATTTTTATTTTGAACTCCCTTTCGGAAAGAGTCATGAGGTTGATGCCATTTAAATCTTTTTCAGGAGTTGTATTAATAATTTTACTCTGAACCAGGTTCCTTTGGCATTTCATATTTGTATATGGCGCCCTCTAGTGCCCAGAAACTCTACTCTCTGGAGCTGCTCAGCCCCTGAAGCAATGTCAGGGGTAGCAGGGGAGTGGTATTGGTGCCTGGGGGGAGGAAAGAGCTGTTTCCTGCTTCCCGGCTGCTATGCCTGTCTCCACTGCCTGAACCAGTGGGCCGAACACACAGGTATAAGCCTCTATGCTTTGCGTTTGTAGTTGCTGTAGACAGATCTTCACTCTGGCTTGGCTAATGGTAGGGTAGGGTTTGCCGGTTTGTGAGCCAGGTGGGGCTGGCCGGGAGAAAGGCGCAGTAGGCTGTGTATCACGGAGGGGGTCCTTGGAGCTGTGTAGCCAGCCAGGGAGCTGGAGCACCTGATGATCACATAAGGAGCAAGATTTCTTTTTCCTCCTTAAATATGAGAGTCTATATGGTAAAGCTCCTGACCTGCTGGGCACAGTGTACTCGGACAATTTTGTCTACCTGTCCTCTCTCCTGAGCAGTAAGCTCTGTGCAATCCTTGCCCTTTTAGCAGCCCTCTTGCTAAGGGCTTCCTTGTTAGGAAGTCTCTCAGACTGCCCGCCTTTCTTTTGTCCAGAGGAGCCGGATATGGATCCCTGCTTTCCACAAGCGGCTGGAATCTCAGTCTCTCCAGGAATTCTGCTTGTCTTAGCTTTCCAACCCCATAATCATGAGAGTATTATGCAAGCACCATACAATGTAGGTTTGTGCTCCCAGAGCAGATCTCCAGAGTTAGGTATTCAGCAGTCCTAGGCCTCTACTTCCTCCCTGCTTTGTTTCTTTTCCTCCCACTGGTTAGCTGGGGTGGGGGAAGGGCTTGCGTCCCACCGGGGCACAGCTTTGGTATGTTACCCTGTTCTGTGAGGTCTGCTCTTTTCTCCAGGTGTATGCAGTCTGGTGCAGTCCTGTTTCCTATTGCTCTTTCAGGATTAGTTATATTAATTATATTCGTATTATATGCGGTTTTAGGAGGAAGCCTGTGTCTCACCTCTCACTCTGCCATCTTTAATCGCCTCTCCTTATGGGACTTACATTTGAATACCCCCACAGCTCTTTCGGTAAACTCACCAGTCTTAAGGTGTTTGATGCAAGGCTATGCCAGATATGGCCTCTTGCCCTGCTCCTTCCAGCCCCCTCTGCCTTCTGCCGCACTGGGATATGCCAAGATTTTCTCCCCTTGGGAACTTTATGCAGGCAGGTGACCTTTTCCCACCCTGCCACCTAGTTTTCTACCTTTCACCTGTCAGCCCATGGTCCCTTCTCTGGCCTCCCCATCTAAATGAAGTTCCCATCTGTATTGTTCTCTGAGCACCTGTCCCATTTCTTTCCTAACACTTGTCATGCAACGTAATCCCTGATCCCAGTACCGGTATGTTTGCCTTCACCATGGACTGCAAGCCTCTGGCAAGTAGGACTCTGGTCTGTTTTGCATTTTGTTATATTATCTTTTAAGTAGTGTTCAATACTTCTGGAGAATAAGAAAAGTAGAAAGTGCAGGTGAGTTAAAAATGGGTTTGTAGATATAGAAACATTGAGGTTTTTACAGAATTCCTTACTTTTGAATTTTTCTTTTTCTTCCTTTTTTGGAAAGGAAGGGTTTTTTCAAAATTAAATTCATGACTATCAGGAATAAGAGAGTTCTGAGATTTTTACCTAGTAGCAAGCTAACAAGTTAGTTTGTCATAGTTTCATGGATTCTGACAGAAGCCATAAGACTCTTGGGTCTGAGACAGTGGACTTTATTACTCACAAAACAGCAAGCAGCATGAACATCTGTACATTTGAATCATTCCCCTTATCTCCACATCCCATAGGCGTGATGGAGATGGGCCCAGATGGATATGTTGCAGGAGAGGATTCCTGAGCCTAGGGGACTTGAATCTTTTATAACAGACAGTGAACATGCCAGCCCTTTGCTCCAGAACATGTATGCCATTTTTTCTGGAGGGAGACAACTGTCTCTGTCTTCCAAGTCCATTTGCTTTGCAAACACCCTAGAAGACAGTCTGGGAAGAAGACATTCAGTGCATCACTCACAATGGGTGCAGAAACATCAGAGATCTATGGAGAATTTTCTCCTAACCATATTCATCCCTCATATTTACACCATCTTGGCTTCAGGTGAACTTCCCATGAGTATGCCAGTCCTTTGGCTGTTCTGATTAATCTGACAGAGGTGGGGCCAAATCCAATCAATTTTTCCTATATAGCATTAAGTCCACTATCAGTGGGGCAACTCTAGCCAGCAGAATGAGGGCAGATTGAAGTATTGATCCATGAAGTATAAACTATGAACTGTCTCTGAACATGAAGTTGGATCCAAGCAACTGAGTAAATCCCATAAACCTAAAGCATTTAATGTGGAAAGTCAGGTGACTTTCTTCTTAAGTTTCCTAAGTGACCTTTCCTCTTGGCCTGAGGAATAATCCAGGCAGGGGGGATGAATGGAGTAGTGATTGTGTAGGGTCTACCTTGGCCTACATGGAGAAGGTCTAGGGCAATTTTCTCATTGGTAACTATCGTGGCCAGTGAGCTGAGGTTGACTTCAAGCCCTTCAAGACCCCACATGGTATCACTGATCTCTTCAGCTAAAGTCAGAGACAAATTTTGGACTCCCTTTTCTTATTGGCTACCTTCCATTATAGACAAAGCTGTCTGCTGGGTGTGCTTAAATAACAAGTCAGTTATCCCTATTGGAAGTTCTCCCAAATAACCAAAGGGTAGCCTCATCTTGGAAAAATCTCCACAGACATCTGAAGGCTATGTGACATTTATATGCACATATAATGTGTGAATGGGCTGGTCATATTCCCTTAAGCATCATACTTGAGGCCTCTTCTGACCATTCCTGAGGTGCAGATAGTACCTGGCTTCCTCACTGTATTTACAGTCCCAGGAGTGTTCCTAGTCCCCTTGGAAGGGATATATTGTTTATAATCAATGCCTCCCACCCACCTCAAGTGAGACCTACCTCAGTTGGATGGCATACGCTGACAATACTTCCAAATTTCGTCTCCCAAATGGCTGGTAGACCTTAGGGTTCACAGTTCAGTTAAAATTAATCTAATCTCTGTTTCTGGCCTGAGTATAATCAGTCCAGCTTGTTCTGGTCGTCCATGCTAAGATAGGAGGTGTTCATATGTTCCATGGGAAGACTGATAGCTACAGAAATAGTGGGGTGAAAATACCCAGAGATGTTGACAGGTGTCTGCATGGGAGATGCAGGAAACTGGGGCCACCCCATGCTATTATGCTACGCTCATTAGAGTCATCCAGTGGAGGAGGGAAGACTAGAAGCCATTACATTTAAGGTGCTTACATAATTTGGAATGGTGGAAACAGGGTGTTTTCCTTCATGAAGAAGGGTCCAAAGAAGTTTATGAAAGATAAATATCACTCGTGTCCCTTCCTCCCTCATCCCTCCTGGATTCTGAGATGTTCTCTCGTCCAGTGCCAAGGCTGAATTCTCCTTTCATGGCCGCAGAAGTGGTGTGTACCATTCCAGGAACTATAATGTACCCTTTTCATAAGCATCTCCTACTCACACTCAGACCTTTCATTCATAGGATTTAAGTGTGAGAGGCACTAGGGCATTTTTATAAAACTTACAGACTCACCACCTTCCCCACCTTGGCATATGTGGGCCACTGTGGGGGGACTTGGTGAACAGTACACTGAACCAAATGGCCGTCATCCTTATGCTCTGTGACTGTATCAGTCCAACAGGGGAATCCTGGGGGCTAAACTAGAGTCAAATTTGAATCCCTCAGCCTCCTTATGGCTGGGCTACCACCTGGAGGGTAGACCAACCAGGCTGTCCTGGGGGTTCTGTTAGAACAAAGAAAGGAGCTTCGTGTCCAGGAATGGTCAGGTGGGATCCTATCCAGAATCTTCAAAACAGGTTTATTAAATCCCCCACCCCCATCCCACCAAAACATTTTCATTCTAATTATTACTCAGGAAGTTGCCAAGAGAAAACTCTCCCTTTCTGGGGACAGCCACATTCAGTGACCAAATTGCCTCATGAAAAAGTATATGGGTTAGAAGGAGGTGATGCAGGCCTCTCTAAGTCTCAACACTTTATACCTATGGATGGTAGGGAGCAGGGAAGGTCTATGACTATCTTGACCATTAACCCATAATTGGGTATTTTTTATGATAAAATGCTCATCATTGTCAGACTGCAATTGATCCAGAAAGCCCAAAACACGACACACTAGCTTCAAGGGCTACAATCCCTTCTAATTGCATGTGGCCTTCCTCACTGGGAGACAGATGGTTCAATTTTTGGCAAGAGTCACAAGTCTGGTACGCAGTGGCAGCTTGTGCATGAGAAACATAGAATCCCTTCCTCTGTGCCCGGTCCACGATGGCGGATGTGTTGTATCTGGGAAGATGATGGATCTTCTCAACAATGGTGGCAATCTGGACATTACAGACCCAGTCAACATTTGATCTTGCCGGTTTCATCAGAGCACAGGCCCTTACTGTGGGCATCTACAGGAGTGGCCCAGATGGTTTGATTGGCAGCCATGACATGTTTCCACATTTCATGCCCCAAAGTGGGATGTCTTTAATCTGCCAGTTTGTAGTTTTCCAAATGGCAGACCAAATAGCTAAGCCATTGGCAATAGCCAAGAGTCAGGAAAAATATAACATGGTTCATCAAAGGGAGTGTTGGCCAAGCTACGAGAAAGACTATGAGTTCTGCCCACTGAGCAGAGCAGCCATCTTCCGGTTCTGTATAGCTGGCGGGGAGGTTGGACAGGCCCCAGCAGCCCAGTGGTCACCATCGGGGAAACCTCTGTGAACCAAGAGCCCCTCTAAGCCAGCGGCTTTGCTTCAGATAGTGGACTGCGGGATAAAATTCCCCAAGGAGCAGTTACTCCTTCTCATGGAAAGCCAAAATTCTGGGGGCCACACTGGCCTCATGCTTTTTTGACAAGTGGGGCTTCGGTGGACTTTTCTCATGTTGTTAGTCACTGAGTTTCCAGTTGACCCACCCCAAAACAGGAATAGCAGAGTCACGAGGCCTCCGTGGGTCAGGTGTTCAGTTTTGACCAGAGGGATGTGCCTGTTCGTCACGCCAGGGCGGTGACTAGCCCAACCCCCCAGGGACGCCTCTGAGTGGGAGCTGCGTCCCTTTGGCAGAGCTCCACTAGGCAAAGTCACCATCACAGAGACTCAAGGTCACTTCCGCTTCTCGTGCTCGCCACGAGCCTTGCTCAGGTCCTGTCAGTCGAATTTGGGACCAGGTATAATAGTGACTTGGGTACCTGTGTCCAGCAGTGTCATGCAGTTAGAATCCTTCTCCTTCCTGAAGTTCCCTAGTTTACTCAGATGGGTGCCTGTGGCCTCTGGAACCACTGAATCATCTTTCTCCTTGAAAGCAACTGTAGTCAGGTAGAGAGAAAGGGAGGGTTCGGAGAGCTCTATGTACTGTCTATGAGCTCTGTGTACCCATGGATGACACCGTTGTCTCAGCTCTGGGGACTCCCTGCTCAGCAAGCACAGCCATACAGCCTTCTGACAGAGCTCTGAGCTTGCTGTTCCACTGTGGTGGCATTTCTTCCTCTTCCCTCCTGAAGGAGAGTGAGCAAAAAACCCTGAGGTACCGTCGGGTGCTTGTTCAGTGCTGCCTCTTTCTGCATGTCCTCCAAGCACTCGTTTTCACTTGTTACTCCCATTTGCCTGCCACTTCGGTGAAAGCATTGCTCTAGATCTCAGGGAGTCATCTTGTATCCCACCAAAATGTCCTAGAGGATCCCTTTTCCTCTCCTAGAAAGCAAAGCTAGGCATCTGTCAGCATCCTCTACCCATCACCAGTATTGCCAAGACCTGAGAAGAGGCTGAAACTTTACAGCACTCGCAAGCTAGGAAGTTAACTGGTCTCATGTGACAGTGCCTCCTGTTCCCACTCATATGCTGAAACCCTAACCCCCGAGGTGAAGGCACTAAAACGTGGGGACTTTGGGGAAGGGGTAGCCAACATCAGTGGGACTAAGGCCTTAATTAAAGAGGCTCTAGAGAGATCCCTCACCCCTTCCATCATGTGGGGACCAGAGCACGAGGAGGACTTCACCAGGATGTGACCATACTGGCACCTTGATCTTGGGCTGCCCGGTTCAGTACTATGAGAAATACACTGCTGTTGTTTATAGCCACCCAGTCTGTGATATTTTGTTATGGCAGTGAATGGACTAAGACATTAGCCTATCAGAGTTTCGTGGATGCTGACAGAAGACATGATGTTCCTGGGTCAGACAGCACAGCACAGCCGGCACCGTGAGCCAGAGCGGACTCCTGTCAGTTCCCCCCTGTCCCTGAGCCAAGAGATGGCCGCGGGCCTGCACATGCCACCGGAGAGGGTCCCCAATCTTCTACGATGGCAAGTAAGCATGACTGCCCTTTGATCTAGAGGGAAACACTATCTCATCTCCCAAGATTCTTTGCTTTATAAATGCCCTTAAATAGGTCAGAACAAAGGATGGTTAATGCCCCACTTGCAAGATGTGCCGAAATACTAGAATTGTTTTCCAATAACAATTAGTAATGGGCGTGGAAAGAGCTTGTTGAATTAATGTATGAATGAACGATCCATATCTGGGTTCAAATCTCAATTCTATTTTTAACATCTTTGTGACTTTAGAATAACTGAATTTCAGTTTCCTTAGTGGGAGGAAATAATACATAAAATTCTTCTATAAAATAAGAATAACTCTTGTCTGAGTGCTTACTATATGCCAAGTACTCATCTATGTGCTTTTAACATAGTTTTATTTAATCTTTACAATAATGTTAAAAATTGAGATAATTTTTTTCCATTTTGTAAGTGAGGAAACAGGGCATGGATATGTTAAGTTACTTGTTCAGTGTTACACAGCTTGTAAGCACAGAAGCCAAGATTTCATTCCACACAGTCTACTCTAGTTTCAATGGTTTTAAGTACTACTGTCTGCTTCCTGCATGAGACCTTATAACAATAACTGACTTATTTTGTGAAAGAATTAAGTGTTCAATCAAGGATAGTTTTCTTTCTCTTCCTACAGCTGCTTAATTTAAAAAAATCCAATGTCTTGGAATCCTCTTTTAAAAAATGATTATTTGTTCTTTATCAGTAAAAGCAGAAAAATATATTTCCCCCACAACAAAAGGGGAGAAAGGCTGAACGTAGGGCGTGGGGTGGTGACAGGCATTAAACCCTGCCCTCCCCAGCGTGAGAAGGAAAAGCCACCCACAGAGGTGCTCAGACCCCCAGGTGCCTGTATAACTGCAGACTCTGGTGCTGAAAGAGCCCTTCACCAACTCCAGATGAAACAACCCACAGAGAGAGCCGCAGGGAAGAATCGCCTGAGGAATACTCAGAGAACTGAGGTCGAGGCCCCTAATTCAGAGCAGCCTAGAACCTACTGGGTCTCTCTGTGCTCTGGTCTGGGTGTGCAGTTGTGGTAATCTGAGCTGCCTGCCTCTCACCACCATACGTAACAGTACTGGTGTGGGGTCCCACGGCATCGCCAAGAGGGAAAACAAATCCTGTGGTTTTAAAAGAGATGTGGCTAAAGATGTAACTTTAAAAAGCCTATACAGTTACTGAATGTATAACAAGTAAATCTGACACGTATTTCATGGAGAGATATTTATGTGCCATTAATTCTCTTGAAGGCTAATTTATGCATCCCTGCATAATGTTGGCATTCAGTAGATACTGACGTCACACCACTAAAAAACATTTCAAACAGACACTTGGGCAAAATGAATAAAATGACATTTAATGGATTTTATGATCCAATTACTCATTCCCAAGGTATGTATTTTCTTTATAATTACATGCTTTTTAGGTAAATATAAAAGATTTTTGGTGTACATTTAGTAATCTTACAATTCTCATTGCATTCTCTTGACAATGGACCCTACAGGGACAAAGATACTTTACTGAAGTGTGGTTAGCTGGCTGCAGTGAGAACTAGACAATGAAGAGGGCAAGGTGTACTCTTCCCATAGTGCTCTCAACCTGGGATCCCCATCCCCCAGGGATAATGAATTGTGCATACTACTATCTAGGAGAGCTAGAATCAGTCAAAGCCAGAAGAATCATTGAAGTTCTGCTCAAATAGCATTTCATACCTTCTGCTGGTGTAGTGCCTCTTTCTGTCTTATTTCTTTACTTGCACATGATAGGTAAAGTTGGGGACTGAGCTGTCTTTGCATTCTATTGTTTAGGACAGACAAGGCTCACGACAGATGTTCCTTCTTTCAGGTCTGGCCACCATCTTTCTTCTGCCATAAACATTACTTTTGCTGAAGGCATACATAACTAGTTGCATCATCTGATGCCCCCGGCTCTTTGCACATGCTGTTCTGTCTACCTGCAATGCTTTATTCCCCATACGAATCTTGCTAACTCCTACTTGTCTTTCAAATCTCAGCTCAAGAAGCTCTTCCTCCTGGAAGGCTTTTCTAGTTCCTTCAGGCTGATTTCCTTCTCTCTGTCTGTGCTACCCTGGCATCCGTATAGATGTGTCAGAGCTCTTACCATCTGATCTGCAATTGCTGACTTGTCTTGTACCAGTACCACAGGCCATGTACAATTTGGTTTGTACCTCCAGCAAGTAGAACAGCTCCAAGCTCATAGAGATCCTCAGACAAATGTCAGCTGAATTCATGAAAGGGCAAGTGGTAAGCACACCCTATTTAGTGGACATAGAAACAAGCAATGATAACATTTAGAAACTGCACACCATGTTTAGTGGTTCTCATGTATAACCTCTTGAAGACTAGGCTTTGGTAAGGTTATCCTAGAAAACGTTACTAGAAATGTTATCTATTTGATGGTCATTACTCATTTTCACTTGGCATGGAAGTGCCTCTAAGTTTGGAGACTGTAGCAGATGCTGTAAGTGTCCCATTCACAGCCAAATCTTTTATTACTTCAGTTGTCACCAGCTTTAGCTTTCAACTGCCAGGACCTGCATCTCTTTGCCTGAGGGCTTTGTCTGCCTTTTAGCGCCTACTTTGCCCACTTGCTTTGTAAGGTAGAAATGCTAGGGAATAGCACCTCCCAGGAGCAGCTGTCAATCTATGACTCAGTATAAATACCCCAGTTCCCACAGCCCTCAGGTGGGACAGCTCTGAAATGGTGTGCTATACGGTCCTAGAGATGCCCAGTGGGATTGAGCCCCATCTGTCCACACTGGTGACCCATATTGCCTTCATTTTCTTCTCTGTTTTACTTTCCTTTCCCCCAACCAGTGTTTACTGGGATCATTATCCTGAAAAATCACTTTTGCTACTTGAATAACTTTAGTATTTTTCTGAATGAATAGTCAGGATCTTGTCTTCTTGATCCATGTGTGTGTCTGTAACACAATACCAACTAACATAATTTGATGATCAGAGTTCTTTATTTTTCAAGATAAGAATTATTTCCTAAAAATTCTTCTAAGTGCTAATCACTTTTTATAAACTCCAGAGAATACATCTCTTATTGGTACAAGGACCTGCAGTAAGGTACTTGCCTCCAAACTTAGCAATAAGGGAGTATGAACGTCCTTTGTGAGTGAAACCAAAATAATTCAGTACATAATGGATCCGGTATGAGTTATACGGAGTCACTCTGTAGACAGAGAAAGACCTATAGGCTAGCAAGGATGGACTGTAATAAGATTTTCATACAACATATTTAAAGAGAAGTTGCAAGGGTTAGAGAGGGTGTATGGGCTTGTATTAGTTTCCCACGGCTTCTGTGACAAGTTGCCACAAATGTAGTAGCTTCTTCAACCAAAACAAGTATGCTATTTTACAGTTATGTTGGTCTTAAACCTGAAATGGGTCTCATGGGCTAAAATCAAGAATGTGTTTTCTTGCCTTTTCCAGATTTTAGAGGCCACCCACATTTCTTAGATGCTGGCCCTCTTCCATCTTCAAAGCCAGCCATAGCCAGTTAAGTCCTTCTCCAGACTCCAGCTCTCTCTTTCTGACCCTTCTGCCTTCCTGTTCCCCATTTAAAGTCTATGGTGATCACACTGGGCCACTCAAATAATCTGGGATAATTTCTTTCCCTCTTAAAGGCCAGCTGATTAGCAACTTAATTCCATCTGCAATTTTAATTCCCCTGTGCCATATAACATAATTTATTCATTGATTTTGGGGAGTAGGGTGTGGACATCTTTAGGAGCCATTATTCTGCCCACCAAAGGAGTACTGGGGCAGTCATGGACAAAGTTAAAAATAGAATCACAGAGGCAAATGTTGTCCATGGCCTGACATAGAGGAGATGATGTTACAGTGAAGCAGTCCCCCCAAAATGGGATTTCCTTGGCCAGTACTACTATTTGGGGGCATGGTGCTATGAACCATGTAGTCTAAGAGAGGCTTCTTAAAATCACCTAATTCCTCTCATTCTGTTCCATTTGCATCCATTTTCATTCTGACACCTTGGTTTCCCATCTATTTTGATTACAATTACAGAAGGTATCAGGAAGTTTACAATAAACATCTGATTCATAAATTGATATTATGCTATGTATCCCTTATGTGATACCTCCATGTGAGCTGGGTTAATGGGCTTTTCTACTGTGTGTGAATATCTGATCTACTATCTATCTTTCCATTCCTCTATCTGGGCTCTGAGAGATTGATTAATGTGAGTGTGCCCCTGAGTCATATATCCATTATGCAAGCATTAAGGACATTTCTGATAACCAAATACTAGACCTTGCTGAATTCTCCTACTTTGTGGTGAATTATCTGGGGGCCAACTGACCTTCATATATCAGCTTTCTACATTGGGGAATTAGTTAGAGGTCAGGCAACATTACTGAATAATCTTTTTTAATTGAAATTTTGCTAATGTTGGTAAGTATATCACAGGTTAAAATGTATTTCCAGATAATTACTAAACCAGCAATCTGTAGGTGATGCAAATCTCAAAGTAGGATACCAAATTTTCTTCTTGAATATCTCACCTATAATCTCTGGCCAAGTCCGAGAATATTAAAGAATCACATGTATCTTGCATTTCTGTAAGATACGATGTCTGTGAGATTCATTCTAGTTATTGCATGTAGCAATAGTTTGTTTTTTGCTTTGCTGAATAGAATTAAATTTTAATAACATGCCCCAATTTATATCTCTAGTCTCCTGTTTTTATTAGGACTTTGGGTGGTTTCCAGTTTTTGACTATTAGAAATACTGATGCTAGAACATATGTTTGTACATCTTGGTGAAAATATGCACACACTTCTGTTGGGTTACTTAAGAGTGGAATTGCCAGATCATAGAATATGCTTATACTCGTCCTTTTCCTTAGTAGATATTACCAAACGGTTTTCAAGGCGGTGTACCAATTTGCACTCCTGCCAGTAGTGAATGGGAGTTTTTCTCGCGTCACATTCTTGCCATTACATGATGTTTTCAGTTTCTTTGTTTCTGTTTCATCATTCTGGTTGCTGTGTTTTGAGATCTCATTGTGATTTTAACTTGCAGTTCCTGATAGCTAGTGAAGTTGAGTAATTTTTATATGTTCACTGCCAATTTGGATATTTACTTTTGGGAAGTGCCTGTTCAAGTCTTTCGCCCATTAAAAAAAATCGAGAGGTCTCTCTTTCTTTTTCATTTGTATGAGTCCCTTGTTAGAAATCTGAGGTATAAATAAATAAATACTCCTCTGTACTCAGTTCATCATGTCTTTCAATATGCATGCATTTTTAGGTTTATAAACTCCAGTGTAGCAATTATTTCCTGCATGGTTAGTGTTTTTCTGTGTGTCCAGTTTGAGAAATCTTTGTTTGCCTCCAGGTAGGGAGGTTATTCTGTTGTGTTATCTTCAAGAAGCTTTATTGCTTTTCCTTTTGCATTTTAGGTCTATCATCCATATGGAATTAATTTTTGGGTTTGGTTTGAGGCATGGATCAAGGTTCATTTTATTCCCATGTGGATATTCAATTACCCCAGACCATGTATTGAATAGACAATCCCTTCCCCACTGAATTGCAGAGGGCTGTTGTCACTAGTCACATGACTGTGTAAGTGTGGCTCTGTTTCTGGACTTTTTATTCTGTTCCTTTGATCTCTTTGTCCATCTTTGTGCCAATACTACTCTGTTTTAATTACTGTAGCTTTATAGTAAAACTTGATATCTGGTAAGTTAAGTCCTTCAGCTTTGTTCTTCATGATTGTCTTTGCTACTCTTGATCTTTTGCATTCTATTTAAATTTAATTTCCATAAAAATTGTGGGAATTTTTATTGTAATTGTATTGAGACCAGAAATCAAATAACCAATATAAATTTGGAGAGAGAAATCAACCACTTTACAATATTGTCTTCCAGTTCATAAACATGTACAGTCCTCCACTTATTTTTTTCTTGAATTTCTATTAGTAATATTTTGTAGTATGTGTATTATACATCTGTTATTAGATTTGTCTTAATATTTGATATTTTATGTTAATTTAAATTGTATTTTAATAATGCAATTTTTTACTAGTATATAGAAATGTACTTGATTGTTGTATATTTATTTACAACAACCTTGCTAAATTCACTTAATAATTCTAACATAGTATTTTTTAAAATAATGAATTGGTGTTGAACTTCTGAATTTGTTGAAGTGAGCATAAGCTTTTTAATCTTTATTTTTATAATGTGGTTAATTCTATTAATTTATTTGAAAATGTTAAGCCAATCTTGAATTTTAGGAATAAACCCAACTTGGTAATGATGCATTATCCTTGAAGAATATTGTTAGTCATATTTTCTAAGTTTGTATTTAGGTGTTTTGTGTCTATGTTCATAAGAGATATTGGTCCTTAATTTTTCTTTCTTGTAGAGTCCTTGTCAAATTTTGGTACTAATGTTACAATGGGCCTCCTATAATGATTTGGGAAGGATTTCCTCTTTATATTTATTTTCTTTAAGAGTTTGCTTAAGATTGGTGTTTTCTTTTAATTTTGGGGAGAAATCACTAGTGAAACCAACAAGCTCTGAATTTTTCTGGGGGAAGACTTTTTCTTTTAAATTAGTGCATCAGTTAAGGTCTAGACAGGAGACAGACACTGCACAGTACTTTGAAAAGGGATAGTTTAATTTAAGAATTGTTAATTATTTACAGCATTTCAGTTATTATGAAAGAAAACTCTAAGGAATACCCAAAGGCTAAAGAGAATATCCAAGGCACATGTTGGAAGTGGGGTGCCCATTTCTTGGTCTGGGTTCAAGTTCTGTGAAAGGAGGCATGGCTGCAGCCCACGGGATATTGGAGAAATTTTCTGGGTTTCCCTTGGGAGAGCTGGTCCACAGCTAGTGTGCTGAGACTGGAAGACAGAAAACCATGGGTCAGGAATGGCAGACTGGAAGCTTCCATCTGGAATGCTAGCTGACCAAGGATGGCATATAAGAAACTTGAAGCAGGAACCCCTTCCTGGGATGCTGGCAGACTGAAGGCTGATGGGCAGGAAAACTATGGGCCAGGGCTGGTAAGCTGGCAGGTGAATGCCTCTAGGTGTCGGCTAGCCATGTGAACCATAGGGGTAAACTGAGAAGAGCAGCAGGGAGAATGGGTACTACCCCATCTGAGTGTCCTTCTAAGCACCCTCTACTGACAATGTTTAACATTGTGCCGGCCTGCAAAAGAAATGTTCCATTATCACAAAACAGAGAAGTGAAAGGTGGATTTAGAGCTGAGACATAACTGGCACAATTAGATTCGATTTTGTAGGCAAGTCTAATACTATTCAGATTTTCTAAATCTTAATGTCAACTTTGATAAGTTATGTTTTTCATGGCATTTGTTCATTTCATCTAAATGTTTGAATTTAGGGTCATAATTTATTTACAATAACCTTTTATTATTGTTTTACATGTCTGCAGGATCTGCAGTGATATCCTCTTTATTGTTTTTAGCAGTAGTAATTCTCTTTTTTCTGGATAACTATTGCTAAGCATTTATTACTATTTTCAGATCCATTTTGTTGTCTTAATGATTTTCTGTATTATATGTTTGTTTTCTATTTCAATGTTTTCTGTTTCCTCTCTCCCCCTCCCCCACCCCCAACTTCGGTTTTCTTCTAATTTGCAGTTCTTTTACTAACTTCTTGATGTAGATGCTTACGTTTTGGATTTTAAGCCTTTTTTCCTTTCTAGTTTATGCATTTAAGACTACATATTCCCTGTGAGTACTCCTTCACGTTGATCATGCAAGTTTTGATATGCTATGTTTTATCATTGAATTAAAATTATTTTCTAATTTCTATTGTGATGTACATATTTTTCACTTATCCCTGAAGTGTTTCTGCTTAGTTTGCAGGGCTTTGTAGATTTCAAGCTTAACTTCACTGAGGTCAGAGTGTGTTCTGCATTATTTAAATTTCTTCGAAATTTGTTGGAAACTTGCTTTATAGCCACTCATATGGCCTATTTGGTAGATATCCCAAGTCCATTTAAAAAGGATGTGTATTCTGAAAACTTTAAAGACACCGTTTTATTGCCTTTTCTCTTCAGAGTTTGTGTTGAGAATTAACCCTAATTCTGTTGTTGCTCCCCTAAAAATCATGTCTGTTTTCTCTGTGTATAAGATACTCTTTTAAAAAAAATCTTTTCTTTTAAGTAGTTTCATGACTGTAGTTTTATCTATACTTGTCCTGCTTGGAATTTGTAGCATTTCACCAATGTGTTAATATCTTTTGTTTGGCTTGGAAAATTCTCAGAGTATCTCCTCTGTTCCATTATCTCTCTGTTTTCCTTTACAGAGTCTAATTACACTTATGAAAGTTCTTTTCTCATGTCCCACTTATCTTTTAAATTCTTTTTCTGTTTTTAATCTTTTTGTTTCTCTGAGAAAACAGCAATCCTAATACTTTTTACTGACTTGTCTTCCAGTTCAAATATCCCCTCTTCTGCAATGTCTAATATGTTGAATTTTAAATTTAAGTGTTGTATTATTTTTATGTTTTCTAATTGATTTTTAAATGGATTTTAGTATTCTAATGATATTTTCCATCTTTTTTTCTTATTTTGATTCTGTAATTTATAATTTTTAAGTTCCATGTCTAGTAATTCCAATTTTCACTTTTGAATCTGTTTCTAAAATCTGGGTTTTTTTGTTTGGTCATTGTTTTTTTAACTGTTGGTTTTGGTTATTTGATCCTGTATCCTGGCTTATTTGGTAAATTTGATGTAATGTCAAGCATTATGTATGAAAAATTATGGATGCTATGGATGACATCTTCCTTTAGAGAGGATTTAATTTCCTTCTGACAGGTAAGTAGACCACAGAAGATCATCATGACCCACTGGACTTGGCTTTTAGACCCTATGTGAGGGCTGGTGAGATCTGTTCTATTTCAGGTTTATCTTTATTCCTGGGGCTTACCTCGTCAAGGATCTTGAAGAGGTGCCTGGTATGTTCATTAGGGATTCTCTTTCCTGACAGGCTATGAACTTAAATTTTTGTCTTCCTAGAATCAAGAGACTACTGAAATGTGTGCTTAGATTTTTAGCTTCTTAGCAGCTGCTTTGTGTTTGGTTTCTTGGCAGTTTGCCTCACACATGTGCAGCTGAGGAGTTGGAAATTTCCTCAAGGGAAAATTGCAGCTATAATATCCACTTTACGTTTCTGCAGTCAGTTTTTCTCTCAGATCACGACTTCTCGTGTCCAGCTGCTTGGTAGCCCTGTACACCAATTCTCAACTCCCCTGTTACTGAGACTGTTATAAACTCTTGGCTCTTGCTCTTTGCTCAGCATCGATGTTCCATAAAGAAAATTGGCAAATGCCCTGAAGGGTGCAAATAGCAACTAGTATACTGCTCATCTCTGTGTGGTTTCCTTCCCTCCAGTGTCTTGGTCTGTCAAGACCAAGGGACACTTGGAAGGCACAGTGGGGTTCCCCTATCAAAGCGTGGTGTACACCTGACTGCAAGAAAACCAGGGGTTGGTAGCGAGAAGAGGATGGACAAGAGAAGACAGAAGAATTGTAGAAGTGGCAGCCAGATGAATCCCAGCCGTGCGGCCTCAGGTAAAGTCTGAAAATGCCCATGAAAGACCAAGAATCAGCTGAAACATCTGCTTGGCTCAAAAAGCACGAAGCCGTCTATGATGGACTGAATGTCTGTGTCCCCCCCAAGTTCCTATGTTGAAATCCTAACCCTCAAAGTAATGGTATTTAGAGGTGCGGACTTTGGGAGGTAATTGGATATGAGGGTGGAATCTTCCTGGATGGGATTAATGCCCTTATGAGAAGAGACACAGGAGCAGGGGCCTGTTCTCTGCTCTTTGCCATGTGAGGAGGCCATGAGAATGCAGACCATGGCCATTTGCAAACCACCTAGAAAGCTCACAGCAGACAGTGGATTTTCTGGTACTTTGATTATAGACTCCTCAGCCTCCAGAACTGTGAGAAATTTCTGTTGTTTGATTTGTTTAAGCTACCCAATCTATGGTAGTGTTATAGCAATCTGAAATGACGAGGACACCATATTAGGGGACACTGGTACAAACGAGGAGCTAGCGTTCTTATCCTCTCCTTCCTCCCCACACTCCAGCCTGTTCTGGATTATGAATAGTATATAGATAATGTGGGTAGGGGTGAAGAAAATTAGGCAAAGAAGGATCCAATTCTCTCTTCCATAAAGAAGCTGGCCTGCAGTATATTCGTGTCAAAAGTAACCAGTAATAGGAATCACCCACACTCCTTCGTAATTCACTAGGTTTTCCCCTGGGCAGTTTCCAATGGGCAAACACGTATCACTGAACCTTGGGCTCCAGTCAGCTCTGTATGGCAGCTGAACGAGAGAGCTCAGAATGCAGTTTAACAGGCAGAATGGGTCTGAAGGCTGAAAGCCCCATTCTTGCGAAGAGAACCTTGAAAAGCAAACTTCGCTTCAATATGCTCCCATGTTTCCTGAACTCCGGACTTCTCCCTTCTGGACTTATTAATTCTATCCCATTTCTCCACATTAAATAAATATAGAACTGAAAAAAGGTGTTTCTGTTTCAGTGACAAATATAATCCATGTAGTTGTTAAACAGGAAATTCCAGAATCCTCCTGTGGCCTGGCCTCCTATTTTGCAGGAAGAAGTTTTTCCCCAAAGGCAGAGTTGACTAGAGCCTCACATCCCCAGAGGGCCTCACTGGAAGCCAGGCCTTGGAAGCTCTGACACAGACATGCTCCCACCCACCTGGCCCGTGTGCAGACCGCGAGCCACTTGGCTCTTTTTCCCAGCAGAGCAGTTTTCTGTATGAGTCACTTACTTGTGTCTCTTTATTTTGGACTTTTTGCCTCAGGGGACCTTGAGGATCTATCCAATGCTGTACTGAGAATGCTTTCAGCACTCAGCAAACAATAAACAATAGAAGACTTACTTAAAAGCCCCACTCCCTCCCTGGTGGGCATGGGAACCTGGGCCTGGTACCCAGTTTAGTGGAAAACTGACAGCCTGGGCCACAGCAATACATTGACGCACAAGGGAATATGCCAGGAGATGAAGTTTTCAATTTCTGAGCAAGAGAGGTAGATCAGTTCAGGTCTTGGGAACACAGTGTCCCAATGCTGGGAAGTCTTGGGAAATCCTTCATGGGAGCAGTCGTAATCTCTAGGCACAAACTTAGTTTCTATAGCTGTTGTGGGAGATCCTGCCAGTTCTGTAAAAAGCAGGAACACCATAGAGAGTCATCACATCTGAAAAGAAGGTTCAGGGGAAAGATACAAGAGGACTCAGGGTGGCAGAATGGAACACACCCTTCCTATAAGCATCCTCGGCTTGCTGCTTATGTCTTCAGTAGGGGTTCCAAAGGTTTGCCCCGATGAATTTAGAGTATCACAAATTATCTGGTTCTTTGCCTGTTTTCAGATCTCAGAGAAAGCCCATGGGACCAGAAACATATCCCTGCACAGGCCAAGTGCAGCAAATGAGTTTCTGTGCTTGTGGAGTAGTTTTCATATTATGAGATGAGGAAGCCCTCTCCTCTTCTATCTTAATTTTCTGATGATGTGAACCATTATTAGCATCTTGGGGCCCCTGGAAATACCCAGCATCCCTATTGGTGCTTCCTTGGACATGGACTCACTAACATTTGTCTATCTGAAGTGAAAGGTATCTCTAATGATCCCAGCTGACATTTATTCAGTGCCTTTCACTCAGCGATCCCAAAGAGCTCCACAGGCTGATTTACGGGCTGTCCGTGGAGTGGGAGTGAACGGTAATGGCCACAGTGATGAAGATGGTGATGGATCGCTCAGGCTCTGGGATCTGATATGTCATGTTGTTTCTGGGGCAATTCCAATTTCCTGAGCTTCCCGGTGATTAGAAGCATAAGGGTAAGAGAGCGCTCTGTCCATTTCACCCTGCCTTTCTCCGTGGAGATGACTCTGATTGGGGCCTTGGGAGGTCTTAATTCTCTGCCCCCCTCACACAAGTTTTAGAAACCAGCAGAGAGCAGACATTATGAAATGCTATGGCTGGGCCCCGTGGCCTCCCTCCACTTGCCAGATGCGGAGACTTAACCTCACCTCCCTTCTTGTAGTATCTTCAACCCCCGGAAACCCTCTTGGGCTTTTCTGCTCCTTGGGGAAAAGGGAGGAAGCAGAAGTCAGGATAAACTCTGTGGGGTAGGAGGTTTATGGTAACACAATCAGGCACAGTGCTTTCTGATATTTTTTTAAGCCATAGAAACCCTCACTCCCTTTCCTTTTCAAAGTGCTGTAGGGATTTAACATGTGAAGCAGATAAAAGTGAGCTGTTCTGTTCGATTCCCTCACTGCCCTCACCCCACCATGGTGGCTTCCGAGACCTAGATTAAAAACCACTGGCTTCTTGTGGTGCTGGGTTGCGATCTGTACATAGGAGATCTCAATATCTTTCTAGATGGCCCCACTGGCTTTTGAGAAACTTTTGAATATCTATGCCCTTCCTCTGTTTCATCTCTAAAATAGAGACTAAATAATCTTCATTAACTATTACAATTAAGACTTCTAAAACTTAGGATACAAGTGTACCGGAATTGTAGCAATATGGGGATAATAGTGTTACAGGCATAGTTCTAACTGCCCTCCTTTATGACCTCACTTAGTCCTTACACTCTCCCCATGGGGCAGGGGTCATGTTGATCAGGTATATAAGGGGGTAGGCTTGAGGAGAGATTGAGAGTCACTCTCAGTGCTTCTGTTCATGGGAGAAACTGTAGAGGTGGGTGTGCGCCTGTGCGTGGTCAGAGGTGTCCAGACAAGAGAGCAGAGGACAGAGAGGAGCTGAATGGGTGCTTCGACTAAAGATGGCACAAAACCTGTGAAATCGTCCGGAGGAGAAAGGGCGAGCAGTAAGGCTACCTGCAATCGAGAGACAGGGGTACAGGTTGGGTAGAGCCGTGTGAGAGATCTCTGGGTCATCTGCAAGAAGCGTATGTCTTTCTTTCCCTTCACCCAAAGGAAGAATGTCTCATGGAGAAGATGCTATTTAATCCTGAGGGATGGGGCTTGACAGGTGGCTATGGGTGATGGTGTTCCAGGCACAAGGAACACCTTGAACAAAGGTGAGGAAGGGGGAACAGGCAGGATGGGGTGCCAGTGAGTTGTGGGTGGGCTCCATGCTTAGAGCAAGTTGGAGAAGAGAGCTTGAGTGATGGGAAAGAAGTCCAGAGAGGTAGGTCACAGCGATTTTCTGGTGGGATTTGAATACCACACCGAGGAGTCCCTGGGCATGTGGAGTCAGCAGGGGCTTTTGATTGGGGAAGAAACACCAACATTAACTTAAACGATCTTGATAACATTTCACAGGGTCCTTACTCTGACTGAAGCTGAGGTGTCCCATTTGATTTTTCCAATGACCTTATGAAATAGGTACTATTATTCTAATTTAATAGATTTAGGAACTTAAACTAAGAGAAATTTCAATTACTGCCCAAGTCACATAGCTGGCTTTGATCCCGGCTATCTGACTCTAGAGCCTGGGGGTTATCTGACTTGTCACTGAGGATTCCCAGCTGTGGTGTGGAAGAAAACTGTCCCCACGAGCAGAATACGGTAGGCAGACAGTGGATGACAGGAGGGAGAGAATAGGGATACGAGACCAGTTAGGAAGTGACTTCGAATTGTATGAAATATCTCCAGAAGAGGCTACAAAAGATTTAGCAACTGGTTGTGTGCAGGGGGCCCATCACCCCAGTCAGGGATAATTGACCGATGGGGGAGAGATACTGCCTTTACTTGGCTGAAGGGCACAGGAAGAGAAGTGGGCTGGATAGAGAAGAGAATGCGATTTCTTTTACCATTTCAAAATGAAGTGCTTATGGAATATCCAGGTTGGAGCTCTTTAGGAAGTACAAGGGAATGTGATTTAGAGCTAGTTAGGAGAGATGGATCACTACATGGAATCCTGAGAATTTGGACTGAATACTAAGTGTCTGGCTCTGGGGCTCAACTAGGTTGAAATTCCTAACCAACTCTTTTTTAGCTGTGTGTCCTTAGACCAGCCTCAGTTTCTTCATCTACCAAAGGGGGACCTATTTCACAGTGGCATGTGGAGGATTAAATGAGATATGACAGGCGGGCACATGGAGCACAGACGGTGAAGGCTTAAGAACCAGGCACGGCGTTCTATTTGCCTTAGCTTCTCGAATCCCAGAAAGCATTTCCTTGACGATACACCTCACTTTTCATCTCTTCCGCCTCTCGCCAAGACCCTTCTGTGCCTACATCAGAACACAGGTCTCCTTGGTTACCCTTTCAGATTCAGTGGCCTCCTTTTTCCTAAAGAGCAATTTCTCCTTCAGCCCAGGAGTGTTTTGTATTTTTTTCCTCTTTTCTTTCTCCTGAATTCAACGCACATGTGCTTTCCTTCTGGTGCAGCCACATTACTTCATAACTTAAACAGAGGAGGTGGCCCACTTCACTCGATCCTGCCCATTATCTTTGATAGCACAGCTCGTTTGTTGTCGGAGCATCTTTAGGCAATGATTTGAGGATTTCCTCTGTGTGTACTGTGCCTGGTACATTATGGGAGCTCATTGCATAAGTCTGAGGAATAAGCTGCTCTTCATGGGCAGGGTTGAGTCGAATCAGACAACAATAACAAAAGCCTATGATTGGTGTCTTTGTCTTCTAGTTCTAGAAAGAGGTGTCTCTAACAAAGGTGAGAAGCTAGGAGGAAGTGACTCATTATCACCATTTTCATTTCTTAGTGCTCAGAAAAAGGCACTTTATTCTGGAAAATAGGGAGCATATGCTATGTGGGTGAAGGTCATTGGTCTCTTGTGGTTTGGGGACTGTAGCGAGAAAACAGTTTGAAAGAATTTGTGTGGATCACTGCAGTAGCCTCATGACTAATGTCCCTCTTATGGCTGGTCTTCTGTTCGGTCCAAAGAAGATCTCATTCTCTTCTACCACCCAGCCCAATTCTCTTGCATTCTTAAAAAAAAATTCCCACTTTTCCCACTTTTAACAAGTCAACTTCTATCTAGAAATATCTTGAATGACTTCCCTTTGCCTAAAGTTAGTGAGACTCAAGGCTTTATGGAAGCAAAGCCCCACAGTCCCATCCCACCTTTCCAACCTTCTCTTTCTCACACCACTTCCATCCCAGCAAGTCAGAGCCTCTGCTGCCCCTCATTCCCTCCTCCAAGTACAGCTTTTGTCCTTTTGTTAAACACCAGTACCCACCGAAGTCAGGGGCTATTTGCTGAACAGTCAACAGTCCTTAATTCTCAAATGCACTTTGCCCCCTGGAACAGTGCTCTCCACCTGCCCTCTCAGCCCCCCTGCTTTCTAGGACCCACAACTTACCTTCCTCTAGTCTACCTGCATACTTAAGGAAGACCTTAGATTATTTACAAAAGATCACTAAGAAAACTAACTAAATACATGTAATTAAAAACAGTGTGGTCGGCAATGTGAAACTTGTGAAGTTCTCAGAGAGAGAACAGTGACCTTTGAGCTGTAGCTTCACCTAGCATGTGGCTCTGTAAAAGCTCCAGGCTTCTCAGAGGTTCCGCTGGCAAGGTAAAGGGCTTTAGAGAGGAGAAGGTGTCAAGAATATCCAAATGACCTGAGAGAGCAGGCCTCCTGAAACACTTAACTTGTACCAGGGAGGGGTTTGGGAGAATCTGGCCTAGTCATGACCTCTGGCCTAAGTGACTGCTTATCTGAGCCACTATCTACTAGCCAGTGGGAATGGACCAGATTTCTCTGATCCTGATTGAGTTGACTCATATAAACTATAGTGAATTTCTTCTTAGGTTCAATCCTCCATGGAATTAATCAAACTTTGGATTTGTCTACTGTAATCAGTTGCTTTCTGCTCATGGATGGCTCCTTGCTTTCATTAAATCTGAAGGTTTCGGCTTTTGTGAGTGTACCCCAAATCAGTCATTACGAGCAGCCACAGCGGCCTTCCAAATGAGGATGTCAGGCCAGGGCCCTGATGACCAATGGCTTCCAGATACTTAATGACCTCTTGTGTGTCACAGCACCCTCATTGCATTTCAGTCTACGGCCTTGAACTTTGCTTTATAAATACTTTTTTCCCCCCTAAAACTTGCCCCATTACTTTCCATCTGTTATTTTCCTTATTTAACATTTTAGAGAACACCAGCAAAGTGCTTGGGAGAATACAAAGTGAGACGCAGAAGTCGGATCCGCTTCTATTGGCACCTTCTGTCCCAAAGCTGGCAGCGTTTCCGTCGTGAGGTGGTTATGGGCGCTGATCCCTGAATGTCATACCGTCTCCCTGCTCCAGGGTATGACTGTATTTCTTGGCTCTTTTGTGACGATGGGCTCATTTCACTAGTTTTAGCCAATGAGTTAAAGCACAAGTAACGTGTCACCTCTTTGCTGGAACATTAATTTCAATGTGAGACCCTCCAGGTTTCAGTATTCCCTCTGCTGCTATGAACAACAATTTTCTACATTTGGCAGCCCTGCCAGCCTGGGTCCTAGTGATGATAACAACAACAACAACAACAAAAACAGAGTAGAGCCCCAGCCAACCACCTATAGACATGTGGCATGAACAAGAAATCAACTTTTGTTTAGCTGGTGATATTTTCGAGTTTTTTTTAGTGTAGCATACCTTAACTTCCCCTGACTGAGATAGACAGCTTGCAGTATAGTCTCTAACCTGTGAAGTGCCTAAAGAAGGCGTTATTATCATCTTTCAAATATCACTGCTAATCTGAAGATTTCCAAATTCATATTCTTAGCCCCTGCTGCTTCTCTGAGCTCACACCTACATCTCTAATTGCCCTACTTGACACGTCCACTTGGATGTAGCAAAATATTCCTCAAAATCAGGTGCGAACTGAGTTTATCAATGTTTCCCAAATCTACACGTCTCTAGTCTTGTGTCAGCATTTAGCACTAGCATGTTCTCAGTTATTAAGTCACTGTCATCATAAGCTTCTCCCTTTATTTTATGGGAAACATGGTGGAACATAATCTTCCCATCACCGAGACCTGCTTCTCCGGAACATAGCTTGTCTCTGTCCACTTGTCTGTATTTATCGCCAACATAGCTGATGCCACCAACATCTAGCACCTAGATTATTGCAACAGCTCCATAAGCAGCCTCTCCATTTCTCTTGTGTCCTTTCCATTGATTCTACACAGAGCACCCAGGAGGATCTTTTAAAAATGTATGCAAGATCCCTTTAGCCCCTTTTAGTGACTTCCTTCTAAACTTAATAGAAGTTCAAATTCCTTACCATGGTCTATAAAGTCCTATGTGTTCTGGCTTCTCCTATCTCCCCAGCCTTATTTCTTACTTGTATATGGTCCACATACACACTCACCACCTCTCAGTTACTAGAACAAACCAAGGTGTTCAGGCATCAGCGTCTTTGCTGCTGCCTTTCCCTTTGCCTGAAAAACTGTTCTGGCATCTCTATGAATTGTTTATTCCTCCTTATCTCTTAGGTCTCAGCTTGACTATCATTCTTTAGAGAGTTCTTCCCAGACTCTCCTATCAAGAATAGATATCTTTTATTTTTGAATTATTCCTACTTATTTCTTTAATAGTACTTATTACCACCTGCAAGTGTTTAATTTTTTTATGTGCGTATTGTTGTTCTTCTGCTAGAATGAAAGCTTCAAGGGGCCAAGTGTCTTGTCAATCTTGCTCTTCATTACAGTCCCAATGCCCTGTGCCATGAGAGCACAGAGAACGCTTTCATAATGTATTTGGATGAATGAATGGGCTATCCTTACTTCACAAATGAAGACAAAACTCAGAAAGCATGTGACTTGCCCAAAGTACATGGACGGTGAGGGGCAGGGACTGAGTCTTGGACCAGATCTTCCCACCCTGCAGTTTGTGCTTTGATTCCGTATAACATAGACTTTCATATTGCAGCGAAAGGTGATTTTCTTGGAGTCTGTTTTCTATCAGAATCCCATGAACCCTTCCTTTCCCCCCTCGCCACTAAAACAGAGTGGCTTTGCAACACCAGCGGCCCCGCTAGTTTACTCATTTCTCATCCTATAAAATGGTATTAAACTGCCCCACACGGAGAAGTACTAGAAAAATTGCCAGGTTATTTTCCTAACATAAAATTAGCCAATTTGCCTGTGTACGGGATTGTAAAGGATGCAAAGCATCCCCTTCAAGTGATTAACCTCTTAGTTAATAAAAGCAACAATTTCATGTGTATAAATAATGTAATAAAAGGAACACTCTTATCAAAGTTATGTGGCCCTCCCCTTCCCCTTGTCTCCTTAATTGGTAAATAATTCATCAAATTCTGAAATGAATTGTGCTCCCACCCCCATGTCTTCATCCAATTATCATGAAATAGGAAAGCAGGCTCCCTTTGGAAGGCACAAGAGAATGAAATCTCTGAGCCTGTGCTAAGCTAGATACGGAGCCCTGCTGGCACGGGTCTCACTGGGTAACCGAACAATGCTTCCTCGGGTTCTGAAGAATTGGGCTCGGCCGTTTAGTCTGCCCCCCTTTCTCCGAAGGTCACGTATTTATCTTTCCACTTGAGCATCTATAAATATTACCTGTTGTGAGTATGACTTTCAATGGAAGGAATGCGCTGTGCGAAGCAGCCAGCTGCCTGAAGATTTTAACATGACTTTTGCATCAGATGAGTTGCGCGGATCCATTTTTACAATGCTGATGAACTACAATTCCTGGACATGGAAATGTCCTTTTATGTTGTAAATTATGTAAGATTATTGCTGAAAGTTTCTTGTGGGAGCTGTAATTTTTTCCCCTTTGGACTTCTTCATGTGTGGAAAAAACCATACATTAGATATAAATTAATATACTCTTGGGCTGATGACCTTTGGTTTTTTGCCTTTACCTTTAAATTGAGGTAGAATAATGCCCAACATAGTGTAATTTGCCTTTGCAAAACTCTTATATGTATGTCACTATAATTCCCAAGGATGGTCTTGCTAATAAATCCCATTAAAAAACTCTTTTTTCAGATCGCTTTGTTCCTCTCATGAGTTCTGTTTAGAACTGTATCATTATCCATACTCAACGGCTTTAACTTGGTTGTAGGCAGATCACAGAGGTTGTGTGTTGACCTTGCAATAGCATTGTTTATACCTGGGATTTCTTTATTTTCCCTCCAATGCATTAGAGTTTTATGGGAAAAGATCAAAGAGCTACTGCCTCCCTACCACCACTTTTTGAATAGCTTCTTCAGCTTGAAGCTTATGGCTGCTGAAAAATTATCTTATTTTGCAAACTGTACAAACATGGTTCTCTGCGTCTTAGTACTATAGCCAAGCAAAGAGGGAAATGGGAATGCAGCAGCAACATTTATGACTGACTCGGTGGGGACACTTTTCCTTCTGAGTCAGGATGGAGTGTATTACCCAATTGAGCTGGTGAAATGTGAATGGGACTCAACCCTGAGTTCCCATTCTTCTCCACTGTGTCTGTGCTCATTTGAAACACTTAGCTTTACCTTTTGTACAGTTGAAGTTGTGGCCTATGCTTTCTGTTTAAAAATGATAACTTGAAGACTAGGCCATTTAATTCCTTCCTAAAAATTTCCCTTTCTCTTTTCTAATGAATAAGCTATTCTTCACTGTTGCTTGAGAAACACTGTTGTGAAATTCTGGTTATTTCTGTTACTTAAAGCTGCTCTACAGAGACAAAGACATTTCTGTAGAAATGAACAATAGGAAAAGAACCATCCTGGAATTGGATTGACCGGACTTGCTAAAGCAAATATGTCTTAATCTTAATTAACCAGCCTTTGACATCTGGATGTGTGGATTGCTGGCTGTGTCACATGAGTGCTTTATAATCAGTGTCCTCGGGTGACTGTCCTAGAATTTTTCTCTGTAAATTCTTTCTATCAGACACGGTACCACAGTATCCCAATCCACAGCAGGGAAACTTTGATCAAGGTCAGGACAATGGACTTGGAGGAGTTTCTGGCTGAGAAGGACAGCTCTTCTCTGCCCCTGACTGGAGAACCGCTTTGCTTTATCTGGGAAGCCATATTCTTCAGAGCAAGGTGCAGATTTGGGAGTGGTCAGCCCATGGCCTCCTGAGTGGGAAGGGATGCCTCTCTGGCCTGTCTGATCAGTGGAAACAGCTTTCATCTCTTTGAGTTCATCCCTGAATCATTACTTAGGGTCCCAACCTCATGGCAGTGCTCGCCCAGTGATTGGGAAAGAAACGCTCTTCCTCAAAGTGGCCTTTGTCTAAAGAAGATCATGAAACAGAAAACACTGGTAACTCTATTTTGGTGTCCCTCTCCCTGACCCCCACCCCTTCTACCAGTTATCCATTTCTCTGGGTTTCTTTCTCTCCTTTGCCTTACCTTCAAAATCTGCTTAGACAAAGTCCATTGCTCTAGCTCTGCCACCTTGATAATAGAAGGAGAACAGGGAGCTAATATTTGCTGAGTATCTAGGCTGATCGGTCCTTGTTTAAGAAGGTATATCTGTTACTGTGTTGGAGTCATAGTTGTACATGTGAATTATCTCCATTTTACAGATAAGAACACTGGGGTTCCTAGAGACCCAGTGACTTGCCTCCGGGCACACGGCAAGTCAGGAGTAGAGCCAGAATTGGATTTGAGGTGTATGGCCATACTCACCTAACACTTTTAATGTAATCACTGCAAGGTTACATAGTTTCCTAAACTCTGTTAAAATTTTCTTATTCACATATAACTCTTTGGAGTCAAGTTTTGATCAGACTGACTTTGGACTCATAAGTGGGTCCCATGAATCCTTCTACAGGGTGGACAGCCTCTTCTGTCTTTACACATAGATCCAATCTTGCCTGGGACAAGAAAATGTGGTGAATTTGATATTCTCAGAATTCCTGTCTCATTAAGTGACATTTGCACGTCTGCTGTTCTCAACTTGTTCTGCTTTCTGTCACTCTGACCCTTTGTGTGGACTGACAGTGTGACTTTCTAAACCTGGCTCTATCCATCAGCCCCAGGATTACCTGTGCTGTCCTCTTCCCACATAGCCAGCCAGGGTCCTCGTGTGGTCTCACCTCGTGTGTTGGCTTCATAATGTGTGTGTAGTTTGTTTATAAACATGTTTCCACTGTCTTCTGGTATAATCTTATAAAGCTCTGTGCTTGTCTTTTTTCTAGTTTATGATTCCTTTTTGGCCCATTCCTTTTCTGCTACTGGCTGCACCTTCCTTCCTGTATTTCTCTAATATTGGCATATGCTTTTATTTCTTTGCCTGATTATTGAGTAAGACTTTTCTTGTGGCTTGTGAACTAGAACCCAAACCTGAGGACAAACTGGCGTTAATTATCCCCATCCTCTAAAGGGGTCTGCCTGAGTGTGCTAGGGCCACCGTAACACAATACCACAGACTAGGTACCTTAAACAGCAGACATGTATTTTCTCGCAATTCTGGAGGCTGGAAGTCTGAGATCAAGGTGTTGTTAGCAGGGCTGGTTTCTTCTGAGGCCTCTCGCCTTGGCTTGTGGATCACTGTCTGTTCCCTGTGTCCTCATGTGGCCTTCTCTCCATACATGTCCGTGTCCTAATCCCTTTTCTTATGAAGACACCATTAAGAGTGGATTAGAGCACATCCTGGTGATCTCAGTTAACCTTAATTCTTCAAAGGTATACACCAAAAAAATTCACATTCCAAGGTACTGGGGGTTAGGACTTTAACATGTGATTTTTGAGGGGCACGCAGTTCAGACCATAACGGTATCCAATGACAGGTGTGTACAGATAGCGACCTTCTTAAAGGTGGCCATGCCTTCTCTGCCACCTTCACAATCACTTTATCCCACAAATATTTATGAGAAAATCACTGGGTAGATGTGTGTGTAGGAGAGGGAGATTGTCAACTGGAGGCCAGTATTTGTGATAAAGAGGTTTTCTCTTAGTTTCCCATGGGTAGAAGGAGGATGGCGTGTTTACATCCTCTTCCTCCAAGCCACATGAGGAAAGTGCCAACAGAATCACTTGCAAGGACTGGATGGGCCTATAAAAAAAGTTACCTGTCATCTCAGCCCCTGGCTGGGCACTTGCAGTGTCTGCTTTGGTGCTTCCCAGTCAAGCATGGTGAGAAAGTTCTTGAGAGAGTCTACTGTTCTTCCTGGGGCGTGGAAGCACCCATGATCCTAATGACAAGTGTTATTTTGGTCTCTCTTTAGTCTTCAAAGGTGAGACTCTTTCTGGGATAAATTGCAGTAAGAGGATGTAGGAAGAATATTGGGGCACTCTCCAAGTGCCATTTCTCTGAAGACTTTAGAGAGCATTAAGAATCCTGATCGGTGTTAAGATCCCAAATGAAGAACTATGGGGATTAAAAAGGAGACATGAATCAGAAGGTATCAGGCAACTAATGAGTTGGCTTAGTTATGATTCTGCTAAAAGTTAAAGATGGAGCAAATCAGTGGTTTCCAAACATGAGTCCAAGAATAGGTACCATTAGATTCACCTGGGGAAGTTTTATGGTGTTACTCAAATCTCTGCCCTTGCTGATTTCTTGTCTACTTTTTCTGAGTCAATTGCTGAGTGGGAAAATTTTCAGCTATTATTGTGGGTATACCTATTTCTTTCTTATTTCTGACAGTTTTGTTTCAAGTATTTTGGAGTTGTTACTAGGTGCATACATATTTAGGCTTTTTTCATCATGTATTGGCCCTATTACCATCATGAAATGTTCCTCTTTATCTCTATTTTGTCTGGAAGTATACCTTGATAACTATATAGCCACTCTAGCTTTCTTATGATTAATGTTTACATAATATATGCTTTCTATTCTTTTACTTTTAACCAATGTGTGACTTTGTATTTAAAAAATAAATCTTTTTTAAATAGTATGTATTTGGGTCTTTTCATCTAGTCTGATAATCTCTGCCTTTCAATGGCAGTGTTTAGTCAATTTAGATATAATGTGATTATTAATGTGGTTAGATTTAAATTTATCATCCTATTTGTTTTCTATTTGTCCCATTTGTTCCTTGCTATTTTTATCTCCTTTTCTGCATTGTTTTGAATTATTTTCTCATATTACATTTTTACATCCACTATGGGTTTGTTAGATCTATCTCTTTGTTTAATTTTTTTAAAGTGGTTGTTATGGATTACGATATGTATCCCTGGTTTATCAGAAATACATGGAATTCCTGTTTTACCACTTTGTGTATAAGAACCTTACCACAGTATACTTCCATTTGCCCCAATTATACTTTATATATATATTGGTAATACATATATAATTCATTAGTAATATTTCTGCTTTTAAAAAATCAACTGTTTCCCAAAAATATATAAATTGGGAAAGTCCTTTGTTTACCCACATATTTATTATTTCTAGCACTTTCCATTTTTTCATGTAGGACTACGTTCTGGTATTATTTCCTTTTAAAGGAAAGAAACTTTAACATTTTTTGTAGTGCCGGTCTCCTCTTGATGAATTCTGCTGTCAGCCTATGTTATCTACAAACACAATTTTATTTTTGCAGGGTACTTTTAGCTGGATATAGAATTCTAGGTTGATAGCTATTTTTCTTTTAGCATGTTAACATTGTCTTCTGCCTTGCAGTATTTCCAAAGAGAAATCACCTTTCACTCTTATCATTGCTGCCCTGAATTTAATGTGTCTTTTTTCTCTGACTGCTTTTAAGATTTTCTTATTACATTTGGTATTTGGCAATATTACCATGCCATGAAACTATACATAAGATTTTCTTTATAGTTATTCTGCTTGGGGTCTATTAAAGCTTCTTGTATATGTCAGTTGACATTAAATTTGGTATATATTTGGTCATTCCTTCAATATTATTAAAAAAAAAATATATATATATATTTATATATATATATTTTTTCTGGCCCAGTGTCTCCCCAGTCTACCCCAGTCCCTCTTTCCTTTTCTTTTAGTACTCTGGTTACACATATGCTAGCCTATTTGATATTTTACACTATACAATTGAGATTCTATTAGTTTTTTTCCAGTCTTTTTCTTTTAGAGTTTCAGTTTCAATAGTTTATATTTGCCTGTCTTAAGTATGCTGATCATCTCTTCTACAGTTTCTAATACATTATCAAGCTCATCCACTGAGTTTTAAAGTTTCAAATATTGTACTAATTCTAGAATCTCCACTTGATTCTTTTAAACTGATAAGAACAGATACTACACTTGATCTTAGCCAAAAGGTTGAGAAGCAATTACTTGATTCTTATACAATGTTTTCATTTCTCACCTGAGATGCCCTGTTTTCTCCTGTGTTCATATTTTTCATTAAAATATACATATTTATAATAGCTATGTTAAAGTAATCCTTTGCTTATCCTGTAAATATCTGTATTATCTCTGGGTCTGTTGATATTGTCATTCTTCTCTTGGGTATGGGTCACATTTCCCTGCCTTTTTGATGTCTAATAATTTAATTATGCATTAGACATTGTGGATATTATGTTGTTGAAAATATAGATCTTAAAATTTTTGCCTTCTGAGCTGAGTTGTACTACTAGGGAGCTGGATCCTGTTGAGGCTTGGCTTCAGGCTCTATTAGAGAGGTCTAGAGTAATCCTGCTACTATGGTGTGGCTTTTTTGGTTTTAACTGAATGCTTGAGGTTTTCAGAGAATTTTTCCACCCCGGATGATCAGAACTTCAACATCTCCCAATCATGTGCACCTTCTAAATGTCCGTTCTGTCCACAACTTCCCAGTAGTCATTTTCTGCTAGATATCCCAGAGTCTAACCTTGTCAGAGTGCAGATTAATATGTGCAGGTGTAAGGGAACTCATATGCAGATTTCTGGGGGTCTTTCTCTGTGCAGTTATGTCCTCTCTGGCACTCACCGCACAAATACCAGCTGCCTCTGCAGTCTTGAGCTCTAATTGGACTTAGAAGTGAAAGATAGCCCAAATAAATTGGTAATGTAGGAATTAAAACAAAGTGAATTATAATTTTATAGTTACAAAAATTCAAATACTATTTTTGGCTCTTTAGTAATAATTTTTCTGAGGTTTGAAAGATGGCAGAGTTCTTTTTGGGAAAATCATTACTTTGGAGATAAATTCTAATAACTGCAATAGAAATCTTAGTATATGTTAGTCAACTGTGTTAACTGCTTTACATAGATTATCTCACTTAATTGTCAGGACACTCCTACCAATAAGACCTATGATTGTCTCCATTTTCTTGGGTTAGTTTAAGAAGTGCCCAAGGCAGAAAGTTGAGGTAATATGGAGCTAACCTTTTTGTTTTTCCCATTCTCTGTATGTTGTAAATGCTTGAAAATTTTGTGCAGTTTTAAATTTGATTATAGCAGTTGGGTAAGTGCAATACTTGTTACCTGAGTTTTGCTGGAATCCCAAGGGACTTTTAAAATATATAGATTCCAACACTGTACCAAAACCTACTGATTCAGCATCTCCAAGGTGATCTTAGAAAGTGTCCATCTCTATTCCAGTGTGCATTCAAGACCTGGACACACTAGCGCATGTGACCTTTCCTAGTAATAGCAGGCTCTGATGGTTCTGGCCTGAGAGCATTCTGAAAAGCCTCATTCAAGTCTCAACTGACAGTTTCGCACTTCCCTCTGGGAAATTAATCGTGAATTAGCTTGATCTCTCCATCACCAAGGATTTCTCAATTTCCAGACTTGTTTCAATCCTTAGATTTCCTGCTAATAATTTATCCTGTTGAATTAAACTATTCCTTATATTTTTAGTGTTCACACATTCAAACTTTAGAAGATGCATTATATCCCTGCCACTCATCATTTAAACCTGACTATTCATATGTAATTATTTTAATGCACCCCGTAAATCAACTTCTTGAACTCCACAGTTATGCTGGTTGCAATGTCTTGTCCTTGCTCTGTATAAGAATGAAGAAATCCAGAACAGGATATCCTTTTTAACTCTGTTTTCCTTAGGAATAGGACTGATATCTCATCTTCTCCAGTCTTAGCCATCTTAATCTGAAATGTTCGTTTCATAAACTTGCAGACTTTTATTACTCATTGGTTCTATTTTAATTATATTATAAATAGTTTTCAAGTTCTTAAGCTTTTTCCTTTTACTGAATGTAAGTATTTAGGGTTTTATTTTTAATTTAAAAATTTTAAACACTTGCACAGTCCTCAAGTGGAATGAATCCATTAATAATCCTGTGTGTGTAATTAAACAATCTTTGTGTCCCCTAGATTTCTCTGTCATTTCTGGCACCTGGCATGCCTTCCTTAGATGTTTTCAATTGTGGACTGTAATACTTTTAGAATAATGAGCATTCAGATTCCACAGATCATCCAAAGCCAAACATCAGTTTCTTTGGCCAATAAAGCCCAGTTAGCTGAGGGCTTTCAAAGGGGGTGACAAGACCTCAGACAATGCACTGAGCGTGGTACTGTTTAAGGGCATCATGATATGCTGTAATTATTGGGGCAGGCTCCTTCTTGTCTAGATTATCTCCCTGAATAGTCGGCCGTGCATCTTGGGTTGACAGGTGGCTAGATTCCACTCTATGTTAGTAGGTTAGATGTTGCCAGGAGAATTTAAAGCAACATAGCCAGAGTCTTAGGACTTGAATCATTCTGATTTTTCCCTTTGCTCTGTGTAATATGCGTTTCTTAGGCACATGCAGGAGAAGGCTCCTCTTCCCCTTTTTCCTGAACTCCTCCCCTCACCAAGGCACATTCTCCAGTTTGCTGGCTGCTCCAGGGAGCCATACTTAGCATGTCCCCTGACAGGCCTGTGCCCATGTTTTATGCAAAGACAGGAGCATCTGGCCACCAAGCCCCCGAGAATCTGGGGCTTTTGTGTTCCAAAGCCTCTTCTCTGCCTTCTTTTCCCTCCCCAACTGGCTTCTAGGCCATGTGATCTTCTCCCCACCACTCTCTTGTGTCAGCGTTTGCTGGATGTACCCTGCACTTTTTACACGCCAGACACCCGTGTTAAGGATGCTGAACTTTCCTCCGAAGTGGTTGGTGAGCACAGGGAGTATTGCCAGAGGATGTCTGGTCCTTAGTAGGTCCTCTTGGCTGAGCCTTTGTTCGAACCTCCTAGGGAAGTCACATATTACTTGGTAGAAAAATCTAAAGAGGCAGGCTAATGCAGTGGATTTGATACAGAGGTGGGGGAGCAGAGTCTATTCTGAGGCTTAAATCAGATAATGTGTGCAGAATTCTCATAGAGGGAGAGCTGTGAGATGAACTTGGAATCAGGCTGCTTACGTCTGAAGCCTAGTTCTGTCACTTAGTATCCTTGTGACCTTGGGCAAGGTCATTTATCCTCTCTGTACCTCAGTTGTTTGATTAGCAAAATAGAATGCTGATAGTTCCCAGCCCAGGCTTGTGATAAAGATTCAAGGAGTTACTAGATATAAAGAACTTTAAAGAGTGCCAAGCAAGTAACAAGTGCACAGTAAATGTTCAATAAAAGGTAAAGTAGTAGTATTATTGTTATTATAATTATGAGGCACTTCACCTATTCATCAGCTCCTATGTTAATTGAAATACTTCAGTGGATCTATAAGTTATAGACATAGAGAGCAGTTTAAAAGTTCCAGTGCAAATTCTAGGTCTTCTTGGGGGTGGTTTGTGGTAGGGAGGCCTCCTTGCTTTGTCTGCCAAGCCATCTGACAAAGATGTCTGAGTATGTCATTTATGAGAACAATGGCATAGAATTCAAACTACAGGGTGTGACTAACCTTAGGCATGGAGGTTTCCTACAATAGGGAAATTAAATCTAGAATCTAGGCTTGCTGGTGAGTTTAATCCTAAAGCAAAGAGAAAAAAATAGCTTAGCTATCTCTGCCTAAAGTCATCCTAATATGAAGAAAGTTCCTTTCTTGTTCTGAGCAGGAACAGGAAAAATAAAAGGGGCCACTCTATAAGCCAGAACTCCAGTCTTTAAAAAACAAAGCAGGGGTGCAATTATTGCTCATTTAGTAGGTAATCAGCCTGGTAGAGCTATTGGGCAATAATAGGAACACCGCTCAAATTGCAAAAGGTGGTTGGAAGGAGTTAGGTGTGGAGAAATGCTTCTATCTGGCCCTATGGACATTCGATTCCACACCTTGCATGGTGGGTAGGGGCGGGGCCGTAGCTGACTTTCTGTCTGAACATCCTTTGCCTTGTGCCTATTTTGGGATGATCTGTGTTCGTGATTTCCACTGGCACTCATTGCAAGAACTGCTCTCCTTAATTAGGCGGATGAACATACTTCAGGCATGAGTCCTGCCCCAAGCCAGGGGCGATCATGATCAAAGTTAGGGTTCTCTTTGGAAAGCAGCATGATGCCCATCAGAATGGAATCCGCCTCAAATAAGTCTGTGTGACTCAGAAGGACTGGCTGAGGTTTGAGCTGCCTCTGATATCATCTGACCCTTAGAAAGAAGATAGAGATGCACTCCTGCCTCCTATTTATCATTCTCAGTGGGAACTATGTGGGCAGCTTCCATTACACCAGGCCAAATTTAGACGAATGAAAAGGTCAACTAAGTAATTATTGATTTTATATGTGTGCATAAATTAGAGCATGGCTTCTTTCAGTCACTGCTAAAAACAAGCCATCTACGGACTGGGTTTGGAAGGCAGAGGGCCTCTGTAACGAGGATAAAGCAATAGCTCTGGTGGTAATTCTGTGCATTGGAAAACTGTTTCCTCATGGCTGTCATGATGGTTCAAGACTTTTTTTAAAAAACCGGGTAATGGACCATTGGATATCTGCGAGAGGACTGGAAAAGGCAAACCAGAGCCACTCTTTCTCTTTAATCATAAAAATGATGTTGGCCATAATCCTTTTAGTAACGAGCTCTTCTCAAGCAGTAGTGACTTATGAATGCTATTCTGAGGAGAACTAGTCAATATATTAGTTTTCTTTTAATTATGCAGCTGCAGAAGCGAGTCATGCATGAGTTTTATGGAGCTTTGTGAATTTGCCACCGGTTCTGGGAAGCAGAGAATTTATTCGTTTACTGTGGAGCAATTTGCTCTGGTTAGAAGAGAGAAACCATATCCTTCTATCTTAAAAATGAAGAGCTGGTATTTGAATGGGAAATTCCAAGAATCTAATAATCAAATCAGCCAAGGCTGTTAATTAAAATTGATGAGTATTAAGCATTTATGTAACATTCTAGAATACTATGAGGCTGGAAAACTACCAGCTGCCTGAAGTTTGCAACTATTGACATGCTTACAAGAGGGAAAATATAGTGACAAAAGAAGAAAATATTTTGTTATCAGTATCTTATACTTGGGCCAAATAGTGTTTCATACATTTTAGAGTTAAGTCCAGCTAAATTATACGACTATCTTAGTTCTGCTTAGATTTGAGTGGTTTGAAGTCAATTTGTGCATTACATGTGCGTCTTAAATTCTACATTACAGTAATTCTACCTCTTGGTTAGCAGTTCCTGTAACACTGAGGAGCTCAATGTCTTGTTCAAGCATAACTTGGCATTCCTTACAACTAGCCTGAAGGAAGCAGATTGCTCTACTCAGCTTGATCTAATGGCCACAACTGCAACCACACTGAAGAAATGAGGATTGGCATGTCAAGGAAGAGGGGTAGCTGAGAGGGAGGATGGTGGCCTGTGACTGGGAGTTACTTTGGAACTCTGTGACTCTTACATATAGGTTTAGTCTGCTCCAGGCCCGGGGCCAACTCTGATCTTAAATTCAGAGGGCTTTGTGGTCTGACTCTGGGGCTTGGCACTGGGTCAATCTTGCTACCACTCAGCTGCGACCTTGTACTCCAGTTTGCAGAAAGGTGCTTCTCCCATGTCCAGGAGATGCAGCCTCCTCTTGTATCCTCATCATGGTAGCTGGATCCTTACCTTCTCCTCGTGGCTGTCAGTTTGCCTTGTCCTTTTAGAACTGAAGCCTTCCATTGCCAGTCCCTTACTCAAAGTCGGGAGGTTTATAGCCTTCCTACAACTTAGCTCCTGTTGGAGTGGATATTGCCTATTTTTAGATTTTTCATGTCATCCTTTGAAGAGATATCAGAACACCCTCTGCTCCTTTGGATTGTCCATCCTCTCCCTCTCTGGCTTCATGCCAACGAATAGCCTAAACAAAAAGATCTTTATTGTTATGCACTCTCCAAACTGCATATCCAACAGCAGGTGGTGTACCTGGACCACAGTAGGCATTCAATAAATATTTGGTGAATGAATGAGTTCATTTTACCTGCCAGCCAGAACTCCTTCCCAGTATTTTCTGGCAAAGTCCATTTTCCCAGAAACTCACAAGTCTCAAGATCTCGCCTCACCCCGGTTGGCCCGGGCTGCTTTGCCCTGTCTTGAGCTGGACGCAACATCAAAATATCATGTATCTTTGGTAAGTAGGGTCATTGGCAAGATGAATCTTCAAGGCCCCAGTCTTCTCTGCAGGCTTTTAAGGTCAGCCTGCTCTAGTTGTATTTTCTCTTTCCTTTGTCTCCTGGTTCTCTCTCAGAACCCTTAGGAAACGTTTTATGTGATGAAATTAATTCATACCAAAGTTCTAGTGAGTAACAATTTCAGGGTAGTTAGCCAGCCAACTTCAAAATATCATCCTGGAGAGTGGAGAAGCCAAGAGGGACTTCTACCTTAAATAAAGCAGGAAGTTTTTAGAACCATATTATATGTGCATAAAATATGTCTGATGTGTAGAAGGCAGAATACATCCATATGGTGCAAATAGGAACTGGTGACGATCAGCCCTCAGGCGGAGAGGGTCCGCTGTTTTGGGATGTTGAACCCTAGCTCGCCTCCAGAGCTGGAGGCAGGCCCGGGCAGCGTGGTGGGGAGAGCCCGGTCAGAGTTGGTGGTTCGTGATGACGACGTGGTGGGCCCCTAGACCCTTACCTTTCTCACCTCGAGTAAGAATATAAACCCAGGGTGAATCTCACCAAGAGCCTCTCCCCAGCTGGGTTCCATCCTGCTGCTACTTGCATTTCTCTTGTCTAAGTGGTTTTTCTCCAAGTTTGCTTCTGCCGCCGATGGAGCGTTGCAGCGGCTGTGGCTGTTTCCCTTGTCCAGTTGTAGTGATTGCCGCAAGCTGACTTACAGCAGGCACGTGGCATGATCCTGGCCTGTGCATCGGAAGGGAAGTCTTGTGGGGTAGGGACAGTGGTTCTTGGAAGGATTTTCTCTCTCCTAAGAAAGGAAGACAGAGTCTGTATTGGTCCCCTGGAGGGTGTTGTATTGAGGTGTAAAGCCTGGAACTTTGGCAGCACTCTTTCCCCAGCCTGAGGTGGAAGTCAGGGCCCGGAGCCGGGCTTTTCTCGGCCGGATTCACCACCTGAAAAACTGGAGCTGTTCTCCTTCTGGACCTTCTTTCCTGGGAGATAGTCCCTTTCCCATTTTTTAAAAAAGGCAGTTTATGTCAGGTTCTGATACTTGTAGCCACAACTATCCTTTCTGAGATAGGGAGGTATTTTTTGACTTCTTTGAAAATGACGAGAGAAAGACACGTGTGGTAAGAATCAAGTTTGCCTTTTGAATTAGATTGGGTCTCACCATATACTGTGGCTCCGCAGACTTATGTGTTATTTTCTTTGTTCTTCCCTGTGGGGAAACCAGGAAAACATTCTAATTTTCATCTTGAAATTGGTGGAACATATTATAATGTGTGTCTCCAGTAATTTCCTTTAAGTCAGCATTTAAATTAAAATAAAATTGAGTCAAGTGAAACGAAATGCAAGCAGCCCATCGTGAAGACACAGGGCATACAGTCGTCATGCACCACACAGGACAGCAGCCAGCTGATTTTTCTGTACCACAGAGAGGGAGTCTCAGAAAGCAGGCTATGGCACACCCCACCTCCTGCCCCCAAGAAACTGGTCAGAGAAGGACACCGCTGGACATTCTCAGTCACTGAACCAAGTGTGAAAAAATGTCTCTGCTAGGCCTTGGCTTCTACAAATGTGGACTGTCACTGGGATGAGGTCTTTCTTTGCAAGTCCTCTGCAAATTACAATGGGCTAGACACATGGAAGGTGGCATTGTGGGGAGTGTTGTGGAGAGAAAAATATCTAGCTTTGGTCCTCGGAGAGCAAAAGCAGCCCTTATTTAAGCAAGGGATATAAAATCATTTCTATCCAGCTGATGACTCAGATAAGGGCTTATGGGCTCCCTTTTCTGACAAAAGAATCATATGCTTTATCAGAATTGGCAGAGGGCTACCAGGAAGGTGAGTGGCTTAGCTCCCACATTAGGAATGGGTTGAAGTTATTGGCGGCTGGTATGTCTTTATACACCGTTCACAATCCCTTTGCATCATGTCACATCTGATGCGGTATAATGTGATGTGACTAACGGAATCAGGTGTGAAGTGCTCTAGAGCAACAGGTCGAGCTGGAGAATTTGAAAAGAGAAATAGGTTTCTCTCCAAATCATGGTTGGGTTATTTCTCTCAGCCGGAGGGCTCTGTTTTCAGAATGCAGAGTTTTCTGTGGTGACCTTTTGGCCAAGGCCATATATCAGGAGGGTCAGTCTTTCCCGGAGGTAGTGACACTGGGCACAGGAACTGGAGCCACGTGAATTGGCCCCCACCTGCTTTTCAAATCAACACACCTCACCTCTTTTCCTCAAGGCATTCACCCCAAAGGCATGCCGCAAAGTGCCGATTGCTCAGAAAATGAAAGGTAGTCTATTAATTTCACAAAGGTTTGGAGAAGTATGCTTGGAAACTAATCGGGCACCAAAGGAGGAATTTTAAGGACCCAAAGTGGTTGGACAAAGGCAGTGTCACTCAAGTATGTGTACAATTTTCTAGAATGATAGCTAATGTGAGCGCACAAGTCCTGATCTGTCAACCTTCTTTAGAAGCTTCCTGTACATACCAGGGTGGGTGATCTTCATGACCCCGTCTCATTAACAAGTGGGAGTTACGGGAAAGGACTCTCTGAGGCTGGGTTTAGTGGAGACGTCCAGTCTCCTCCTCTTCTGCCCCAGGTGGGCCATAGCGCCAGCACACTCTCTCCACCCTCCTCCCCTCCTCCATCTTCTCCTCTCTCACATGTTTCAATTTCTAAAGATGCACATAGGGTTTAAGAGTCAAAGAGAAGCTTTGGGGCAATGGCTGAGACTATTCCAGCAAAGAGAGCATCTGGCTCAGAGGCCAGTGCAACCCGATGTGTAAGCAGACCAAGGTGGAGCTGCTCTAAGCCAAGAGGCAGCAGGACAGCCCCCAGGCACCACCAGTTCCCAAGTCCACCAGGTTGAGCTGGGAAGGGCACGGGCCCTCTGGACCCCCAGAGCAGCCCTGTTTGCCCTGTGCTGGGGAGACTTAAGTTCCTTTCACTTTCCTTTTTCCGGCACATCAGCTTTTATAGTGGGCTCAGGAGGCTATGGGCCAAGGCCATTCCTTGCGCGGACCCATCTCCATCCTTGTCCTCGCCACCAGACAGCAGAGTTGCCCAGATGGCAGCGCAGTGAACACGGGGTTCGTGGGTTCCTTTCTGGCTTTCTATAGGATTGAGAAACAATGGGTTTGCCAGTCACTTCCACCCACCTCCCGTTTAGCCTCATTTCTCTTTCACGCCTCCCTCCTCACTATGTTCTCGCCTTCCCTTACGCACCTCCCATCCCCGAGGCATTTCCTCGGCAGGCTGCACCCTACTCCCTTTGCAGTCCTGTCAAGCCTTAGCCCTTCCCTGACCTCCCCGCAGCCTCCCCGCCGCCCATCAGTGTCTAACTCTCCCGTGTACCTTTTTACTGGGCCCTGCCCTTGCTCAGGGATAGCTGGCTAATAGGAGAAACTCATCTGTTTTAATGTTTTAATGTGTTACCACTCGCTAGCCACTGCTAGCCACTTAATGAGATTTTGAGTTTCACTTGTTTCATCCCAGGTCCTCTATTTAATTATAAACTCAGTGAGGGGAAAGTGCCATTTGCTATTTCTTCCTTAACTCCCACAGCCGCTGAGATGCGCTGGGCTGTGAGTACTCATACTGATGAAGGTGAGTGACTTACAGGAAGCAGACCTGAGTGCAGAGAAAGTAAACAAACACTGTGACAAATTTGTTTTTCAGGCAATGCCAGTAACACAGGTTGGCAAAGGAAACTGGTAGGGCCTTCCGAAAAAGGAGTATAAAAATAACCATGGAGGGAAAACGAGCTCAACAAACCTTCGATAAAGTTTGCTGTAATGAAAACAGTCACACCAACAAAAACAGTTATACTACAAATCAGCTACTTAGGCCTAAAGCTGGGCCTGAAATTGGTTTCTTTTGGGCCCCTCACTGTCTTCTGGGAAAAAGTTTGCTTTTAAAAGTCCAAAGCAAAAATGCATACAAAATACATGTTTAATTAAAGCCTTTGGGTGCCGCAGAAACACATTAGCAACAGGCTTGGCGAATGTAATTTCTTGCACACAGAAATACAAGAAAATGAAGGGTCTGGAGGGGCGCTCTGCCCACTAGAACCTTCTGTGATGGAAATGTTTCTGTTCTGCCCCGTTCAAGACAGTGGCCATCAGCCAGCCACATGTGATACTGGGCACTTGAAATGTGGCTAGTGTGACTGAGGACCTGGATTTTTACTTTCATTTAGTTTTTCTTCATCAAGTAACACAATTTCATATTTAGACTCAAGTAGCCACAATGTTATTTAAAGAATCTTGTTACTTGAAGTGTGTCCTGTGCGTAGGAATACCACCGTCACTTGGATGCTTGTTAGAAATGTAGAGCCTCAGGTCCCACCCAGGTCTGCATTTCTGTAAGATTCTCAGGAGAATCTCTTATACATTACATTTTGAGATGGTCTTTACTAAATCAGTGGTTCTCAGCCCCATTGGAATCCCCTGGAGGACTTTTAAACTATTCTGACGCCTGGACTCCACCGCCTGCCAATGAAATCAGACACGCTGGTGGGCAGGCAAGGCATCTGAATCATCCCTGCCCCTCACAATCTGAGGAAGGAATTCCCCTTAGAATTTGTGTGAGGAATTCATACAGGTTGCAGTAAACATGCAACAAAGAAATGAAGTACGATCCAATGCCACTTACAAAATATAGATGATTTTATGTAAAAGTAATATGCACATTGCTCTCAAATACATCCTAAGAAGAGATGAACATACCTGTTATGTCTGGCATGGTCTCTTTACCTGTCAGAGTCAGACGTTCTCAATGCATGAGATGTGGTTAGCCTCGTGACCCAGGAGATTGGTTCAGAGAGCCGTTGGTCCAAGCTCATGTGAGGTTTGTGCCCAGGCAGCTGAGGGAGGAACGTTGCTAATTACAGGGACCCAGGACTGTTCAGTCAGGGTGAAAGTGATCTAAGGTTCTCACCTGTTCCTGATAAAGCAAGAAAAGGGGATATGAAGAGATTCTAGACAGGATGTCAACTTCAACAGAAATGAATTTCCAGACAACCAGGTGCTAGGACATGAAATTCAAGGTGAATTATGAATTCCTCAGACACAGGAGACACTCACTAAACAGTAACAGCTCCAGCAGAGAGCAGTAGAAAAGCCCCATTTTTGGTGGTCTGAAGATGGTAGTGGGAAAGGCTGTTAAGGGCTGGGCCTTTTTCTGGGAGGACCTGAATTTGGGCAGTTTCCTTTTTTCCAGCTACCACAACTCAAGCTCATGAGCTTTGGAACACCTCTTACAGAATGTTCTGGGCTCTTCTCTTAATGGGCTATATTTGGGAAGAGAGGAAGAAGCTATGGTGGTTAAAAATGATTCTTCATGATTTTTCCTTTTTCTGTTAAAAAAAGCAATTCTTTTTGATTTGTCTTGTAAATACTTATCTTTTGCATGTGGCCAAAATTTAAAAAGTGCTTTGTGTAGAAAGGAAGGTTGAAAATGTTAGTTTCATAATGGACCGGGACTAGGTCTGCAGCCTGTGGGAAGGGGTTGGAAATGCCAGGTGGGAAGAGGGTCATGAGGTAAACAACCTGTGCAGAGAAGGGAGGGAAAAGGGGCATGCATCCCGACAGGGGCTGAATTCAACAACAAATTCTTATTGAATATTTGAGAGGCCAGGCCCTGCTGGGGATACAGTGGTGAACAAAACAAACCTTTTTCTGACCTCATGTTGCAGGCGAGTCAGGGACTATTTAACACACCTGTTAAATAAACATACAAATAAATAAATATGTATTATAATGGACATCTATTCATTGTGATAATGCCATAAAGGAGAATCATAGAAAAGAGGATAAGGGAGGGGGTGTCTGATAAATATATATTTGGCCAAAATGATTGGAAAAGAGGATAATGAGTCTTACTTAACAAGCAGAAAGCCTCACCCAGGTGTGGACTTGTCTGAAAGGATGGTAAGCATAACTAGAAGCACAATTAATTAAAGATGAAGACTACAAGGCCATTCATGTACTGGTCAGGGTAGGACTGAGAAGAAAATGCAATGTCAGTCAAGTTGAGTCTACTGTAATGTGGGCAGAATGCGGTGATGTTGGTCAAAGACTACAGAGAAAGTAGAAGCTGGGAAAACTGTCTTGAGCCAGGTCGTGAAAGAACTCACTGGTTAAAGTCAAGTTCACACCCAAGCAAAAGTCATGGGAGCAGATGCAAACAGGTGGAACATGGACGGAAGCCTGCCCAAGGCAGTAGAAGGAAAGGTCTCTTACCTTCTTCTTAGGAACAATGATTGGCTTCCCTGGCCTTGGCCACTCAGAGACTGGGAGGCTCAAAGGCTGCCAGAATACAGCAGGTCCTCAGTGGGCAATACCCTTCTTCAAGCCCTGAAGGCTTCTGCCCAAGATAAGACCTTAGTGTCATAAAAGATTGGAGTTGCAGGGGTTGTAGTATGTATTTATTCCAACTCTTTATCCGGTTTCATGATGGACTTCATAGATGCCTTCATTGTTCACCAGAAAACCCCACATTGACTGGGTTCCTACAGGAGATTTCAACATCTCTGGTCCATAAAGGCCAACCCTCAGCCCTGACCCATTTCTCTGACTTGTTCTGTTAACCTGAAGCCTACTCACAGCTATGTGCAAAGGCTGGTTCCACCCACAGGCTTTCAGATAGCATCAGGCCTACTGTCATTAGTGCTGTACTCTCTTTATATTCCTCCCAAGGGTTATTTCCTCTACAGAATCCTCTACTTTAGGCAAATGAATCTATTCCTAGTTCAGTGAATACCTCAGGGACGTTCTTGGGCCTTCACTTTTATTCAAAGACCTTTTTGTTGTCTCTAGGTCCCATCAATCTTCTTAGATTCAGCTTAAATTCCAGCTCCTACATGAAGTCTTCCCAACCACTCCAGTCTTCTACCCTTTTTGATTCATGTGTAAATACCGTTCTAAGCATGGAGTATCCAAAATTAGTGCATTTGGCATGTTTAGGGATGCTCATGCAGAATAAGCAGAAAGCATTTACTTTTGTCTCTCATAGATCTTGTTAATTTGTTTACTCCTCTATCCATTAACTAATTTAAGCAAATTATTGAATGCTTAATGTGTGTTAGGCATTATTCCAGGACATGGAGTTGCAGTTGTAAACAAAGTAGACAAAATACTTGCATTCATAGACCTACACTCTAGTGGAAGAGAAAAACAAGATATGTAAGCGCAACATTTAGTGAAGTGCTAAAGGGAGATGGAGTGTCAGCGCTTTCAGAAGTGTAGCCACATAAGGTCTCACTGAGGGGATGCCTTTTGATTAGAGGCCTGAAAGAGATGAGGACACTAACCAACAGACTCACCGTGGAGAGGCCTCCCAGGGGGAGCTCACAACGGCTCTGAGGCGGGATGTGTCTTCATGAGGTGGTGTCCATTCATTCTCACAGCACATTCATAGGGTGTACCTAAGAGTTACCTGCAGGTCCTCTGATGTGAGGAACACATCTCTTCTCAGCTGCTTATGGGTCTTTTCTTAAGCCCCAGGAATCCCATGGTTCACACCCTCATTGATGTCACTACAACCTTCCAGGCAGCCCCCTTGGGCAGTCTGTGATAATGCCATGCTGGCAGAACACTGGCCTTTAGATTTTCTGGGAATCAGCCAGACATCATCCCAATGGGTCCTTAGTCTATGTTGATGGACATATTAAGCATCCAGGTGTCCTATTAAAACCTGTTTGCCTGGGATAAGGTCAGTGCCCTCCATGCCTTCCTTCTGGTAGAAAGACAGGGGAGCTTGGGGTTCTTTTAGTCACCAAAGTTTTTTCTCAGCCTCTTCAACTTCTTTTCTTGGTGGAAAATGGGCAATCAGCAAAGATTGCAAAATGGTTTTATAACTTTTCTTTTGTAAGTCTTGCTTGGTGATTTCAAATCTCATTTTATAATATGACACATATTTGGCAGGGTGGAGCTCAGCTGAAATGGAGGTGAAATAGTGCCAGTTAATGTTATAAGAATACGTTTGGGTGCCTGAGAATGGAGGTGGTGACAATTACCCAGTTAACTACTGTATATACATAGCTTCTCTAATCTTCTGAAGCAATTATTGCCTCTACCACTCATTTGGTACTTAATATACACTGCTTTGAGTTGTTATTTATTTTTAGTTAGTATTTAATTATAAAGTCATATAAATTGTCCACATTAAGTATTTAAAATATTCTATATTCTGTTGCATCAACTTACATCATCTAGAAATACATGGAAATTCATTATTTTTTATACAAACTTTTCTTATTTAATCTCTTTATTCATACCTTCTTTATCTCTAGCTGGTGTTCTAGTCCCTCAGCCTACCAATCACATCTTTTGTGAAAAAACAAGAATTCTATCACATAATAGGTGCTTAATAACTGCTTGGTGGTGAGGGTGATGTGTTTCTGGGTAAAACTTATAACTAAGTAGATGTAGGAGTTGAAATCACACTTAAACGCAGTTGTATCACTAAATTCTCTTATATGTAAAGGTATATATACAAAATGTTTAAGAAGTTTGTTATTACTGTGTGCCATTTTTCCCCAGAAGTTGCTTGCTTCTTAGATATTTTTCTGTAATTTGGTGGTACTGGTACTTCAGCCCTGGTTTATGGTTGTCATAGAAAAGTTAAACTTTGAGATTGATGTGAGAACGCATCTTTTACTTTTGTTGACTTGATCATACATCTATTCTTTAAAACATTTGGTTATTTCTGGTCTAAAATCTGACATGCAAAGAGCTTGGAAGTTGTCACTCCCATCCTTACAACAAGGATAAAGCTGGGCGACAATGAAAACCAATGACTTTTCTTGTACTCATCAGGGGAACTGAGGTTGCAGGGCAAACCTCCACCCTGAAATCTGGAGAGACAGGCAAATCCAGAGAGATGTAGCTGAGACCTGTTTACCTGGAGCAAAAATTGCTGGAGCCACAAACTGGTAAGAACGCTCAAATAATAGTTTTGATGAATTGCTGGGAGCTCACTGTACATTAGCATGAGAGTGAGAAATTCTGGAGACTACACTTCTGGGGGTCCTGCACACTGTTGTGGCTTTACCTCTAGGGATCTCCTGCTCCCAGGTTTTCACAGTTTTTATCTGAGAAATAGTCCCTCATTGTCTGGCATGGGGAGAGAAAGAATAATCATTGTGACTATACTTAGAGACTTCTTCACAACAAAGGCCTACTCTTCAAGGGGAAAGACTTCACCATTACTTCATCCCATTGGAGGAAGGGCATTTCTCCTGCTTTAGCACCCTGTAGACTACCTGTCCCATCTAAGGGGATGAGGAACATAGTCAACAGAGGTGAGAATTTCAAGAAAATAGATTGGGGATGCTGCATCCAGGGAAAAGAGTAGAGATCATATAGGAAAAAGCTATCCCACAGGAGAATCACTGTGAAGGTCACAGTCTTACTACACAAACATACGATTTGGCTGTAGGATTATAGAATGCTCCCTCTTCCCACTCCTTGCTGCCACACTGACAGAGCCCTAGTATCGCAGTGGATGACAGCCGAAAGAGCTGGAAGATACAGACTCTGTGAGAAGGAGTACTTAGGGAAGCCCAACATCAAGAGGAAAGACTAAAACATGACACTAGAGGAATTTGAATCTCTGGAACTTACATGTACTGAAAACATTACGCACATTCTAATTCCAGGTTGGATTATCACAGAGACTTATGCAGATGGCTTATTGACCTCAACTCCCATTACCTAATACAACACATTCTGCTTACAACAAAAAATTACAAGGCATGCCAAAAGCCAAGTGAAAACACAGCCTGAAGGGACAAAGCAATCATCAGAACCATATTTATATATGATACAGATGTTGAAATTATCAGACAGGGAATCTAAATAATTATGCTTAATATGTTAAGGGCTCTAATGGAAAAAATAAACAATGAACAAGAAAAGATGGATAACATAAGCAAAGAGATGCAAATGCTAAGGAAGAATCAAAAGAAAATGCTAGAAATAAAAATTACTGTAGGAGAAATAAAGAATGCCTTCAATGGGTTCATTAGTTCACAGCCTAGGAAAGAATCAGTGAGCTGGAGACAATGAAATGCAACCAGAAAAAGAAATGAAAAGAGAAACAACAGCAGACCAATTTAAGAACTGTGGGACAAGGTCAAAAGGTACAACATACCAAAGAGGAAAATGAGATAACAGAGTAGAAAACATTTGAAGTGATAGTGGCTGAGAACATTCCCATATCAATGACAGACATGAAACCACAGATCCAGGAAGTTTGGAGAACAGCAATCAGAATAGAAAAAAAAAATCCACACTTAGGCATATCATTCAAATTTCAGAAAACTCAAGACAAAGAAAATCGTGAAAGAAGCAAGAGGAAAAAAATTCCTTACATGTAGAGGAAGAAGGATAAGAAATATAATGGAATGAAGCCATGCTTGCAAGAGGAGTGTGGAAAAAAATATTTAAAAGGTTAAAAGGAACAGACTACCAATCTATAATTCTGTATCTAGCAAAATTATCCTTCAAAAGCGAAGAAGAAACAAAGATCTCAGACAATAAAAATGGAGGGATTTTATCACTAGCAGGTCTGCCCTTTAACATAAGAAATGTTAAAAGAAGTTTTTCAGCAGAAGGAAAATGATATAGGTCAGAAACACTGACCTATATAAAGAAGAGAACAGTGTCCAAGAAGAAATAAATGAAGCACCTGTCTCCAAGTGAACAGAACCACATCTGTCTCATCTTGGCATAAGAAGTACACATCTACATGATTCTATTTTTTCAGGAAACAGTGTATATTCTTGCACTCTTGAAGTTAGATTAAAAAAATTACATAATGGATTTTGTTTCTTGTAGGCTTCTAAATGATAGATCAAAAGTTTAGAGCTGGTAAAAAAATATTAAATTTGCAATATAAGTTATGAATACTACCTAGATCTTGTAGGTATATTATACAAGTAAATATATGTGTCATTCCAGTGACACAAGATGGGATAAGTAAAGGAAAACACAATTTGGAAAAGAAAATGCTTTAGGAAAATGCTTCAATAAAAAACAAAACAAAACTTTGTGAAACAATATTGCCGAGGTTTATAGTTACAGACTTTGCATAACAAGCTTTTAAAGAGAACAAAATCTCAGGTAAAAAGCTGGTGTATGTTTAACACATAGTTTTTGAGCTCTTTCTGTGTGGTAGGTGATGGCGATACCAAGATGACTAAGCCATGATTAAGATGAGCAGCTAATTATATGGAGGTGCCATTTGATACCTTGTACAATTTTAGTTACAGCTTAATCCACTCCTTGCTGAATTACTAGAGCATATTAAATTAGATACTTCTTGATGACAGGCCAGATCATTTTTTTAGATACAGTGTACAGCCTAATGCATAGTAGGTGCTGAACCAATGCTTGCGAAGTGGAAGTTTGCAGGGTGAGCAGACCGTGACCCGCAGGACCGATCTGGCTTATTGGTCAAATCCAGCCTGGGACCTGTTTTTTTGCAGGGCTTTAAAGCTGAGAGTGGTCTGTAGATTTTTAAGGACTGTGAAATGCACACAACACTATGTGACAGAGAACACAGGTGATGCAAAGCCTAAAATAGTTGTTCCCGTGCCCTTTACAGAAAATATTCGCTGACCCTTGCTTTATTAGGATGCTTCTTTTAGCTCCTCCTGAACTTTGTCTTGGAGGAAGCCTTCTTTGGTATCATGTTATGACCCTTTGGCACTAAATCCTTGCCAAAGCCCTCCTTAGCTCTGGGTTGTTTTGCTCCAGCTCAGTAATAAATGATTGGCAAACCTCACCTGGGCTATAGGCTACTTAATATAACATGGTAATGTGCCTGTTTAACTTATGCCTGGATTGGCAAAAAAGTTGTGCCTTTCTCTTTGGCTTCTGGCTGCCCCTTTGCCAAAAAAATGGAGGAACAAATGGTAAGAGCCAGCCACGTATGACACCAGTGTCCATGAGGGCCCTCCTCATTGAGATTTCTTTAACTCCTTTCTTATCTCACCATTTTTTGTTTATATTTTGTTGTTGCCTTTTTAGCAGTGCACACTCCTGTTCCTTCCACCAAGTATTCAACCTGATCATTCCCATCAGCAATGCCTACAGCTCACTGGCCATGGAAATAAATGACCTCAACAAGAGGGATGCTCCTAAAGTGGGTCAGAAAAAGCTCATTGCTCTTGCAGTTCAGTACATTTACAGACAAAATATAAATTCAAGGGAGTTTTATGAAAAGTAAAAGCCACACATACATATAAGATTATAATAGGTAATTCTGTGTGTGTGTGTGTGTGTTTATGTTTGCACTAAGCTATATGACCTTCATGGGCAGAAAACATTTCTTCTCTATCTGCCTCCCCGGGTTTCACCACATGCTCAATAAATAATGGTTAAATGAGGAGAAGGGAAGAGCGTTTGCAAGAGCTTTGAGTTTTTCCGAAGTGTGGCACCATTCAGTACCAAATCTGATTAATTCAGTCTGGGTGCTTCTAGGGCTCTGTGAGAAGAATCTCTTTCTCAGTCCAAAACCCAAACCAATTAATAAAGAAATGTGGTTTTTTGCATCCTCAAAGCAGATTTCTGTAACAAAGCCCCCTGAATATAAAAGTGATGAATGTTTCGACTTGAACTTTTCATTAGAGACAATGGGGGAAAAGCACTGGCACGGCTGGGTGTGGTCCTGGTGCATCTTTATGGGTCCCCAGGGCATTGCCAGCTCAGGAGATAAGTAACTACGAACTCCTTTTGGAACTTGCTGTTCAGTTCACTTTTACTCTTTGTTTTTCTGTGAACCAAAGGTCAGCCCTCTCACACATGCACTGTGCCACCTTCATGGGAAGAGATGGAGATCAACAGAACCCTGTGTCGTGATCTTACTGCACTGTGCCAAAGAAGGGGGGCTGCCAGCTTCCCTTTCGCACGGGGACTTCGGACCTTTGGTTGGGTTTCTGCAGGTCTGAGTGTGCCACTAGCGCTGCGTTTCACTCAGAGCTCCTATTTTTAAGGCCTTCTATGAATGTTTTGCTCAGGCTTTCCCCACATGATCTCCACTGAGCAATGTTTTACTGAAGATAAAAGATGTAGATGTGGGGTGAGAAAAGGAGAGACCTCTGGTTTTTCCCCTCCTATTGGCCTTATTTATGGGTTTCAGATGGTGACAGGGATGTTTATAGGAGCCTTACCCCCAATGCCTGAACCCCTGGGTCTGCGAACATCAGGCTGCAAATTTCATGAGAACAGAACTTTTTTCCAGGATTTTGCAGGGGGGTGAGGGGTGGGGCGAGTAAGATTTTCTGACCTTCCTGTTTTCAAGCTGCTGGAAGTGAGACAAAAACTGTATTTCAGGATTTCAGTACCTGATCCCAGCTGGAATCTAGACTTGCAGATGTGCATAAAAAAGGGACATGTGTGCACATATCTCACAAACAGGCGGATACCTATACAGGGACATTGTACGAACTTACGAAAATTTTATTTAAACGCACAGAGTATTCCCATTTCAAAAAAAAATGGAGTCAAATTCCAAAACATTTTAGAAAGACTTTTCAAAGTTTTATAACTAAACAGAACAACAATCCGATCTGGGAGGAAATTGTAGTTCCTTAGGTTGGCCTGATTATGCCAGAGAAAAAAGAAAGAAAGAAACTCAAACCTAACAACCTGCAAATGCAACCCACGAAAGCCAGGAATGGCAGCGGCACAATGCTTTCTGCGCCCTTGTCTCCGCCTGCTTCCTCTTTCCCACCCGCTGGAGTCAGTCGTTCCCAGCTGGATTCGGAGACTCCCCACTGCAGCAAGGCAGGCGCTCCTCCTGTGGGCCAGCACGGCTACGGGCAACAGCATTCTCGTCACAGCACACTGCTCCCCTCGACTCAATAGACGGCTGGGCCAGGGGTGGGCACGAGAAGAAGGTGGGCAGATGCAAAGCCACAAATTAAGTGATGGATCAGATTAGCCTTCTAGTGGTCTGGCTGTAATGGTGTGACTTTGATGCCACGCAGGTTATCGCCCATGGCGAGCTGCACCCCCAGACGTGTGCATCCTCCGAGGGGCCAGCCTTTGTGCACATGATGAGCCAGGGGGTCATCAACGTGCGGCACACACAGGAGGGGCTGTGGAACACGGAGAAGGCATGCTTGAAAGGGAGAGTCAGAGTTTCCAGTAACCACTTTCAGTTGGCAGAGCTCTGATTGGAACCATGTGACAATTTTAGGCGAGGTACCACTGGCAGCCAATTTATTACATATGGCAATGTGATTAATGGTATCAAATGCCTTTTTTTGGTAACATCCAAGAACACTCCACCAGCCAACTGCTTGGAGTCCAAGGCAGTGAAAATCTGTTCCATGAATTTAAAGTCAGGCAGATGAGGTTAAATGAGAGACGGCCAGACGCCAAGGCAATGATCACAAAGCAAGTTGTTTCAAAAAGCACACAATGTTTTAAATCTGGTCTTGAACAGATCCCAACCAGTCCCCACCTACCCCAACCTGTTTTTTTATTTTCCTTTCCCCCCTTATTTCTTGATGTGAAAGCCCTAATAACTACAGTCTGGAAGACATTTCTGAACAGGCTGTCTTCCACTTGCCTGGAACCCCTTCCAGGCCTGGGTGACTGCTCATGACCGCTGACTGCATCTTTCCTTGGAATCCTGTGTGTATGTCAGGGTGGGGGGAGGGAAGGTAAGCAGCAAAGACCAGCGGAAGGGGCAGACAGGGGAAAAGGCCTCCGGTGGGCAGGAGAAGGTTGCTGATCGTTTGGAATTTGAAGAATGAGAACAAAGATTGGGGAAGAGAGTGGAGAGACAGAGAGAGCCTCCAGATGGACATGTTTCCCAAAGGGCCCCCACACAACTTGTAATAGGTGCTTACTTCGTATTTGTCAAGTAAATGACTGTAACAACACCACCCTCTGAGGTTTTCTAGTGGACATACGCCCATTTTGCCCATGTTGTGTGAGTCACTGCCCTTTGAAAAGGATTTTACAAAAAGACCAACACATTTTGATTGAGGGTGCCCTAGGCACTGGACACTCTGGTAGGTGGAATAATTTATAACCTGTAACATTTTTTATTTTTATTTTATGGGCTACAAATGGGTAGTTTGTTTTTGTTTCTAAAGGAGCCAATTGATCCCTAATTGTAGGATGTGCTGATTAATTTTTCTCCACTTTTGTAAGAACTGAATCTGGTTGCTTATTTAGGGATAAATCTATTATTCAGAGCTCCACTTTCCATCCATCAATTTGGAAAGCTCTTAGACCGGGTCTGAAGGTCCTAGATCATGTCTCTTGCAAAGCATGTTTTCCTGCAAAAACAAAATGTAAAAATGGAAAGTGTGAGTAAATGACGAAAATGTGTGGCATCAGATGACACTGGCCCAGGCAGAAGAGTGAAGATGGGTTCACAATGAGGGGAAAGGATCCTGAGAGCGAGACTATAACATAAGGTGACTGTGTGGTGACGTTGTGGCAGCGCTCTTGGGGATTGAGATGTAGTCTGAAATCGAGATGATTTTCCTCAGCTTGCACTGCTGGAATTTTTCAACTAATTCCAACATACCTTGTGACGGCTGAGTGACAGGTAGGGGCTGACGGTGTTCTAGTGACTTTCTCCTTGAACACCACTGTCATTCATTGAAACTGATATAAAAATCAAGGTTTAGTACCGACTCAATCCCCCTCCCTCATATTTAAGTGAATTCCAGGCAGTGAATTCTCTCCTCTGATACATGATTTTTTCTCCCAAGTGAATCATGCTCACTTTTAAATAAAAATTTCCTTTTGCAACATCTTCTGAAGGCCAAAATGGAACACTTCATGGAGCTGCTATAATTAACAAATCAGTTTATTGGTTATGCTGGGAGGAGTTCTCTTCTTCTTTGTAGTTCTTTACGGCCATGTAGGATTACCCAACAGTGTGCCGTTGTATTAGTTTCTAACGGCTGCTGTAACAAATTATCGCTTGGTACTCAGAACAACACTGATTATTACCTTACAGTTGGAATTCAGACCTCAGGAATGGGCTTCATGTGGCTGAATCTGAAGGGCTGGCCGGGCTGCCTTCCCTTCCGAGGCTCCAGAGCACGGCCCCTTGCCTTGCCTCTTCTGGCCTGCGTTGGCTGTCCTTATTCTTTGGCTGGTGCCCCGTTCCTCCCTTTTCTAAGCCCACATGAGAGCATCTTCAGATCTCTCTGCTTCTCTCGTCACATCTGCTCTGGTCACATCTCCTCTTACGCTGACCTTCCTGTTTCCTTCTTATAAGGACCCTTGTCATTTCTCTGGGTCCACCCAGATAAGCCGGGATAATCTCTTCTTCTCAAAAGCCTTAATTTCATCACATCTACAAAGTCTTTTTTTTTTTTTTTGCCATGTAAGGGATCATATTCACAGAGGCTGGGGTTGGGACATGAACAGTTTGGGGACCCTTATGCTGCTTGCCACAGCATGATGGTGTAGGAAAGAAAAGGAAAAAAATAACTAGAATATCATACAACAAATTTACAGTAAAAAGCATGCAATCGGCAAATCTCTGTTCAGCGTCTCTACTAGGTTGCTCCTCTCCACCTCCGTGGCTTCCTCGCTTTCACCGCACACTCTGTCTACTTCATTCATAACTTAACTGACAGCAGGACCCTATGGAAAAAGAATAGTACTAGCTGAGTGCTTGCTCCGTGCCAGCAGTCACTCGCTTAATTCTTGCATGGTGTAGGTGCTTGACAGATGACACAACGGAAGCCCAGAGAAGTTAAGCTACTTGCCCAGTGTAGCACAGCTAGTAAGTGAGAGAACAAACCAAGATTTGGATCCCTGTCTATATGATTCCACAACCACCCATCTTTAACTGCCACATCTCCCTGCCTCTTAAGTCTACTAAAGGGAAGAAAAAAGCTAAAGGGGGATAGAAGCAAGTAACGGGGGAGAGAAGGGAAAGGTTGTCAGAGACTTAACATTTTTTTTCTGTTTTTTTCCTCCTTTTAAATCAGCCCCACAGAAAGTCAAAATACAGTCCTGCCTGGTATTCTTGTGTTTATTGCTAATGACTAATCGTTCTTCACAATATTTCTTTACATTCAACTGCTATTTCAACTGGGTCCCTAGATAAGGCACAAATGGGCCTAAGTGATCTGTTCTTTGTGTTTTCTTGATCCTTTGTATCTATCAGGGTCTTAGGGACTGGAGAGAATCTAGCTCCTCAGCCACATAGCCAATGGCTATGCCATCACTGCCTCTGTTTTTGTGGTTTTAAATGGCTGAAGCCAAAAATAAGCAGATTCCCCAATTAATAAAAGCTTCATAATGCATAAATTTATATATTCAGGATGTTGTTTTTGGCCCCTAGATATGCTAAAATAGTTATAATATTAAAAAAAATTAAAAGACATACCAAAATAAGAGGTGAGAGATTAAGCTGAAACAATCATCCCGTCACAACTAAAATGACCTGGAAAAAACATGCATTCAGCTAACCTATGGCTGGAGGGAAGAATGACTTTTATGTAATCCTTACCTAGTTTTTATGCACACTGTTCTGCAATCCAGAGAATTTCTCATCTTTAAAGGATTCTAAATCTAAGAGATGTGACTATCTGGTAATATGACCCATTCTATTAGCCACAATTTGCCTCCATAAAAAAGTCACAGGTTATAGAGTGCAATAGAACTGACAGATGTCAGAACTCTGATGCGGGAATGTAATCTTTACCAAAACTTCCTGAAAGGAATTTTTGCTGTGTTGGGCACAAATAATTCAAGATATAAAATCTGCAGATAGCCCCAGAGTGGCCCTGGTTGCCTCGGGCTCTGTGGCACTTTCTGGGAATAGAAGAAAGCATTCGTTTTGCCTAATTATTAAGGTAAATATTCATTTATTAAGTTAACAGTAATAAGAGACACAATCTCCAAAACAGAAGACTTCTAAAATTAGAGCATATTCAGAAAAAAATCCTGGCTTAGGCCAAACTGGTTTTTCCTTTGTTGAACCTAAAATATTACAGGTACATATATTTAAAAAGTCCTTTTGCATTTTGAATCCTGACTGGCAAATTTGATCCATTTATTAATACCTATCTTTTGTGCAGATAAACCCCACAAAAGGCCTATGGCCTCAAAATGTGGTTTTATCATCTTAAAAAATTGCTACTGCCCCATGTTTTTTATTAGTATTGTCTGGAACATTTGGGAAAAAAGTTTTAATTTTTCCATAGCTTTTCCTCTTTTGTCTGTTCCAGATCCCAACAGAGTCATGAGATGATGGCTTATTGTCTTTTAATTTATCCAAAGACACCCAGTTCTAGCTCTTTCTGAAACTTGCTTTCGGAAAAGCTGAGTAAGGGAAGCGGAACGTGGCTCATTTCATTGTCATGCTGGCTAAGTTTTAAGTCACTTTCACTACACACTAATGGAAGTCACTTGTAAATGCCAATGCAGTGCAGTAAATAGAAATAGAAAACAAATTAGAAAAGCCGAGATTTGGACAGGTAAAATGTATAGGGTAACATTTGCTCTAAGAGAAATTTCCTATACCTTATTCTTTTCATAAAGTGTTTTTCAAACTTGAGGGTGCATCTGAATGACTTCCAAGGCGCATGAAAAATGTAGATTTCTGCGCCCCACCCCTAGAGTTTCTGAATCTCTGGGTCTGGATAGGACCCAAGAATCTGCTTTTCTGGCAAGCTCTCTAAGATGCTGCTGCTAGTCTGAGGACCCCACCTGTGAACCACTGCTATCAACTGAATGTAGAAGCTTATTTTAAGAATGGTTATTAGAGATTTAATAATAAAATTGGGAAAAAATATGTGCAATAAAAAAATTTAATTACATATTATGTGTTAGGAATTGTTTTATATAGGTTACCTCATTCGATTGTCAACAACCTTTGAAGGTATTTTTATTACCTCCATTGTACAGATGGAGAAAATGGGACTTAGCAGGTTAATGACTTGCCAGAGGTTGCCCAGCTGGAGACGGTAGGACAGGGAGGTGGACCCCATTTCTCAGACTGCAAGCTGGCATCCCATCCTTAACTGCAGTACCACCCAGGTGCTTGTTTAAAAATCCCACGATATGTTTCTGTAGCAATACAACCTTCCTCTAAAAAAAGACTCCTTGCTAAAGTCGCGCGATCTGGCCGCTGTGCAGAAACCCGGGAGCCGAAAGGGTGTGATTTGGCTGGTGCCAGCCTCCCGGAGTCGCTCACTCCGGAGAAATATTTCCATAACAAAGGCCAGTTCTCCTCCCCAGAAGCGCAGGCGGGGGAGTCGCGAGTGTTTGCCTCCGATGTGATGCACATTTAATGCTTATCTGAGTGAGAGGGAATTTGATGAGAGCAAATACAAAGCACAATTCCGAGAACAAAACCACTAATTCAAAGGTGGTTTTCCTACGATGTAAAATCCTTCAAGCCTGTTAAAAGGACAGAAAAGAATTCCGCTGAGGAGTGGCTTATATTGTGTCTGATTTCTCCGACTGGAGCACGGCCACGGGGCTGCTCTGGGTGTCCGGGCGGCCGCAGGACCCAGGGCGCGAGGGAGGCCGTTTGTCCTGCAGACCCGCTGCCTCGGGCTCACTGAGGAAGCTTCTGTGTAGGTCTCATGGCTTCCCAGCCTAGAAGTGCCCTGATATGTTTGTTTTCCTTTCGCCTAATTTTATCAAGGTGTGAGGTCATTATTAGCCAGATCACAAAAGTAAGAGCTCATTAATATGTATCAGCTCCAAACCCTATGATTTCATCTGTTAATTTGATCTTGTTTTTCCTTGTTTACGGCAATTAAATCAGACCCTGATAAATCTGAAAATGAAAAAAGGAGCCACCAGCAAGCCCAGCTATTATGAACACTCATTAGAAAGCCAAGCAGACTCTGATAAATCGTGCCAGGGTTTTTAAGGAATAGATGATTACCTGCTTAAACAGCATGGAAGCTACCAGTAAAATGTAGCAAAATGATTAAAGAAAAAAAAGAACACCTCCATTACAACCAAGTGTAACAGATGGACAGTTGTACTTCGGGGAATGTTCTCAGAGCCAGTTTCCTCCCTTTCAAGCTAGGAGGTGCAGAAGCCAGGGGCCCCCCTGGGCACAGTGCAGAGATGGCTCCTTCCTCCAGCCCTCCCTCGCCCTCCCTCAGCCTCCCCTGCATCCTCCTGGGGCAGCAGGATATGCTGCTCAGCTGCTCCTAAAGCCTCCCCCCAAACTGTGTGCGGGAAGAGAGGCGCTGAGTACCAGGGGTGATAGGTGGGGAGTGAGTGTGTAAGGCTGGGCATGGTGAATGACGACATGGGTAAGTCCTTTCCTGTCACACATGAAGCTGCTCATCAGGCTGAGTGTTAACTGGGGTGGGTGCCCCTCCCTGGATCCCTCATTCGTCCTCTGGGGAACCACCACCTTACAGGTCTACCCAGGAGGCAGAGCTACTTCCTACATTTGCAGCTGAAAATGCCATACACTAGCTTCTGCTGCAGCTAGGAGATGCACATGGCCCATTCCAGGCTCAAGGTTGTCTGGCCCTGGAGACCCTTTCTCAGGTTCCAAGGTGTTGTGATTTCTATGGCCACGGAGGCGGTGGCACTCATGGCTGGGAGCTTCAGAGTCTTGGGGGAACTGGCTACAATGTGTGGGCCTGGTGGTGGCAGCAGGCAGCCCCTCCTGGGAGAGTTCTGTGTAGGGATTTTGGGCATCATCGCCCAGGTGGCATTTCCAGGTGTTCTAGCATATCTGTGAATGAATCAGTATCTTAAAAGCAAAACTTTGTGCTTGAGTGGGCCAGAGCGGATTTCTGTTGCTTGCAGTTAAGAACCCTGGTAGTCAGAAGGGCAGTGAGTGGCTTGGGTCTCAGGGAGGAGCTGCTGCTGCTCCTCTGTGCTGATAACCAGGGGAGGGGCCCAGCTTCCTGGTCTGCAGAGCAGCCAGGGTGGCCACCCCCAGGGCACAGGGATGGATGCGAAGGCAGCTCAGATCCGTGTCCCATGCTGCCTTGGGCTCAGTTCATGTACCAAGGGTCTCAGCTGAGTTTTTCCAGGGAAGGCTTTTTTTTCTGGGAAAGTTTTCTCTATAATCTCTCTCTTTCTTCTTCCCCATGTAATCATGCTATTTCTTTAGCTCCTCTGTAGAAGTCTGGCTCCATTTGCCTCTGAGGTCTCTGCGGGGATCTGTGGGCAGCCAGCTTGGCATCTCACTGTGTTCTGGTCCCTTCACACCTTCGTCTGGCTTGTCCTTGTGCCCACAGGTCTGTTTGCTTGAAAACCATCCAACTCCTCACGGTTCCTTTGTCTCTCAGCCATCCTTCCCATTTTCAGTCTTCCTACTAGACCCAGGAGCTGGTTAAAAATGGGTCTCCTACAGTCCATTGTCTTTATTTGCTGGCTTCTCTCCTTGCCATAAATTCTGATGTCTGACCTGTGTGGTGGTTGCTTCTACAGCCTCCCTCTCCCTTTTCTTAGACTCTTGACTGGGTTCTCTCTGCCATTTGGTTTTCTCTAGCCTACTACAGTGGACGGTTTCCCCTGACATCCTCTAAAGGCTGATATGAAAAATTTGGCCTGTCAATTTTGCTTTTCGGTGGGCATGCAGATAACTGAAACCCTATCACTCCACAGTTCTGACTCAAAGGTGCTTTGCGAAGTTACCAAAAGAAATTGCCGTCCACTTTCTTATCTTCTAATTACTTGCGTGTTGCTGGCATTCCCCTCACTTCTTATTGCAGGCTGTCCAGTGCCTCGCAAAGTCCCTTCACATTATTCCTGGGGGTTCTCAGACGGTTTTGCTCATGTGCTCATGAATAACTACTGTCAGCTACCAGGTGGTGTCCATCAATTTTTTTCTCATCTTCTCTGGCTCCCTTCTTCAATATCAGCTGCTGAGACTTCTGCTGCCTGCCAAGGAGTGGGGACCGGCCTTGTCACTGACTTCAGGAGCAGGCAGGTTGCCCCAGGGGGCCTGGGTGCTCTGCCGTGCTTATTGGGCCCCGTCCCAGTGGGCTTTCACGATGCTCACTGTGCCGTGCCCTCTCCCATTTTAGAAGTGCAAAATGCCTCTCTCTTTTTGTGTGTGATGCTTTCCCACACATGGGTCTACAGAAGCCCTGATTAAAGGTTTGGGTAGAAAAAAGGAACAAAAATCTCAGTTTTTATATCCAATTCTCCTTCCCACTGAGGACTCACTTCTCTCTTCCAGTGATGGAAGATTTACTATCCAGGCAGAAAAAAAAAACTTGTCTGTCTGACTGCCTCTTCCATCAGGAAGTCTTTTCAGAAAGCTAGGGAGCTGGTGTCTCAGGCAAGTGGATTTCTGGTGGGCTGCCCTGTCCTCTGGTCCAACCTGCTGAGCTTATGCAAGTGGAGATGGGACTACTGAGTTCAAGCAGAAGCCCTTCCCACCTTGATCAGGAGTCTAGACTTTGGCTATGAAATTGCTGGAATTATTTTTCAGAGTGGGGAACTCTAGAAATGAACTGCTTAGGTTTAGGCTGTAGACCCTGAAGGTGCATGTTTTCCTACTAGATACCTGAGAGGTCAGACCACTCCACTCTGATCTCCTCCTCTCCTTCCTAGCCTCTCTGCAAAACAGGGGTCATAGCAGCCTGGAAGTCCCCACCTTCCCCATTCCACCACATCTCCCTGACCTCCTGGTGTTGGGAAGGCCCTCTTTACTTTCTTATCTTATCCTGCATGTCTTCTTGTAGCTGTTACCAGGTCTGTAGCCCAAAAATGTTACTGTGTAAATAATTTATTATTTAATGCCTGTCTTCCCCAGGAGGACAAGTTGGAAAGGACAGTGCCTACGTGTTTACTGCTGTATTTTTGGTATCTAAAGCTTTGCCTGGCATTTGACACCTAGTAAGGTCTCAATAAATATTTACTGAATAACTGCATGAACAGCTGAGATTCCATAATTATAATTTCTAAGCTGAACTAAAATCTCTTGTTTTGGGGAAAACAGAGTGAACTTGATTCCTTGCCTGGGAGGTTCCTTGGGGGTAGAGAGAAGATATGAGTCTTTGGGGGTAGTCATTGCAGGCCTCCTCTACCTGTCTTTACCCAAGATTATCATCCCCAAAGAGCTATAGTGGTTGGTGAGAATAGTAACAGGAGGAATATAATCAGGGCTATTCCCAGGCAAACTTATGAAGTAAGGGATGTTTATTTTTGAGATGGAAAGCCTCCAGGAGTATTAAGCAAGCTTCTAATATTATCTTCAAAAATTCAAAACCCACAGAACCCACAGCTCTGGAAGATGGTTTTGCAGAAGTTATCATTACCAGTTATTAACACATCACAACTAGAGTTAGATCTCGTATGAACAGGTGCGAATGTGCTCATGAACTCCACTGCAATATTGTGAAGTTCTGAGCCATTTTTCTCCAAATCCCTGAAGATTTGCTTTAACCACTTCTGCTACTTCCCCAGAGTAGGAAGGGCCACACCTTCTTGTGGCCCTGGAAAGGGGCATTTGTTGCTCACCAAATACCCACGTACCTCTTCACATTTCCCAGCCACCCGCAATCAAGTGGGGTCAGAAACATGACATTTAGTGGCCAATGGACTATGAGAAGAAATCACTTTCTGGCCAAAGCATTTAAGACCTTCCAGCTCTATCTCTCAATAGGGGAGGCCCCCTGCTGAGGTGTCTGAGTGTGCACCAGCGTCAGCCCCTGAGCAGAGCCACCCACTAACCCACAATGGACATATGGTGCAGGTGAGAATTAGATCTTTGTTTCAATGTGGATCCATCAAGGTCTGTCAGGATTTCTACTCAGGTGGTTGAACTGGTTTAGGTACTGATAGATATGATCAGGTTGAGAGAAGCAACTAGGGGTGGAGACTAGAGATGACTAGAAGCCTTTACCACCCCTAGGTATGAAGGGACAGGAGCCCCGTGGAGAGCTTGAGCCTTGGAAGGGAGCCTCAGCTAAGGGAGATACAGCCCCTGCCAGGGTGGTTGTGTCAAAGGAAAGAGGGAACAGGGAAGAAATACCCAGACTCCTCCCTCTTCCTGCTCACCAGTTTTCGGAGCATGCCTCCCATAGGAACTTGGCCAGAAGCCAGAGGTCACATGAGGCCAGGTGATACAGTTTGTAAGGGTCAGCCTACAGGGTACAGAAAAGGGTGGAGAAAGGAGCAAGGCAGATGGGAGCTAATGGAGAGTATTCGACACAGAGCCTCAGCCAGCCCAGCTGACTAAGGTTGGTCCCCCTCTAGGCTGTAGTCCTAGGCTCTTGGGGCATCTGTGGTGCTGTATCTTCGAGTTGGACATCTCACCAACTGCGAATTGTTAGTTGCAAGAAAGTGGGCACAGTGGTGCATTCTTTTTATATCCCTAGTGTCCCATGCAGCACTTGCAATATAATCTATGCTACATACCAACTTAGAAATTCACTGATTGTTATTTTGAAGTCATGGCAAACTTTTTTTTTCTATGAAATGCTCTATTAACAACAAGTATCGTTTCCATTTTCAAAGTTTAAAGATCCAGATAGTAACTCACGGTTCCCATGAGATTTGTCCCTTAAGTAACCTTAATTTGACAAATATTTTGGTCATATCAGAAGCAGAGAATAAAAGCTATTAGTTATGGCAAACGTTTGTGCTCCCTGCCTGTGGCTGGTACCTGAGGACAATGGGGGGATGGAGCCCATGGACTTGGAAAGATCATCCTCTGAGAACTAAAATAGAACTTTGGTACATAACAGGTTAAAGCAGAAATGAACCAAACCATCTGAAAGAAACGGTGTCTCCGGGGCTGAGGGGGGACAGGGCCTGCTGAAGTTCTTATAGGAGTGCTTGTCACTAAGGTATCAGCTGGGTTCATTTGGGTTTTTCAGATTTAGCTTAAACTGCCATATATTCCCTCTTCCACATTCTGTGGCGACTGCAAAGCTTTCCTCAAGATGTGTAACCCTCCAGGAGCCTGGGGTCTCATGGGCACCTGGGCTCTGTCTGGGCATTTACCACTCCGTAACTCCTGAGCCTGTTGGGACCTCCCAGCCGGGGCCTCTCCCTTACCTCTGCTCCACCCCTCTAAGAACAACTGCACAGGGGCTTTGTAAGCGGCAGACTTCACTGAAGAAGTTTTATATCAGGGACATGAAAACACGTAAAATTGGATTGTGTATGTTCAAGTTCATAAAGATCCTGTGATTCTGTCCCGGGCAATTTCTCTTTGCTCCCATTTTCCAAAGATTCCACCCTGTTGCCTGGGCCCCCTTCTTTCTATTTTTTCCTTCCTTTTCCTCTGTTTTCTCTTGTGCTCTCCTCTATTGTTAATTTTTGTCTGGCTTTGTTTATTTCTTAGTTTCTCTGAATTACAAAATGCACAAATACAATCAGTTTAAAAATACAGAGGTCTATAGATTTAAGACACTGTACTCCTCTTTGCAGTATCAACTATTGCCAATATTTTTAAGTTTTACAATCTTATTAGCAAAAAGTGTTATCACCTTGTTGCTTTAATTTGCATTTTCCCGATAACAAGTGAGGGTAATTTTTCCTGTATTATTTATTGGTCCTTTGAGCTTTTTCTGTGAATCATTAACTTTATATTCTTTGCACTAGAGGCTAATTACCTCTGGATCCATTAGTGAATCTGATTTTCGGAGCTTACAAACAAATACTGAACCCTGGCGGCGATCATGAAAGCATACTGTTACTCTGTGGGGCCTTCCTGGTGGTCCACTAGCATTCTCCAGGGATGTCCCTTAGCTCCTACCTGCCATCTTCAATAACAACCATGTCCTTCTGTGCAGGGCACTCAAGTTTTGGTTGCTCCAAAATAGAATAAGTTCTCACAATCTGTCAGTCTCCAGGAGCTATTGGGATTTGCCTATGGCCAAAGTAAGCCTTGTCAATATGAAGGCAGCTCATCTAAAGCTCTAGAACTGATCAGATTTTGAGTAGAATTAATATTTGGTTGGATTACAGTAATATTTGCTCTTTGAATAGGAAGACCACACTGTTGGGTTTACCCAGGAGAGCCCTTGTTCAAGCACACTGCCCCCAGATCCCATCAGATAGTATCTCCTTTCTCTCTCAAAAGTGTCCTGGGGTTTTGGGACCTGTTACCACACAAATAATTGATAGACAAGCATATGCAATGGCATTATTTTTAAAATGACTAGTCTTCTAGTTTTTTTTTTAAGTTTATGATACGGCAGCCTACAACTAAGAGTTTATATTAAACATAGATTCAGAGAACTAGACAATTTTTGAGTTGACATTAAAGATAATTTAACTCAGTGGTTATGTGAGGTCATCGAGCCTTTGAAAAACTAATTAAAGCTGTGGACCTTCTTTGAGGAAGATACACACCCAGGCATACACATGATATTTTGTACATCATTTAGGGGTATCCACGACCCTCGGCAGCTCATCGGTGGGCCCAGTTTAAGAACTCTTGGTCTAATTTATATTACAAATGGAGGAACTGAGATTCAGAGAGGTTCAGTGACATGTCAAAAGGCAGAATGAGTTAGCAGGAGAAATGTAGGGTACCTTGATTTCTATTCAGTGCTTTTAATCATGGTCTCCTCTATGTTGTCAAGACTAGTATGCTAGTGAGAAGTTAAAGCTACAGAAGAGATTTCTGAGTGGGATGTTATTAAGAATTTGGAATATTCTGCTTTTTAAAAGCAACCATGAATTGGTTCTGTTCTCAATGACTACTTTTCAGATCGTTTATGGAGTTATCATTAATATTTATGCTGCAATACCTGCCAGTCAGCTTCTTTGCTGAATGGACACTGCAAAACTCATGTTTCAATGTACTTTCTGCAACTTTTATGTACATGCCCTCCTCTGGCCACCACAAGTACTTGCTATTCTCTTCAGTAATGTGTCCTTTTACTCTCCTTTTGCTCACCTTAATTTCATTTGTCTAAATATTCCTCCTCATCCATTAAGATGTTTTCAATGATAAATTCACTTTTTCTTTATAGTGTTCCTAACATTCATAGCAGAATATGCAGCTCTTTCCTTCTGCCTCGATGATGCTTGGAGAGGTTTCTGTTATGACACAGGACATATTGCACTGATTGCTTTACTTACCCTTCTTTCCTACCTCTTAACCCACAACTAAGTTATGAGCTTTGCAAGGGCCAGGACAGTGTCTAATTCAGCTTTGTACACTAGCAACCAGGCCAGGGTTTAGCATATAAAATGTACTCTAT
>JAVSCE010009762.1:0-57008 GCA_032199065.1 Smutsia gigantea
AGCACTATTTACAATAGCCAAGAAATGGAAGCAACTCAAGTGTCCATCAGTAGATGAATGGATAAAGAAGATGTGGTACATATACACAATGGAATATTTTACAGCCATAAGAAGAAAACAAATCCTACCATTTGCAACAACATGGATGGAGCTAGAGGGTATTATGCTCAGTGAAATAAGCCAAGCCGAAAAAGACAAGTATCAAATGATTTCACTCATATGTGAAGTATAAAACAAAGAAAAAAACTGAAGGAACAAAACAGCAGCAGACTCACAGAACCCAAGAACGGACTAATAGTTACCAAAGGGAAAGGGACTGGGGAAAATGGGTGGGAAGGGAGGGATAAGAGGGAAAAAGGGGCATTACGACTAGCAGATGTAATGCTGGGGGGGCACGGGGAGGGCAGTACAACTCAGAGAAGACAAGTAGTGATTCTATAGCATCTCACTACGCTGATGGACAGTGACTGTAATGGGTTTGGTGGGGGAGACCTGATGAAGGGGTAGTTTAATAATCGTAATATTGCACATGTAATTGTAAATTAATGATAATAAAATAAATTATATTAAAAAAAAAAAAAAACATTGGGAGCCCTATTGGAGCAGACATAAATAATCTAAGCAATGAATACTTGACTATATTTCAACATTCTTATGAAAATAAGTTTCAGGTTATGTAATCAGAATCTCATGAGAGCCTTTTAATAAACGAACATTTAAATTATTTTATAGTACAGTGAGGTTTTGAACTGGGGAAAGCAGACAGAATTTTCTTGAATATTGTACTACGTAAACTTACAAACAAATGAAAATCCTGAAATTGGTTAAATAGATTAAATACATATGAAAGAGAATACAAACAGGATAAATTTTATACAATTTCTTCTAAGATCTACATAATTATAATATGGAAAATTGTTGCTATAGTAGCAAAGGTACTATAACATCTAAGAAGACAACAAGTTAATAAAGTTAACTGCCAAGATATTATGAGGCATTTCTATACATAAAAGAAGATAATTTCTAATCATAAAAACACAATATTAGATGAAGTATTGGTTAGAGCATGCATTTACTGAATCACAAACATTCATTCTACACTTACTCTGAGCCAAGTGGCCTTGCAAAATGCTATTTAAAAAAAGTTCTTATTTTTGTGGAGCATTATGTTCTAGCCAGGAGAGCCAGCTAAACAAAAAAAATCAATCAAATAACAAAACATCAAAAGACTACAAAGATAAATAAAAGTTGTGAGTTCACCAATACAAAAATCAACACAAATTTTGCCAGTAAAGAAATCAAATCAGTCTTATTCAGGCATAAATAACTTCATGGCTACAAATGTGGTGGCAGCTGAACATGGAGCCAATGTAAACAATTTGTATGCAACTCACTTCAAGAAGTATATGGCACAGGAAAGAGGCATTCATCTGCCACTATTTGAAACCCATCTTCATTATCATTCAGTGTCTAATAGGCACCTCTCTCAATATGAGGACAGGATGGGTCTCTGTCAGTTAGAATGATATGATCCCTGTCCTCAGGAGATATATAAATGACATGAAAAACAGAGAAAATTAACAGCTGTACAAAATATGTAACAGAAAATTGACCAAGTGGAGAAAAAAGAAGAGTGTGTGTGACACAGTCACTCACAAAAGAGATTAAAGAAAGTGGGAGCACTTTGGAAAGGAAAATAGAAGAAAACTATTTTTCTATTAAAAGACAATTCTATTTTTCTATTCTATTCTTTTATTAGGCAATTAGGTCTCAGGTCCATTTTCCATGCTTTTGCTCTTTGTATCACAGCATGACAGATCTCTCTAGGCTGTGTTTTTCTTGTTTTTGTTTTAGGCAGTTTTCACTAGTTTCAGGCAATGGAAGGAAACAGCAGGAGAAAGAAGCCAGAGTAGGTCTCCACTGCCCCCCCGTTTATTGTGGTATTTTTTTAGCTGCTGGGATGCTTCCATAGTTCCAGCTCCTTCTAGACAGCTCCATCAAAATTCCAGATCTCACCAGGTAGCCCCAGGCCCCAGGCTCTAAATGACCCTTCACTTAATTCGATCCTCTATTTTAGAAATGGTAGCCCCTTCCTGAAATGTCTGTATGTTGTCCCAATGTCTCTATTTGGCTCTCCAGCTTTTCTATGACTTGTATTCAATACCCTGTATTAAATTCCACCTGTTTTAAAGATACATACATTATTTTTTTCTAGTAGGGTACTGATACAGAGAAGATTAAGACTAATATAGAAGAAAATCCATATATTTCAAGTCCTTGGAATACTGGTCTGTCATTTGAGCTGTCTAAACTTGGAAAAGAGATGTAAGCATTATACGCCTCAAGTTTCCATTAACTCATCCTTACCTGTTTCCATTAACTCATCCTTACCTTCTTTCACCAATCTCCAAAGTGAAAATTATGGTTTCTACATTCTAGGATTATTGTGAGGATAAGTAAAGTCATGCATAGCAAGTTCTCAAATTGTACCTGTCTTACAGCAGGTGCTTAAAATGCTAACTGACATGTCTGAAGTCATGTAGTTAGCCAGTAGTAGGGCCAGGATTAAAATTCATGTCTGCCTAACTGCAAAGTCTATGACCTTCACTCCGCTAAATGACCTTCCATCACTATAAAGATGGGTCATGTCTAGCCCTCAGATACTCTGAAACCAACATGCCAACTCTCCTGTTTTGGACCTAAGCTACTGTATGGTGTCACTTATGGATTTAGAAAACTAGGCTTTTTACCACAACTGAGTAATTGTAGATTGGTGGATAATGCAGCATATGAAATAGGAGTGGTGATATTCAGACAATATCAGAATGTCATGAAGAGACTGTATAGTTCATAATACTTAAGAAAAATAAAGCATGTAAATATGGAAGTGTGTTAAGTATATTATGTTAGTAAATAAAGATGTAGCACAAAGATACACACAACTTTTAAGAGGGGCAGTCAAAAAATGAATTTATTTTTGGGATTATAAGATTATAGACATCCTTTTGAGTATAATCAAATATGCTAATGTCTAAATTATGTATATGTGGAAAAAATGTAATTAGAAACATGAGAGAGGAATATTCTTTGGGTGTATCTATGTATATATATATATAAATACTACATACGTGTATATATTTCTTGGTACCAAGATGATAAACAGGGTGAATAATTCCTCATTTGCTGTATTTAAAAAAGCAGTTCCTTATAATAGAAAGTTATTCAAGACTTTTTCATGAAAGACTTATGAAAGTTGAATCATCAGTATTGATCAGAGAGAGAATTTACTATACTGCAAGAGGGAGAAACACCAGAAAAAGTAAACTGAGACAGAATGTGTGGGTCACTTGACTGGGAAGATGATCTGTCAAGAAAAAGTTAAAACAAGGAGAAAGCTGCCAAGCACCTTCAACCACATGAAGCGAATCAAGAATATAATGTGTTTCTGACCTCTGTTTAGGATGTAGATAGTATGAAAGAGTACCACTCCAAACTTTCAACAGGAATGAACTGTATAACCTACAAATTCACAATGTTTCTTGAACACATAAAAAGGTTAAAGTTGAAGAGCAAGCAACTAACCTAGTATCTAAGAAAAGACAGACATTTCCAAGGAGAGAGGGATGTTACTACTTGCTTACCCTGGACAGACACTGGGTGACATGTAAGCAGGCAGGAAAAATTCAGTTAAATGTTTTTCAATGAATTGCTACAGGCCAAGTGTTGGCTACCATGAGAGTGTATAATGACTGGGAACCACAGACACAGGGAAATTAGAACTCACAGGAGCTTCTCCATGAAACTCACTGAATGCTTACAAAAAAAAAATTAGGGCAAAATGAGAGAACCTCCCTCATGGTGCCCATAGGAGAAAGAATGGCAGCCATGTGAGAGAGGCAGGAACTCCCTTCTAGGATCCTTCTCCCTTCTGCCTCTTACAGAACAAAAGGTTTACGCCTCTGTTGGAAGAGTAGCAAAGTCTGTGGCCTTCAGGGCATGGGTGAAGAGCCAGTATAGCTGAGGGAAGGTAGGAGACAATAGTCAACACAACCATCTACCTCTGGAGACAGACAGGAAAATGTACTTGGTCTAGACCAACAGAGGGAAAGATTCACTAAGAGGGTCCCAACCCCAGCATTTGTCAAGATTGAGGATCCAGGAAAACAGACAAAACCCTCCCCATCCCCTGCACCAGGAGTCTACTGTTAGGGAGGGGAGGGGAAAGATGTGGAAAGAAAGACCGAAGCAATCTCACTACAGCTTGATTTGAATCTCTCTGTCTCTGCTTTGAATATCAATCAGATTCACCAAAATCATACCTTATGGTACTTCCCTACACCTTATTTAACTAAAAACCATATTTATTAATGGTTAAGTGAATTAAAACCTCAGTGAGATTCCTTTATAACTTTTATCTAGCTAAATCCACATAAAAAATTCTAAGTCCTAAAGAATGGGTGACAACTTGTGAGGTTGAGGCATATAGAAAGGAAACAGAAAGAGTGGTTTTGTGAGCTGCAGAATACCATGTACCACAAATCATGGTCCTTCACTGACCCCAGACACTTCTGTCATGAGTAAATCTTCTAGACTTTTCCTTTTCACAGAGACAAACATGGTCCCATGCAGAGATTTAACCACAGCTTTTTCTTCACCCCTTTAAGTACACAGTGTCCCCAAGACAAGCTTGTACAAGTATGCCAGGGATATTTTGTCACCATTGACATTTGCATGACAATCTCCCAAGTTGTAAGTTTCTACTTTCACATTTAGAAGGATTAATTACATATTTTCTTTCACCACTAATTTGTCCTTTCTGTCTGTGCTGTCACAATTTCACTTTGGTCTGCCTATAAATTCTTGAAGCTTGTAACCTTTGCCTTCCTTTTTTTAAAATATGGAACATGGTTCGGAAGCTTTCTAAAATTAAAGCAAGAGTGTAGAATGTCTTTCTCTTAAAATCTTTATTTCTAGTGATAAGAACATTTGCCAGAAGCTGTTTCAAAAAGCCAATTCCCACTAGTACAGTAAAAGTATAAATATAGACTGATTTTATTTGGATATTGACTCATGTTTTTTACATAATTGCAGCTAGATGAAATTGAAGCTTTTGAGATTTGAAATTCCAATCAATTTGATCTGAAATAAATGTAAATCCTGCAATAAGTGAATAAATTACACATTTGCAAAATGATAAGTAGCAGTTATTGAATTCAACTAAGCAATATTAACTAATAAATTTTGAACACATGGAGAAGGGGGAAAATTACATTTGATTACCTATCAGCAAATCCTAGGGGAAAAGCTTTTTTAAAAGGTTATGGAAATTGCACAATATGTTAAATTATTATGGATAGGAATGTATTTCTTGAGTACTTCGTTGCTCTTCTTGTTCCTGTCAAACTAAATTCCAGCTCAAAGTTGTAATATACTAAATTCTGCCTCTGCAAAGTTTATATGACAGTCTTGTCACTTCTGATGAGATTTGTCTTCTACAGAAATGAGCCTTTCTACCAGCCGTTGACATGTGACCTGTACAAATTTCCATGAAATTTAGATCTTGCTCCTGTGGACTCTTTAAAACAGTATTCTATTTACTGAAGAAGTTTACTTTAACAAAATAAAAAACAGACCCTGGGAATGGAATGTTCTTCATTGGTACAAACACTGCTTAACTATAAATACTGCTCAATAACATAGTTGATTCTTCTATAGTATTTTTACTTTGCACTATCCTGGTCAAGATCATGTTTTTAGATCAGATAATTTAGGAACAAAGCAACTTGGTTTACTGTTCCTAGAACACTAAAGGAATAAATACAAATGATAATTCAATGTGTTTGGTCACAGGCATTCATTCAGTGAATATTTGTCATGTAAGTCTCTGTTTCAGATTTTTACTGGATACAGAAGAACCAAGCATAATCCTTATGGAATTTATAGTTTATTAGGAATATCAGACAGGTATGCAAGATGGGGCCATAGGAGAATTTATCATTGGTGATATAAAGAAAACTATTGGCTGAGGAATGAAAGGAAACACCTATAGAGGGTTGAATTGTGTCTCAGAAAAAGATATGTCCAAGTCCTAACCGTCAGTACCTGTGAATGTGACCTTATTTGGAAACTTTATCTTTTTTGATGTGAAAGGATCTCTAAGGATCTTGGCCTGAGATCATTTTGGAGTCAGGGAGGACCTAACTCCATGGGTAATGTCCAGTAATCCATTGACTGATGTCCTTATAAGAGAAAAGAGAAAGAAATTTGAAGACACAAGGAAGATTTGAGACACAAGGAAGAAGGCTACATGAAGCTGAAGGCAGACCTTAGAATTATGGTGGCCTTCCCAGCCCTGTGATTTTGTATTCTAGCTTCAAAAGGGTTTGATACCTTAAAATAACAGAAGTTGATCCTGTAATTTGTAGTAATGTGTTATAGCAGCCCTAGTGTTTTTGATGGACAGATAAACATGAGCAGCCAGAAAAAGGGAAGATAAGGTTCAAAGAAAAAGCCTCCCGAATGCTGCCGAGGTCGGGGGTCCCACGTGGAGACAACAAAGGCTTCGCAGGGAGGTAACGTCCTCCCCGAGCAGATCACAACAGAATGGAAGTAAGAACTGCCCAAATCAAACTTTGGCGTGGGGAAAGGACATACTCACTGAGAGGAGTGAACACATAGAAAGATCTGTAAATCAAATAACCCCCAGCTTGTCAGTCAAAGAGGTGCCTCCTAAGCAGAATGCAATAGATAAGCCTCCCGCCTAACAGATGGAGACCTTTGCCTGCCTTGATTCTGGCCCACTCCTCCCTTGGAGTGTATTCAGATAAAACCTTCCCTCTGCTTCGCTACTGTTTCTGACTTTCAATTCTTTGTTGCGGTGGGGACAAGAACCGAGGAGAATAAACTCAACCTTTAACACTAGGAAATGAATATAACACCATTACGTTAGGCAGAAAAATAGATATGAGCAGGATAGAGAGAGAATAAGGACAGTAAAGCCCACTAAAAGGGACTCTAAGAGTTAACCAGGTAAAACAGAGAGCCAGAAAAGACTCACAGAATTAACGAGTTAATCAGCGGAAGCTCCAAAGGTCAGGAGTAACTTGGAATGTCCAGATATTCCCCAGATAAAGAAAAGTATCTGAGCACAGTCCCTGTCTTCATTGGGTCAATTAGACAAGCCGTTGTGAGATTTACCTTAGCCTGCTAAAAGGCCCAGCTTATTCTTTAATTTAGCCTATATGCTGTTTTTCTTCCTCCTCCTCCAGCCCCTAATCAAGTAATTTTGTAACCAGGGCAGGAGACAAGCATTATCATTAATTTTCCAAAAAAGCCCAGATATAAACAGTATAGTAAGAACAGGAAAGATTTCATCTTAAAGCCAAGATCCCATTTTAAAAGTCAGGAGTTAGGAAGTAAGATTCCTAACATATTCTTTAGTAACAGACTCAGCCCACCTTGTGGGCAGGGCAGGTGGTCTTGATTGATATGTTCCCAGGGGGAAGCTGCTATCCTGAGGAGGAACCAGATCAGTAAATTTCTTGTGTTAACTTTGCAGAATTACCTGGAAGACTGATAAAGGAGAGGAAACATGGTGTCTCTCATCAGAGATAAGCATCTTGAGACCACCTGACAAGTCTACACCCACTAGCCGTTTGGTCCATTCCTGAAAAATCCTTAAAAGAGGGAACTCCCAACCTTTCAGGGTGCCTCCTCTCTGAGGACACCTGTACTTTCTCTCTCTTTAAGTGCATAACTTCAAATAAAACTTTTGCTCTGCTTCACTACTGTACCTCTGCCCTTCAGTTCTTTGTTTTGGCGGGGACAAGAACTGAGGAAAATAAACTTAACCTCCCTAACAATTACAGAGATGATATTTGGGTTGGGTGAGGAAGGATGGATTTTATTTGGACATTCAGAGCCTCTTAGGTACCAGGATGCACAACATCCCTTGCAGAGCAAATACTTGAGTAAAGATTTAGACATGGGAACACTGGAAAGAAAGAGGAAATAAGTTTTTAAGAATCCTAGAATGAAGTGATGAATAAATGATATGGGGAATTAGAAGAGAGCAGAAGAGAATGGGGGTTGGGGGGTAGAGAAAGAAAGAGCAGGAATCATGAGAAGGAACAAAAGACTGAAACCAGCATGGAAACCACTGGAGAAGGAGACGGAGCAGAGAGATGAAAAACTTTGTGTATGTGTATATAATTCAGCCCTGAAAAGAAAGGAATTCCTACCATTTGCAACAAGATGGATGAACCTGCAGGACATTATGCTCAGTGAAACAAGCAGACACAGAAAGACAAATAGGCATGATCTCATTTATCTGTGGAATCTAAAATAATCAAACTCATAGAAGCAGAGAGAATTGTGGTTGCCAGGGCTGGGGGGAGGGGGAAATGGGGAGTTATTGGTTAAAGGGTACAAAGTTTCAGTTACGCAAGATGAATCAGTTCTAGAGATACGATGTACAGCAATGTGTCTCTAGTTAAGAATACTATATTGTATATTGTGCTAAAAGGGTAGCTCTTAAGCATTCTCACCAACCCTCCACATGCACACAAGAAAACTGTAACTATGTGAGGTGACAGATATATTAATTAACTTGATTGTGATGACTATTTAACATGTATATCAGAACATCAAGTTGTACACCTTGAATACTGTGGGTAAAATTGTAGTATTTCCAGAATCTCTCGCCTGGCTTTAGTGCATCTCCATCCAATAGGTGTTTCCAGGGAGTGGAGAGTAGTCCACCTCCATTATCAATAGGTAATTACAAGGGCAAGTGAGGGAGAGGTCGGGTGGGGGCTTCTTCTTCTGCAGCAGGTGTCAAAAGACACAGAGAGCAGAAGTGGACTGCTTGTAAGAAATAAACGGGTTTCTCCCACTTTATTTCTCCCTTTGGCTGATTTCAGTTTCGGTATTTTGCCCCAGGATTTTTCCCCCGGAGTTACAAATACATACAATTTTTATTTGTCAATTATACCTCAGTAAAGCTAGGAAAAAATGTCTTCACATAATTTAAATGTTTTTGTAAGTGGAACTATTTTTCCAGCTAGTTTCTTGATCAGCTTCCATTCTGCTTACAAGTTACTACTCATGCTTTCTTCTCTGCTCACATGGATTCATTTATCTTTTTAAATCTCCATATGGATTTATTTGCATTGTTTCATATCTTCCAAAAGGGAAAACTTTATTACTTTTTTGGTAGAAGGCAATTTCTTATCTTACCACTGACACTCCACCAGAGATAAACCTTGTTAAAATTGTATATTGTTTTTCACAAGACTTTTGTGATAATCTTTTATAAAATCAGACATTTTAAATTAGGGCTTAAGTGATAATTAAGAAATATATTTGACAAAATTCAGTGATAAATCTCCTTAGCTCTCTTACACTGATTTTTAAGCATAGATTTTTGAGGATTATAAGACACTTTTACATACATTATCTTATTTGCTCTTTATGATTATGAGAAGTGGTGTGCCAATAAATTGGCTCTTAAAATGAAGTTCAGAATTATAGTGCACGATCATTTCTGAGCATAAATACAGCCACCATGACAATTTTCGACCTATCCCTGTAGGCTTATAAAGTTCATGAATATTTAACAATTGGCTCTTGCCACCCCATCAGCTACAGCATATCACTGGATGTTAGGATTTGCATCCCCATTTTATCAAAGAAAAACAGAGCCAAGACAGATTAAGTACTTTCTCAAAATCACATATTTAAGGATGAAACGTCAGGTCAACCTATTCCACACCACATGCTTTTTTCATACCATGATTCTAACTACCCTCCTATTCATAATAATGCAAGCTTTCATCAGCTGTATTATTGTAGGTCTCTTGCTTATTCATAAAATAATTTGAGATACATACAGATTAAAACACATTTTTAAAGGCATTTATAGATAAAACTAAACATTTTTAAATGAAGCAAGACAGCCAACATCAAAGAGTATAGATATTCATATGTACCAACTTTTTTTTAAAATAAAATCCTACAGAAATTTATCATGAGGACTGTTGTCTGGAGAACAGAATGAAAGCAAAAAGTAGCCATTAGCTATGGTTTTATGAAATATAGAAATCAATGGATTTTCTCATAAGCATTCAAAGGCAGATCAGCTTACATTTACACATAACTCAGTGGAAGCAATAAAATTCAGGAGCCAAAACAGATTAAGTACCCTTACTCAGATGGAGTGTATATTAATAGAATAAACACAATGACTGAGAGAGGTTACACTTCTCTTAGACTGGCCTCAAATATGACATGTCTTAAAAGCAATTTTCATCCAAAACACACACATTCACAAACAAACCCCTTACTGGCCTACTAGGTCACTCTTCTATATTTCTCAATAAAATAGGGAAAACCTTTGGTACAAGACACAAAAATGCAAGAGTTAGTTTATGTCTGGAAAGCTGAACACCAGGAATGCACAGTTTTTCAGAAGACTATCAGGGCACTTCAACCCAGAAATGAATAGCAGAATTCCTCATAACTAAAGACTATTATTTTATCTTCTGGAATAATCCTGGAAGTTTCTCCTTCTTACTTACTTCCCCAGACTAAAATCATCATCCCATTAGTCACTTATTTATTCATCCACTCAACAAATACTTTGTGACCACCGACTATTGATCAGGTATTATGTTGGAAGCTGATGATGACGTTTGCAGTCTAATCATCAATCACATCCTGAAAAGAAGGAAATATTTTCCACTTGAAAGAAGAATACATCATCTGCAAATCTGAGGGGGGACACTTATTTGGCTGGATTACAATTTAAACAATCCTTCACATCAATGTATACCCAATAAATTTAGAAAAGAATTTAAACCTAGTGTTACTCTTTATGTTGTTCCTATTTCCCGTCCAGTCTTCCCAGTGATCCAGCTTTCCCAGAGGAGAAGCACATCCTACCGCCTGCCAGCATCAACAGGCACTGAGGTCTGTCAGCTAGAGGTTTAGGTATTACAAATCAGAATGGGAACAAGGCTTTATCCTTGGCCATGGGGCTCCCTGAGTCTGTCTGGTTTTTCTCTCTGGAGCCACATTTAAAGGTCAGTTTCCTCCATCAGCTGCACCATCTTAAGAATGTCAAGATTACCACCTGTTGTCCCAGAGCCAGAATGCTTAGCACTTAAGGCAGCCTGAACCAGGAGCGCCTTTTCATGAGGAGCCCCTCTTCGTGAGGAGCCCATTCCCCCTTGCAATTTGGGTGTGCCACTGAATCCCCTGTTGTTTTGGGTTCCAGCTGTGCCATTTTTGATTAATAACACCTCCACATTGTATTAGTATAACCTGCTGTGATCAGGATTACTTTGTAAGGGAACAAAAACTGATAGATATTCATCAGCTAATCGCATATCACCTAAAAAAATTAAATTTGCTTTTGCTCTTAAAAAAATAAAAATATCAAATATATGCAGAATTATTAAAAATAACATTAAAGGAAACCAAATTAACTGAGTCTATAGGAGGCTCATTTAAACATTTATAATAAGACTCCGTGCTTTACAAAATCAATACCATACACAAACACTTTTTTAAATGGTGGTTTTGATGACCTAACACTATTTATGACATGGCAAGGCACCTTCTCTAAGCACAAACTGCCATTATGGGGAGTTATCACTCCAATGGTAGCAACTGGGGAATATTTCTATTGTGCCAAATCTTCATCAGGAGATAACAGATTGCACAACTTTGCTTTATTATCCAAAGAAAAAGAACATTCAAGGCAAAAGAGTATTTTTAAAATAAGTTGTTTGAGGAACGGGCATATTTTTTGCATTTACTTAAACTAAGACATTGGTTTCAAAGTTATCTAATCTTTGTGTTTGAAAGATATAAATACAGTTCTAATGTAGTCTTAATCATGCAGTATAATTGTTGGTGATACTGAGTCATGGAGGTGATAGGTAACCACATTTTTTTCAATGCTATCCAGGTCATTTGCATGTATATGTGTGTGGTGTTGGTAGGGGAGGGGTGTTAAAGCATATGTATGTGGGAAGGGGTAGGGAAGAAAGGTATAACTGAGCTACCAGAAAAAGACCTTTAGCTGATCACCCTGTAAATGTGGAAGTTCTTTTTAAGGCATGAGCATTCAGTATGAGATGTCTGCTTTCAAGCAGTCTGGATGGTATTTGTCACCATACACGGCCAGTTGTTAAGGCTTTCTGTCCACGCAGATACATCAGAGATATGAAATATCATGAATCCCTCTATTTCCATTAAAATAAGATTTTTGTGAAATGTCAACATAACTTTTACTCAGCAATCTGCAAGAAAACTGTAAGAAATTAAATTATAAATATAAAAATTAAAGGAAAAGAATGTTAAGATCTGATATCTTTCTGATCCGTGTAAGTTTTATTTTTTGCCCAAATTAACTTTGTGTTCTAACTTTCTTTCACAAAGCTACCAGTAATTGAATAGAAGCCCTGGTTTAAAAGTGCCTACAGCTCATCAGCCACTGTTTTCTCTGCAAGAACCCTCTTAACATTTTCCTATATGTCACTGTTATTCTTGTAGCTCTTGGACATTAACTGTATTTCAGGCACTGTGTTACAGCATGATAGATTAGATAGGTAGGTAAGTAGGTTGGTAGGTAGGTAGATTAGATAGATAGACAGACAGATAATAGTTTGCCTTAACAAAGTACCACAAACTGTGTGGCTTTAACAACAGAAATGTACTGCCACCCAGTTCTGGAAGCGAGAAGTCTGTAATCAAGTTTCAGCAGGGCTGGTTCCTTCTGGAGGCTGCAAGGGAAAGATCTGTTCCAGGCCCCTCTGGCTTCCCCCTGGGCCTCTCCTCACTGTCTTTTCTCTATGCAGGTCTGTAGTGGAAGCCCTGACAAGTTAGCTTTCCTCTTGGTAATGCAAGTGCCTGACTTAAGCTTTAAGTGCTGAGGAAACCACTTCAGAGAGGCACCCCCTTCAAAGATGACTGTCTCCAGTGAATACATTGCCAGCCATACAGCTAGATGAAGAGCAAGCTGCATCCTCCCCCAGGTGCTTTTGTTTTAGAGCTCTTGATTGCTTTCAATAACTGATGCTTTAGGCTGCTTGTTTTTTCTCTTCTTGCATTCATGATCTTGCGTTTTAAATTCACCAATAGTGAGCCTACCATGAAACCCTAAGCTCCATCCTCAACCTCAATAAAAGTAGAACCCCAGGCATGCACACACACTCTCTCTCTCCACATGAAACCTCACTGTATGGCCCCACTTAGGCCATGTAATTTCCAGGACTTCTAAGAAACAAACCTTTTTTTCAAACTTTCTGGATGGTTATTGCTGAGGGTGTCTTGCAATCATAAAAAGAAACACAAAGGCCAATCCAACCATCAGGTTAGCTATCAGTAGGCTGACTAGCACAAAACAAGGTCTGTGTCCAAATTTCCCCATTTTATAAGGACAAAGTCATATTGGGTAAGTGGCCCATCCTACTCTAGTATGACCTTATCTTACTTAATTACACTGTAACAATTTTTTTTTTAAAGGCCAAATTCTAAAATACTAGGGGCTAGGATTTCAATGCATTAATTGTTAGGGACACAATTAAATCCATTAAAAAAACATAACAAAGAATGAAAGGAAAGAAAGAAAGATCTTAATTCCCAACAAACTATGAGTTTAAAAGCGGTAAGCACCTACCCAAAGTATGCAGCTACTGAAGGTAGATCAGGGAAAGTCTCATGTTTAAACCTTGTGCTATCCATTAATTCATTCTACAATTATTTAATGAACACCTAGGTATCACACACATTGCTATTCATGCTTTTTCAAAGCTATGTTTCATAGTAATAGTACCTTGGACACTATTAATTCAACTAACCTAAATTACAGATAGATTAAGTCAATGTTCACACTGAGAAAGCATCTCAGTACAGGCCTGTCAACACATGGCAGAATTATGGATACACTGCTTTTCCCAAATTTCCCTTATTCTTCAAATTATGACGGGAGAGACAACATAATTACATTTTCTAAATCAAAATTACTTCTCTGTTGGTCTTCCAGTCATTCAGCTACCTCATGGCTTTTCTTAAAATGTATAAGAGAGTTTCTGCCCAGAATGACAGTTTATCTGATAAACGAAATGGAAACATGAAATGTGTGTAATGATGAAGAAGTGATCAAAGTAGTACAGAGTGTGAAAGATTGAGCAATCAATTGTTCTTCCTGGAAGAGGCAGAAATGTGTTCACAGGAAAAGTAACATATGAGCTGGATCTTAGAGGAAGAGTAGGAGTTTGCCAGGAGAAGAATGCAGGGAAGAATATTCCAGGCATAACCTAGAGAAAGAGAAAACTCAGCAAATCATGAGAGTGATATGGATATGGAATAATTACACTGGCGTTATTAGCTCAGTGGGTAATGTGAAATGAGAACTGTAACAGACCATCACTCTCCTGAGGGTATGTCCCCAGACTCCATAGCAGAAAACTGTTATTAAATAAATATGTTATTAAACTAGATCCCCTCTGGGAATTACACTCTCTGACCTTGAATCAGAAATTGTGATCACTCTGCATATTAGATCATTGACGTTTAGGTTAAAATTGTTTTTCTGCTTTCTGCATGATGCTTTCATATCAAACAGATAAGTCTAACTACAACCTGCATTAAGTCTCCATTTCTGTGCAGAATTCCTTGAATTTAATGGCCAATATTCTTGGAGTGATATCTGCACAATATAAACATGTGACAATGTTTGTTAAGACGATAAATATCTAGAAGACAGAATCTCTTATATTATGTAGTGGATGTTGCTGGTGTCACACCAAAATACTCTTTGAAGACAGTGCATGCACCTGGTGAGTCTGAGTAAGTGTTGGCTTACAGCTGCCCCCACTCCTTTTCTAAAAAATGACCATATGCAAAGAAATCCTCCATACTCACAGAGCTGATCTCAGTTCACGACTAACTGGCACAGAATACAGTGTGCCCCCTTGCTTCAAAGTGGGATGAATTCTGTGGTATACGTTGTGCTCTAGAGCTTCTCTGGGCTCAGAACAAAGCTAGCCCCAAACTAAAACTACTTCCGGGCTTAATTTTCTTCCTGTGCTCTATCCTCATATCTCATTTCCTACCCTTAAGAACACTTGAACAAGAATCCCTGTCTCAGGCTCTGCTCCTAGATAACCTGCACATGACATGTTTTCAAGAAATTGAATGTAAATCCAAAGCACAGTAACTATCAAAATTCCATCTAAAAAAATCCACCTAAAAGAACAGGTATATACATGGTTTATGGGTCTTCTAGGATTATTTTATAAATAACCTGATTTACATAAAAATTAACTGTGCTTAATGATCTTGTCACAGTTAATTGAAATAATTTGCCTAAACACAATGGGAGAACTAATTTACTTTTTGTTTTTTTCAAGAAGGGAAATCAGGGTACTGTACACTGCCAGGAAACATAAAGTTTGATGCATGCTGAAGGAAGCGTACTCTTTCTACCTTCTAAAACATTTACTCTACAGTGAGTAAATAAATTTATAGTAAAATGACTTGAATTAATTTTCTTTTATTAAAAAATGCTCATTATAATCAAATGAAACAATTAAAAAAGAAAGAAAATACAATTGTATTCTGTGCAAATGTTATTAAGTTTCAGCAAATGAAATAGATCCCAGTTTTATTACTACAGCTTATTATGGAAAAGATGTCAGAAGAATAACACATTCTGAAATTTAATCATACCCAAATCCTCAGCAATTTTTGAGAAAGGAAATGGTAAAGAACAGACAGTCTCAAAGAATCAAGATTGATTTCTTTAATATAACTTCCCGTTATTTAATTATATTCCTACAGGAAAGTTATTAGTACAATATCAGCACCATGTTGAGCAATTTCCCCTTAGAGATCTGTGCCAAGGACAAAATTAAGGAAAGTGATGAAGAATTGTTCTTTTTTTTTCTGAACCTTCCTCCAGTAATCTGAATATAACATTTAGCACTGGACTATGGATATTGATTTCTACAGAAATGAGTAAGAAGATAAGTTTGTCACCAAAAAAAAAAAAGTTCCTCACACACGGAGACTTTTCTTATTCCTCTTAGTCATTTATTGTCTTGATGTGTTTTTTTTTAACAAGCTCAGATAAGTAACTGAGCCATCTTGTTCTAGATGCTTGTTCTATATGCTTACTCCAAGAACTTCCACATTTTCATCTGTAAAATGGGTATGAAAAACTTTATCTCAATCCAGAGTTATTGTGTGGATGATATACATAAAAACTCACCGTTTTGTTTTGGTTTTCTCACTTTCATTAAAGTGTAACCATACCACAACTGATTTATTCATTTTAGAGTTGATGGACACTTGAACTGTTCCCAGTATTTAGGTACTACAAGTAATGCTTTCTGTTCATACAACCTGGCACACATATGTAAGGGTATTCATGTAGAAAGGGTAATTGCTAGTATCATAGAAAACATTTCTTCAATTTTTCTAGACAAGGACAAAATGGCTCCTAAATTGCTTGTTCCAATGTACAATACCATTAGCACATAGCTCCACAGCAGCACTTAATATTGGCATTGCAAGTTTTTCATTATTGCCAATCTGGTGGTTGGGGAATATCAGCTTGTTGTGCTTTAAATTTACATAAACCCAAGGCCCTTATAAAATGAAATCTACTAAGGGGATATCTCCCCTAAGTGAAAATTACACAGCCAGGTAATTCTTTTTTACCTATTGGATTGTTGAATAAGAAATGTCTACAGAGTAGACATTTTTGCCTCGTTCCCTAACTTAGGAGGGAGGAATTAATTTTTACAACATTAAATGTGATGTTGTGCTTTGTTTCTGTTAGATTTGGTTTTTGGTTTTGGTAGCTGCCTTTTATCAGGATGAAGTAGTTCCCTAGTATTCCTAGTTTTCTCAGAGTTTTTATTACGAATGGGTATAGAATTTTGTTAAATGTTTGATTTGTAGCTAATGAAAGATCATGCGATTTTTGTCTTTTATTCACATGGCCTATTTCATTAATTGATTTTTATATATTAAAGCAATCTTGCATTCCTTGAATAAATCCCAGTGTTTTATTCTTTTTATATGTTACTAGATTTGATTTGTTAATATTTTGTTAAGGATATTTGCTTCTATACTGAGGAGAGATATTGGTATTGATTTAGTCTTATTTTCTTAGTTTTACTGTCTTTGGCTTTATGACCAATGCATTACTGGCCTTATAGTATAAGATGAGAAATGTTTCCTTCCCTTCCATTTTCTGAACGAGGTTGTAAAGGAATAGTTATTTCTTCAGATATTGTCTAAATTTCACCATAGATGTTAACTGTACCTGGACTTTCTGAGTAGAAAGAATTTAAATTTAAATTCTTTTTACTTGTTTTAAGTCTATTCAGATTTTCTATTTTTTCTTGATTAAATTTTGGCAACTTGTATCATTCCAAGAATTGTTCTATTTTACCTAAGATGTTTAATTTCTTGACTTTTTTATAATATTGGAAAATTGTTTATAATATTCCATCATAACCCTTTTAATTTCAATAGAGAGAGTAGTAATGTTCACTCTTGTTTTTAATTTGACAATTTGTGGCTTCTTTTATTCTTTGTTGGTATGATTGAAAGTTTGCCAATCTTATTAATCTTTCTGAAGAACTAACTCTCAATTTCATTAATGGTCTAGGATTTTTGCTTTTCTCTTTCCTTGATTTCTTCTCTAATTATTACTATTAACTTTTTTCTTGCTTTGGATTTTGTTTTCTTTTTCTAGTTGTTGAAGGTGGAAGTTGAGGTTATTGATTTGAGACTTTTCTTCTTTTCTGATATAGGTGTTGCAATCTATAAACTCCCCTCTAATTTTTAACTACATCCTTTAAATTTTTTTTAATATAATTTATTTTATTATCATTAATCTACAATTCCATGTGCAATATTACGGTTATTAAACTACCCCTTTATCAGGTCCCCCCCACCAACCACATTACAGTCACTGTCAATCAGCTTAGTGAGATACTATAGAATCACTACTTGTCTTCTCTGAGTTGTACTGCCCTCCCCGTGCCCCCCCAACATTACATCTGCTAATTGTAATGCCCCTTTTTCCTTCTTATCCCTCCTTCCCGCCCATTTTCCCCAGTCCCTATCCCTTTGGTAACTATTAGTCCGTTCTTGGGTTCTGTGAGTCTGCTGCTGTTTTGTTCCTTCAGTATTTTTTCTTTGTTCTTATACTCCACATATGAGTAAAATCATTTGATACTTGTCTTTTTCGGCTTGGCTTATTTCACTGAGCATAATACCCTCTAGCTCCATCCATGTTGTTGCAAATGGTAGGATTTGTTTTCTTCTTATGGCTGAATAATATTCCATTGTGTATATGTACCACCTCTTCTTTATCCATTCATCTACTGATGGACACTTAGGTTGCTTCCATTTCTTGGCTATTGTAAATAGTGCTGCAATAAAACATAGGGGTGCATCTGTCCTTTTCAAATTGGGCTGCTGCATTCTTAGGGTAAATTCCTAGGAGTGGAATTCCTGGGTCAAATGGTATTTCTATTTTGAGTTTTTTGAGGAACCTCCATACTGCTTTCCACAATGGTTGAACTAATTTGCAGTCCCACCAGCAGTGTAGGAGGGTTCCCTTTTCTCCACATCCTCGCCAACATTTGTTGTTGTTTGTGTATTGGATGTTGGCCATCATCACTGGTGTGAGGTGATATCTCATTGTGGTTTTAATCTGCATTTCTCTGATGATTAGCGATGTGGAGCATCTTTTCATGTGCCTGTTGGCCATCTGAATTTCTTCTTTGGAGAAGTGTCTATTCATGTCCTCTGCCCATTTCTTAATTGGATTATTTGCTTTCTGTTTGTTAAGGTGCATGAGTTCTTTATATATTTTGGATGTCAACCCTTTATCAGATACGTTTTTTATGAATATATTCTCCCATACTGTAGGATGTCTTTTTGTTCTACTGATGGTGTCCTTTGCTGTACAGAAGCTTTTCAGCTTGATATAGTCCCACTGGTTCATTTTTGCTTTTGTTTCCCTTGCCCGGGGAGATATGTTCATGAAGAAGTTGCTCATGTTTATGTCCAAGAGATTTTTGCCTATGCTTTTTTTCTAAGAGTTTTATGGTTTCATGACTTACATTCAGTTCTTTGATCCACCTTGAGTTTACCTTTGTGTATGGGGCTAGACAGTAGTCCAGTTTCATTCTCTTACATGTAGCTGTCCAGTTTTTCCAACACCAGCTGCTGAAGAGGCTGTCATCTCCCCATTGTATATCCAAGGCACTTTTATCAAATATTAATTGACTGTATATGTTTGGGTTAATGTTTGGATTTTCTATTCTGTTCTACTGGTCTGTGGGTCTGTTTTTGTGCCAATACCAAATTGTCTTGATTACTGTGGCTTTGTAGTAGAGCTTGAAGTCAGGGAGTGTAATTCCCCCTGTTTTATTCCTCCTTCTCAGGATTGATTTGGCTATTCGGGGTCTTTTGTGGTTCCATATGAACTTTAGAATTATTTGTTCCAGTTCATCGAAGAAAGCTGTTGGTAGTTTGATAGGGATTGCATTGAATCTGTAGATTGCTTTAGGTAGTATAGCCATTTTGACAATATTTATTCTTCCTAGCCAAGAGCATGGGATGCATTTCCATTTGTAAGTGTCCTCTTTAATTTCTCTTAGGAGTGTCTTGTGTGTCAGAGTACAGGACTTTCACTTCCTTGGTTAGGTTTATGCCTAGGTAATTTATTCTTTTTGATGCAATTGTGAATGGAATTGTTTTTCTGATTTCTCTTTCTGTTAGTTCATCAGTAGTGTACAGGAAAGCAACAGATTTCTGTGTGTTAATTTTGTATCCTGCAACTTTGCTGAATTCAGATATTAGTTCTAGTAGTTTTGGAATGGAATCTTTAGGGTTTTTTATGTACAGTATCATGTCATCTGCAAATAGTGACAATTTGACTTCTTTACCAATCTGAATGCCCTGTATGTCTTTGTTTTGTCTGATTGCTGTGGCTAGGACCTCCAGTACTATGTTGAATAACAGTGGAGAGAGTGGGCATCCCTGTCTTGTTCCCCAATCTTAGATGAAAAGTTTTCAGCGTCTCTCCATTAAGTATGATGTTAGCTGTGGGTTTGTCATATATGGCCTTTATGATGTTGAGGTACTTGCCCTCTATACACATTTTGTTGAGAGTTTTAATCAGGAATGGATGCTGAATTTTGTCAAATGCTTTTTCAGCATCTATGGAGATGATCATGTGGTTTTTGTTCTTCTTTTGTTGATGTGGTGGATGATGTTGATGGATTTTCGAATGTTGTACCATCCTTGCATCCCTGGGATGAATCCCACTTGATCATGGTGTATGATCCTCTTGATGTATTTTTGAATTCGGTTTGCTAATACTTTGTTGAGTATTTTTGCATCGACATTCATCAGGGATATTGGTCTGTAATTTTCTTTTTTGGTGAAGTCTTTGCCCGGTTTTGGTGTTAGAGTGATGCTGGCTTCACAGAATGAGTTTGGAAGTATTCGTTCCTCTTCTATTTTTTGGAAAACTTTAAGGAGAATCGGTGTTATTTCTTCTCTATATGTCTGGTAGAATTCAGAGGTGAATCCATCAGGCCCCGGGGTTTTGTTCTTGGGTAGTTTCTTGATTGCCAATTCGATTTCGTCGCTGGTGATTGGTCTGTTTAGTTTTTCTGTTTCTTGCTTGGTCAGTCTTGGAAGCTTGTATTTTTCTAAGAAGTTGTCCATTTCTTCTATGTTTTCCAGCTTGTTAGCATATAGATTCTCATCATATTCTCTTATGATTCTTTGTATTTCTGTGGGGTCCGTCGTGATTTTTCCTTTCTCATTTCTGATTGTGTTTATGTCTGTAGATTCTCTTTTCTCTTAATGAGTCTGGCTAGGGGTTTATCTATTTTGTTTATTTTTTCAAAGAACCAGCTCTTGGTTTTATTGATTTTTTCTATTGTTTTATTCTTCTCAATTTTATTTATTTCTTCTCTAATCTTTATTATGTCCCTCCTTCTGGTGACTTTGGGCCTCATTTGTTCTTCTTTTTCCAATTTCAGTAATTGTGTCTTTAGACTATTCATTTGGGAATGTTCTTCCTTCTTTAAATAGGCCTGGATTGCAATATACTTTCCTCTTAGAACTGCCTTTGCTGCGTCCCACAGAAGTTGTGGCTTTGTGTTGTTGTTGTCATTACTCTCCATATATTCTTTGACTCCTGTTTTGATTTAGTCGTTAACCCATTGATTAATTAGGAGAGTGTTGTTAAGTCTCCATGTATTTGTGAGCCTTTTTGATTTCTTTCTAAAATTTATTTCTAGTTTTATACCTTGGTGATCTGAGAAGTTGGTTGGTAGGATTTCAATATTTTTGAAATTACTTGAGGTTCTTTTTGTGGCCTAGTATGTGGTCTATTCTGGAAAATGTTTCATTTGCACTTGAGAAGAATGTGTACCCTGTTGCTTTTGGGTGTAGAGTTCTGTAGATGTCTGTTAGGTCCATCTGTTCTAGTGTGTTGTTCAGTGCCTCTGTGTCTTTACTTATTTTCTGTCTGGTTGATCTGTCCTCTGGAGTGAGTGGTGTGTTGAAGTCTCCTAAAATGAATGCAGTGCTGTCTATTTCTTCCTTTAATTCTGTTAGTATTTGTCTCACATATGCTGGCGCTCCTGTGTTGGGTGCATATATACTTATAATGGTTATATCTTCTTATTGGACTGACCCCTTTATCATTATGTAATGTCCTTCTTTATCTTTTGCTACTTTCTTCGTTTTGAAGTCTATTTTGTCTGATACAAGTACTGCAACACCTGCTTTTTCTCTTTGTTGTTTGCATGAAATATCTTTTTCCATCCCTTCACTTTTAGTCTGTGTATATCTTTGGATTTGAGGTGAGTTTCTTGTAGGCAGCATATAGATGGGTCTTGCTTTTTTATCCATTCTGTTACTCTGTGTCTTTTGATTGGTGCATTCAGTCCATTTACATTTAGGGTGATTATTGATAGGTATGTACTTATTGCCATTGCTGGCTTTAGATTCGTGGTTACCAAGGGTTCAAGGGTTGCTTCTTTACTATCTAACAATCTAACTTAACTTTCTTGTTAAGTTATTGTAAACACAGTCTGATGTTTCTTTATTTCTCTCCCTTCTTATTCCTCCTCCTCCATTCTTTCTATAATAGGTGTTTTATTCTTTGCCTTTAGTTAGTATTTGGATGGTCTGCTTTCTTTGCTATGATTTTATTTTCTCTGGTGACATCTTTTTAGCCTTAGGTGTGCTTCCATCTAGAGCAGTCCATTTAAGATATCCTGTAGTGGTGGTTTATGAGAGGCAAACTCTCTCAACTTTCGTTTGTCTGGAAATTGTTTAATCCCTCCATCATATTTAAATGATAATCGTGCTGGATACAATATTCTTGGTTCGAGGCCCTTCTGTTTCATAACGTTAAATATATCATGCCATTCTCTTCTGGCCTGTAAGGTTTCTGTTGAGAAGTCTGATGATAGTCTGATGGGTTTTCCTTTGTAGGTGATCTTTTTTCTCTCTCTAGCTGCCTTTAATACCCTGTCTTTATCTTTGATCTTTGCCATCTTAATTATTATGTGTCTTGGTGTTGTCTTCCTTGGGTCCCTTGTGTTGGGAGATCTATGAGCTTCGGTGGACTGCGAGACTACTTCCTTCCCCAGCGAGGGAAAGTTTTCAGCAATTATTTCTTCAAAGACACTTTCTATCCCTTTTTCTCTCTCTTCTTCCTCTGGTACTCCTATAATGCGAATATTGTTCCGTTTGGATTGGTCACACAGTTCTCTTAATATTCTTTCATTCCTAGAAATCCTTTTATCTCTCTCTGCCTCAGCTGCTCTGTACTCCTGTTCTCTGTTTTCTATTCCATTAACAGTCTCTTGCATCTCATCCATTCTGCTGTTAAGCCCGTCGATCGCTTGTCTGATTTCTGTATTGTCTTTCCTCAGTTCCCTCACTTCCTCCCTCAGCTCTTGCACATTTCTCTGTAGGTCCATCAGCATGGTTATGACTTTTATTCTGAATTCTTTTTCAGGAAGACTGTGCATTTCCATCCCTTCAGACTCCCTCTCTGGGGTTGTCTGGTTGATTTTGGTCTGAACCATATTCCTCTGTCTTTTCATGGCTATAGAATTGGTCACTGATAGTTGCCACATATGTCATCTGGGCTCTTTAAGACTTTAAAAAGAGAAGAAAAAAAAGACAAAAAAAGAAAAAAAGAAGAAAGAAAGAAAGAAAGAAAAATAGAAAAAAAGAAAGAAAAGAAAAAAGAAAAATCAAAACAAAACAAAAAATGCCCACTGGACGTAGATTCTGTGGGAATGCTGTAGGTGGCGCTATTGCCCCACTATTCCACAGCTGTGACTGCGCCACTCCGCAGCGCCCTTTATCGCTCTGGCAGGGGTCGGAACGAATAGGAGGCTGTTGATCTCAGTGAGAAGTGTAAGTATGGCTATGCTTCCTCAGTTGCCAGCTAAGGCGTCTGAAACTCCCCAGGACTCCCAGCCTGCTGGGCTGAGTGTGCTGGGCTGATCTGGCTCCTCCGCTGGTCTCCTGTCTCTTTAAGACCACTGAAGAAAGCGTGCGCTTTTTTTTTTTTCTTCCTTCCCGGGAGCCGGCTGCAGGCACCCTGGCGCGTTCCCTGCTCAGATCCTGCCCCTCTGTCTCTCCAATCTCCTCTGCACTGCGCAATGTGGGTCAGCGCTCCCCGCGCAGATCACCGGGGCTGGCTACTTCGCGGGGTGTACTTCCACTCCCTCCCAGCTCTGAATCCTCTCCTCCCACCGGTGCGCTGGGGTGGGGGAGTGCTCGGGTCCCTCCGGGTCGCGGCTCTGTATCTTACCCGCCTCTTGGGGTGCCGAGTCCTCTCAGGTGTAGCTGCATGCTGTGCGCTTTCCTGTGTATTCTCGTCTCTCTTTTAGGAATAGATGTATTTGCTGTGTTTTCGTAGATAAATATAGTTTTGGGAAGAGATTTCTGCCGCCCTGCTCACACCGCCATCTTCCCGGAAGTCCCATCCTATAAATTTTTGATACATTGTGTTTTCATTTTCATTGAGTTCAAATTATTTTCCAATTTCCCTTGTGTTCTTTAACCCGTCTGATAATTTCTTGTCTTACAGTCTATTTAGTCAAATATTAAAATGGCCACAGTAGTTCTTTTCTGGTTACTGTTTACATGATATTTTTTTTGTATTCCTGTACTGTCAATATGTCTTTGCATCTAGGGTATGTGTCTTATAGATACCATAGAGCTGTATTTTGCTTTTTTACACCCATTTTGACAATCTTTACTGTTTCATTGGGATATTGAGAACATTTATATATAATAGAATTGTTAATATAGTTAGCTTTATATTTGCCATTTTGCCATATGTTTTCTATATGGCTTCAATCTCTTCTCTTCCTCTTTTCTCCTTTACTGCATTCTTTCATGCTAAGTAGATATTCCTTAGTGTACTATTAAATTTACTTTTTAAAAACAGTATTTGTTAGTTACTTCTAAGTGTTTACTCTAGGGATCGTGATATGAATCTTTACTGATCACAATCTACTTCAAATTAATACTAATTAGTTTGAGTAAAATTTAGAACTCTGCTCCAATACAGCTTTCTCTCCCCACCCTTGTGCCACTTAATACTAATTAGTTTGAGTAAAATTTAGAACTTTGTTCCAATACAGCTTTCTCTCCACACCCTTGTGCCACTATGTATACTTTATATATATACAATATACACGTATATATTATATTTGTATGTATATTATAAATCCAACAATAAAATGTTATAAATGTTGCCTTATACAATTGTATGTCTTTTAAGGGAGTTGAGAGACAAAATAATACAAAATATTTTACAGAGTCTCTTATGTTAGCACACATATTTACCATTTCTGGTGTTCTTTACTTCTTCTTATGGAAGTGAGTTATCGAGAATTGTTTCCTTTCAGCCTGAAGGATTTCCTTTAGGATTTACTATAAGGCAGTTTTGCTAGCCATACATTCATTCATTTGGGGTTCTAAGTACTTCTTAAAATCTCTGACTTGATGTCTTTCATCAGGGTTGGGAAAATCCTCAATAATTATGACTATATTTTATGCCCTTCTCAGTCACTCACTAAAACAGTATTTTCAAAAATGCAATGTGGGATACGTGCCTGATCAATGCATTATCTCTTTTCCAGATTTTTGGCAACAGTGTTCATCTACTGTATTAGAAATGTCTTGCCAAATTCAGAGAAAAATATGTAGTATATATAGTTCTTTATCCTGGGTTATCAGCAGAGCTACTACACACAAGGATTTAAAAGTACAGCAAGCTAAAATCTCAAACTGGAGAAATCTACATATCTTTTAAGAGCTGAGAAAGCTCAAATCACTGAAAGTTACATAAGGATGGGGCATGATATATAAAATAGTAAACACCAACTCTGGACATTTCTTAAAATGGAGGGTGGCTTTATTTTTGACACTGTTTAAATAACTTAAATCTTTCCTTTTATATTTCATAAAGCATAGCAAAATTCATCATCAAACAGCTTTTTTCTATCCTTTCTTAGTCTCACTGATAAAGAATGCTTTGTTAAAGGCCGGATTATGCATCTTTTCAGTAAGAAAAATTCCTTCTAACTTCTACTGCGCTACATAAACATTTACCTCTATAAAGCCCACAGGACTGAGTGCACAAATATTCTTTAGGAAAATAACTTCCAGCACAGAGAGGTCAGCAAAACTTTCATGGTGATTTAGATGTATCAGGATTCTAAGTTACTAGGAAAGATAATAAAAAGTCTGGTTTTAGGAAACAGTCAGAAAATTATTTCTTTAATCTTGAGCCATGTCTAGTTGACCCATCTACTTACACTTTTTTCAAATGCCCTATACATTCCAGCATATGCAACTTCCTGTATGTCTTTAATCTTGTCATTCTCTCTGCCTGGAATTCCCTCCCCACTTTCTACCATTTATCAAAATGCTCTACATTCTTCAAAGCCTACTCAAGTCCCATCCATCTCATGGAGCTTTCTACAGTCCATCCCACACCAATCAATGCTTAGATTTCCCCTGGCCACCCCATTCCCAATTCCAACTGCACTTGCTATTATATCAGTATCATTTGGTTTAAGAATAAATTGTTTCCTAATTGTTCTATGTGTGTTTGTTGTGTTCCAGTTAATTAAAATAATATATCATATTTACAAAAATACTTTACAGATTATAAAGTATTTTTATATCCCTTTCTTCATTTAATTCTCAGCACTGAGTGGTAGATAAGAGAAGGCTTTGGTTTATATCCTGATACTGAAATAAGAGCTTTGAAACCTTCGGAAATGTATTCAGTCTATTTTAGTCTCAGTTTTCTTACCTGTAAAGTGGAGACATATAATGCATTTTTAAATATGTTGTAAAGATTAAATGTGACTGTATAGCTAACCTAGAATATGCATGGCTCCTAAAAAACATTCAATGTACATTACTTTCTTTCCTTCCTAACTTTCAACAAATCTATGATAGAGCTTTTATCAGAATGTATCACCCATGCTATGTATGTAGCATTCAAAAGGAATTTCTATATCCATGTTAACTATTAGTAGTATCAAAGTTTATAGATAAAGAAACTAAGACTCAGAGGATTGAAGCAGCTGTTAAAGCTCTGAAAAGTTTGATAACTTTTGATAATCAATCTCTACTGAAAGCAATTTAACTACCAAATCCAGCATAGTAATGAGCACATAATACTCACAAAAGTAATAACTGATGTAGATGCATGTCTGTTAGACTGAGCCCAACTGACTGCCCCAGCTTCTAGAGAGCCTGAGTGAATCTTAGTGCATTCTTTGCCAACAACTGTAGTCCTACCCAGGAAAAGAGGGTCACAAGAGCAGCTGAAATTGATGATGACAATAGATAACCCAGTTATTGAGGGCATGCTATTGTCAGTTCATACTGATTTCTACTCCAAGGCACCCCTACAGGTTTCCTCCTTGTATTTTCTCATTCCATCTTTCTATTTCCTTTCTTCTACATTGCTCCTGGCTCTCAAAAATTTCAAAACATATTCATTTGTTTAATCCTTCAATACAACTAAAATAATTTCAGAATTGTTTCAACATATCACTACAACTTCACCACACCAATCCATTTGAAAGAGAACAGGTGTAACTCCAGAGGGAAAATATTTTCCCAGCTTGGGGCAAATTACCTAACAGAAATCAGTCAAAGGGAGAAATAAAGTAGGAGAAACTCGTTTATTGCTTACAAGCAGTCGTCCACTTCTGCTAGCCCATGTTTCTCACAACCCATCTGCAAAAAGGGACCCCACCCAACCTCTCAGGTCCAGATATGCCCTCGCTCCCCCTTGGAAACACCTATTGATAGATAGGGAGATGCACAAAGGCCATGTGAGAGATTCTGGAAATATTGCAACTTTACCCATACCAGGTTTTTTTGTTCTTTTCTTCCAACTATAAGACTACTAATATATAATCAAATTCATGTAAAAAGCTACTTGGCTGAGTCCTTTTATATGTTTTCCTTCCTTCAGTGTGATAATGCTAATCATTTGAAAAAAAGTTGGGTTCATTTTTTTTTATTTTACTTTTTGAATTTTTCGTATTCTTATAAACTGATTTTTTGAATATTTAAAACATTAACATGCTTCCTAAGTCAAGAGTATACAAAAGCTATATTCAGAAATGTATCAGTTCCTTGCTTATCTCTCCACACTGCTCCCTCATTCCTTGAAGGTAACCAATTTCACTGTTTTCTAATGTATCCTTCTTGGGTTAATATTCGTGAAGATATCATTTCTTATTTATCTCTCTTTCTTAAATATAAGATAGAATATTACATGTACTTCTTTGCACTTTTCTTTTTTGCTTTTCTCACTTTAACTGTTGCTTTTTATCTTAATTTCTCCTAAAAATGATTTTGAATGAGTATACAGAGAAAGCCCTTATTTAATTCTACAGCTATTAATGCTCCATTGTGTGTAAGTACCACAGTTTATTCAACAAATCTCCTGCATTTGGCATTTGAGTAGTAACTAATATTTTTCAATTATAAAAAATTATGGAATTATTATTCTTGTACATATGCATTTTCATATTTTTGGATATGTATCTCTAGAATAAATTCTCAGAAGTAGAATTTTTGAGACAAATGGTAATATATATGTTTTTTTAGATATTGCCAAATTCCCTCTATAGACATTATATAATTTTATTCTCACCAGCATGTGTGGCATGCTTATTTTCCTACAGCCTCCACAACAGAGGCTGTTTTCAACTTTTAGAATCCTTACCAATCTGCTGAGTATGAAATAAGTGTCCCAGTGTAATTTTAATTTGTATTTATCTTATTATGACATTGGTTAGGGAGCCAGCATTCATTTGTACAGTAATCATACTGTTTTTGATAATTTTATGATTTTTTAGAAATCTAGGTCATATTCTTATTTACAGTGGTTGAGAGAGCCTAACAGAGATCATGGGGTGGTTGAGATTGCTGAGATTTCTACTTCATTCTCCTCCTCCCACATACAGAGCACGAGCACCACCATAAAACTGGAGGATTCCTTTGAAACTTTGGAAACTAAGCATTAAGGTGAAACAAGGCTAGGCAGTAGATGCAATATATCACTGAAATATTGCTGTTGTTTTCAGTCACTAGTGGAAATACCTGTAGTGTTCACCTTGGTCACCTCAGGACAATTTTGCCACTCCAGCTGTATTATTTTATTGGACTACATACTCTTGGAAGTCATTCATTAGGACACTTTGGATTGCCAAAGACACAGAGCCAATTCAAACTAGCTTAAACTAAAAGGGAACTTATTGCCAAATAATCCTGGCCATCTACTTGAGCATTCTCTACACTTTTCATAAAGTTGAGTTAGCAGTCAAGATGGCTGTCAGCAGCTGTAGGCTCACATGGTCTTAGTTTAACAACCACATTAGAAAATGCTCCTTTATTTTTCTTTCCATGTGAATCACTGAAAGACTCTGACCTTGCTTAGCTCAAATGCCTATCCTTGGTTCTAGCTGTGGCCATATGCCCACGCTGTATCTGGAAAGGCTACCAGACACAAACAAAAGGTCCTCTTTAAAAACTGAGTCAAAATCTGAGTCATCTTTGTATCCCCCACAGGTCTTTGACCTAAGAAGTTTTCAATCAATGGATGTCAGAGAAGCAAAGCAAATTTATTACTGATGAATTTATTTAATATGGAAAGAGGCCAAGGTAATTTGCTGGGAAGAAAAGTAGAGGCAGAAAAGATTGGCAGGTAAGAGAGTTGTTGTAAACAGAAGGGAAAAATATACAAAAAGGAGAAAATGGCGAAACTTGTCTTTCCTTTGTTTTACATAATTGTACAGAGAGTCAAGAAATGCCGTGGTAGCTTTCTACATAAAAGAGAGATTTAAAAAGATATGAGTAATTTTGGGGATAGTTTTTTGAGAGCATGCCAGGGAGTTTATCCAGTGCCTCTCCCGACTTGGCTGCTGTGAGCTACAGCATGTCTGTTATGTTGTTATATGACCAACCATAGATACTTTGAGGGGCAATCCCAGTGGTTTTGTGAACATCTGCTACGTATAATTACTGGTGTTTTACATATGAAGCTCCTCCAGATAATTAAATTGGAATTCTAAGGTTATTTAACAATTATGGGCTAGAATGGTAGTCCAACCTTTCACCACCCAATGCCAGCATTCTATCATTCCTGTCAGAGAAAACATGAATCAACACTGAATATGTAATACACAGATGACATCTGTACCCTACTCTACCTAGACTGATTACTTTTAGTTTCATATCCTACAAGAGACGGAGCACAGGGCACAGGCATACACATGCACTCACACACATACATCCAGTAGAAAAAGCATCACTAACCAATACAGTTGACTGCTGATTTAGAGAAGAAAAGGAAGTCATGTTGCACAATATATTACATTCTACCAACTTGCCTGACACCTCCTCCTTCTCTTTTTCTTTCTCCCTTTCCTTCTCTCAGCTCACAAACTACTCTATTTTGCTAAAGAGCTCTTATCCCTGTGAAGCCTGGGCACCATCCCTTACATGCCCTGAGGCTTAGGTCTGCCCCCAAGAGCTTACAAAAACTATCTCAACAAAGCTGCGGCTTTTGATACAAGAGATCCCAGTACCCATGCCAGGGAAATACAATTTTTTAAATTAATAATAATAAACAATAATAATATCTTACATTTACTGAGCCAACCACATGTATGACCAACCACTGTCCTAAGTATTTTATAGGCTTATTACATTTTATTCTTTGACTATTCCTGTGCTGTTAGGATTATTGTTATATTTGTTTCTCAGTTATCTAACATCACATTAAATGCTAAAGCTGCAATTTAAACTATAATCTGATCTAAATTCAATGTTCTAGTAATTTTTTTCCAAAGCAGAGTGCTTTTGGTATATTTGGTATATGTGAGCGACACATTGACATTTAGAAATCTTCATTTTATGTGAAATATAAGCTTCCTATACATTTCATTTGGGTTCCCAGGATATTTTGGTTAAAGTGCATAAATGGCAAAAGGCTTAATTTCTTAATGTCTAAATGACAAAGATAAATATGGTCAAAATACCTTTTTTACATATATTAGTTCATTTAATTACCACCACAAACCTATAAGGAAAGCACCTTTGTAGGACAGTTTACTGGGGAATAAGTGAAAGAGATGGATCCTCTGACTTCCAAAGCCAAGGTCATCTTATTCTGCTACAGGGGCTAAGCTAGCTGAAGTTCTGCACTGAGGTTGAGAGATGGATATAAAAAGCCCCCTGGGGGTTGCATTCATAGGTACCTGTAAAAATATCTGCCTCAACTGAATCAAAAGAACCTGGGAGAACAGGACTGGAGGATGAGTCAACACAAGGAAGCAATTCTCAAGAGCCATGGGGGACAGAACAACCAATCACTAATTTTTAATGTGTTTAAACCTCCCATTTCAAATCCTGTCTCAGCTGTATAATTTATATGGATGGGGAGGAGACATAAATCCACTTAGAACAAACAACAGCTTTTCCAATCTCTTTTCCTACCTTGGATTACTTTTCCCTCTTAGAGTCTGAAGCTTGTTCCTTTTGACTGAAGAGACAAAAGCAAAGTTTCAAGTTGGTTAATTTTTTTCAATAATTTATAAATAATTATTCCATTGACCTCCACCCTTTTCTCTCCTTTTTTCCCCAACACAACTATAATGGTTACTCTTGCCATTATAATGGCTCCCATGCTCAGATCTTTGGGACCTCAGGATTTTTTATGCAGTTCTTACACTTCCAGGCAACATTTTCTATTCTTGGAAAGACCCTTTTTTGCCTGTGTCCTCTTAAAATTTTTAGCACATCTTAAAGATTCCTCTGCAACAGCATCAGTATTTTAATGTAACTCAATTCCTTATTCTTTGCCAAGATAATTGCTTAATAGAAATTAAAAGCCTCTGACGACTAAAATACTTGGTGAAGCATACAAATAACTGTAGGTTATTTGCAGTGTTACAGACTGTGGAGAATGGGATAAAAAAATGGGTTGGGATAAAAACTTATTTCAGAAAAAACATAAAAAAGATAGGACTAGCAATATTGAGAAGTAAAGTGAATATTACTGCCAACCATTAACAGTCAAAAAGCCTGAGTTCAAATCCAGCCTGAGCACTTCATAGCTATCTGCTCTTGCTAAGTTACTACATTTTTCTGATACTCAATCTTTCCATCTGTACAATGGAAATAATAATAGCACCTACTTCAAAAGTCTTATGAGGATTACATAAACTAATACCTATGAGACATTTAGAACAATATCTGACACATATTAAGAACACAATAAAAAATTAGGTATATCAATGTAAATATTTTTAGTTATTGGATCAAAATCCTAAATGAAAAGTGATCACTATAAAGAATGCATGTGAGTATCATTCAGCCCAAAGGGATAATATTTAAGAGGGTCTCCTGGCAACCAGGTTAGACATTGAGCGCTAAAGTCTAGACCCTATATGCATTTGATTTGTTCTCATGTTCTCTGAATGCATTATAAAGTCTCCCATTTTCTCCTGAGGCAAACAGGGAGAATTCTAGTGGGGAACTGGAGACTAAGAGAGTTAAGGATTAAATTTTCCCCAGCAAGTAGAGAATGCTAAGGTACTTATTATGAAGAAACAAAGACAAGAAAAAAATTGCTATCTGAAAAACTTCCTCTGGATAACTGAAATGCAACCTACATGCTCATTACTTCCTATGATCCCAGAATAAACTGTGTAAAACTCCATAGAAAGAGGCTTCTTTTTTAAAACCTCTCTAGAAGGGAGGTAAATCATTTATTCTAATTTTTCTTGAAGCCAGCTAGAATTTTTTTAATGTGCTTATTGTATTCATTCTCTGGAATAAGGCCTGAGTTAAACCTCTTCCCTGATTTGACTGTCCGGTCTCAATTTTCATCATAGTGGTAATTTTATATTTCTTTCATGATTATTTTTTTACTGCCTATATCCCCCACTCAGTTAAAGTACCACAAGAGTGGAGACCCATTTGTTTACCATTTATCCAGTACCTAGCATGTTTGCCTGACACTCATAGATACTCAGTAAATTATTTGCTGACTGAATTAATGAACCATTTTTTTAAAAAGGATATATGATTCTCTCTCATGTACGATCCCCAAAAGAAATGATTAGTCTAACAATTGTTCATATCAGAGAACATAAATTTTAGCTGACAATTATTGAAATGTGCCAGAAATAAAATAATATAGCATATCAAAATCTCTTAAGAAATTGGAAGTATCTTGCTATGCTACCCTCAGCTCACCTTGCTCCATAGCAGCCATCAGCTCAAGCAGAGTAGCTGCCATCCTTTTCGACAGGAGGCCATATGCCCTCCAGTTTTCCTGAAGTCCCTCTACTTCTCATTATCTCATCTACACCAAAGCTAAGTTTTGGTTACAATATCAAAAACTAAAAAACTAATACTGAAATATCAGAAACATTCTACATGACTAATTCATTCTCATCTACCCACGTATCCTATAGGTATGTGACTTTATGTCAAAAGAAAAATATATAAATGAATCACACATGTTTTTGACTAAACTGCATAAGATTTAATGTTGGAAATGTGGAGGCAATTTTCAAGTTAAGACCTTAGGCATGCAGCTCCTTCAAGATGCTGAACAAACAAACTTCACCACTCCAGGGTCAAGAGGCACCCATAGGGACAGGTGATTATACTTCCTGCAGCCAACACCCAGCACCCTGGGTGTTCCCTGCCAGCCTCCAAGCAATTCACCTGGCCCTATTCCATGCATTCCATCCTCACTATATAAAAAATTTACAGACACCACGGGTTCAATGTACAAGTGGATTTTTACATCTGACTAAAGGAATTAAGATGTTCAGAGAGAGTAACTGAGTTCTTCTAGTGGCTCCACGGTGTCTGAGTCAGGAGGGAATAAGCATGCACTTCAGCATATATTAGGAAATAAAAACATTTTTAAATTAGTCATCAAGCCTTCCATCTCTAAGAAAAGAAGAACAGTTTAAGCCCAATGAAAGAAATAATAGACAATTGGTAAGAAATCAGTGAATTAGATTATAAATGTATTTTTAAGAAGGACAAGTTTGGTTTTTGAAAGTGATAAACTTATGAAAAGAATGAGCAAGACAAACAGACAAAAAACATTGCCGAATTAGAAAGGAAAAATGGGGCATCCCAATCAGATACCACTGATATTAAAAAGTTAATAATAGAACATTATCCTTAAAGTTATGCCAATAAATTTGATAGCTAGATTGAAATGTTTTAGATCCTTCAAAAATTTATTAAAACCAGCAGAAGAAAAGTGGGATATCTGAATAGTCATAACTATTAAAAGAATTGAACCCATAATAAAAATAAACTTTCAAAGAGAACACACCAATTGAGATATAATTACTAATGAATTCTTCCAAACATTTTAAGAAGATAAACAAAATCTTTTGGAGTCTTTCAAAAAACAGAAAAAAAGGAACTCTGACTGTGATACCAAACCTAAAAAAGAAATTAAAAATGACTTCTGACCAATATGACTCAAAAGCATAGGAGCAAATATTATAAGCAAATATTAATGTATTGAATTTCAAGTTTATCTGAGGAAGATAAGACTAAATTTAACATTTGAAAATCAATCATTTACCATGTTAACAAAAGAAAGGAGAAGAAAACATTATGACTATCTCAATAAATATAGAAAATGTACTTGATAAAAATAAATGTTACTGAAGAACTAGGAATAGACAGAAACACAAAACCTATAGCTAACAACATATTTAATGATAAAGTTTTGAAGACTTTTCCTTGAGATCAAATATGACAAAAGGATATCACTACTGTCATTTCTATCAACATTGTACTAAAAGTCTTAATCACTGCAATAATGTAAGAGAAGGAAATAAAAATATAAATATTAGAAAGGAAAAAATAAAATAGTCTTTATTCTCAGATCACATGATTATACACATAGAAAATTCAAACTTCTGTGTGTAACTCGAAATATAAACTATTTGGTTTAATAAGATAATCAGATAGTCAATAGATGCAAAATTCAATGGTATTTCTATATTCTAGCACGAAAGAATCAGAAAATGAAAGTTGAACAAACAGTATAAGACCTTCAAAAAAATCAAATATCCAGACAAATCTTTACAAAATATGTGAAAATGGCAAGACACTGCTGAGTAAAATAAAAGGAGACTTAATTAAATGGAGGGCAGCACCATGTTCATGGATCGGAACACTTGATATTCTTAAGATACCTGTTGTTCTAACATTGATCACTGCATTCTTAATTTTGAGATTCAGTACAATGAAAATAAAATCACAGCAGGCCATTTTGTAAAACTTCATATCCTGATTTTCAAATATATATAGAAGTGCAAAGACCTTAGAGTAGGCAAGACAATCATGAAGAACAATTCAGAGGATATATATTACTAGTCTTCAAAACATACTCTATAACTTTAGTAATTAAAACAAGATAATATTAGTATAAAAATAAACTAGAGAATACATAATAAAGAACAGAACATAGATAGTACAGGAAAGTCTAAACATTCTGTTGTATAGTAAAAACTCTATATATTTTGTGTGGCTGCTGATTTGCCACAAATTCAATGAGGAAACAAGTCAATTGTACATTTATTGAATACCTGCTACTTATAATGCACAGTAAATGTATAAAGAAGTTGAATAAATCATAGCCCCTGATCTCAATGAGTTGATATTTTAGATGTATTTGAAACTATCTATGACATAACAAAATAATATAACAGGAAATGTAGAAGATAAACCAGTTTTACTTAATTAGCATACTGGAAAACAGGAGAGATAATTTTGAAATGATGAGTGATATTCTATCTATAGAGAAACTTAAGTCCTATATGAGGACAAACAAAAAGAAATTAAGTCTGCCTTTACCTGGTATTGGTCCTGAATAATATTTATTTTAGGATGGTGTATTTCAGAAAATGTGATTTAGAAATCAAACACTAGAGTATGTGAACAGTGAAGATACAGTATACACTACCAAGGCTATGCAACTTAATTTGCTAAAATGAAAATATGAAATTTACCATTACACTTATTATAGGTATTCACATAATTTTCATTTAATAAACTGTTTTCTCCTTTTCATTCTGGCACTAGCTTGATACGTTCTGATTGGTGCATTATTTGGGTTCTAATATACCTTTGGGGGAGATTCAATGTTGTATGACAACCAGAACAGAGTAAGAGATGGTATCAGTGATACTGAAAGCTATTTGCCAAAGTCATAAATTTTATATTAGCAAAATCTGGGAGTTGGATTAATGAGTCATTACTCTCTTGTTTTAAAGTTCCCAGAGGCTAGTTTAAATGAGTTTGCCTAAGTAGTCCCAGGGAAAATAGAATTTCCCAGTGAAATTTTACCAAGTCTTCCTATTTCTAAGTAAAAATAAATCCAGCACATTTTATTAAGCATATTCTGAGACCAAGTTCTCTGTCATAATTGCCAAAGAGATAGCATCATGTGCCCTTGAGGATCCAGGATTCAAAAGAACTTCTCTGAACCATGGTTCCTTATCTGTAAAAATGGAGTGACGTAACTACATGATCCCCAAGGTCATGTGGTTTCTAAGTTTCTTCCAACTCACCTCACTTTCAACCTATGTTTATATTTCTATGGAAGAAAAATAAATAAATCAGTTTTTAATCAGATATGATAACATAAGGTATCCAAATAGGAAATTATAATTTCATTAAAGTTAAGTATGGATTAAATGTTAGACTCCCAGCACATTGTAGAAACGGAAATGAGCTTGGATGAGAAAAGGATGGAAAAAATTTTGACTTAATTTTGTGGAGGATCCATGTTGGAGATATTCTGAGCATTTTGGTTAAATAGTGTCAATTAAGGAAAGACTTTACATATATTGCCATGAAATTAGGCATAAAACTAATACATAATGAATTCTTGAGAAAGTGTGACATCAAGAAAGTTGTTTGAAGAACAAAACACACCAGAACCTATATATTTACTAGTTGCGAATTTGTGTCTTTAAATAACATCTTCCCAACTCCTCCACTCCCCTGCCGCTGATAACCATCATTATACTCTCTGTTTTGATGAGTTCAGCTTTTTTAGACTCCACATATAAGTGATATACAGTATTTGTCTTTCTCTGTCTGGCTTGCCTCACTTAACATAATACCTTCAAGGTCTACCCACTTTGTTGCAAATGGCAGGATATCCTTCTTTCTCATGGCTGAATTATATTCCATTGTATTTACATACCACAGTATAGTGATACAGTCAACAATATTGTATTATAATCTTCAAAGTTGATAAGAGACTAGATCTTAATTATTCTTGCTACAAAAAAGAAATGATAGCTATGTGACTGATAGAGGTGTTAGCTAATGCTACAGTGTAGTCATGCTGCAATATATAAAAGTATCAAATCAACACAGAGTACACTTTAAACAATGTTATATGTTGAATACCTCAAAAATAATAAAAATTTAATTTAAAAACCAGCATTTAATTTAGAAACCACCAGTACTCTGAATGAATAGGGCTACAAGTACAAGTAAACAAACCAACCATGAGCTTTTTGCATCAGGCTTGGGCTAGCAAGTTCTTAGACCATGTGGGGACAGGGAAGAATTAAAAGAATTGTAATAGGAGAAAATGTGGAGAGTATAATGATGCATTTTACATATGAAGGGAAAATGAAAAGAAGAGAAGGGCATTTTATAAAGGGAGATAAGAATCGAGCAAGGACAAATTTGTTGAATTAAAGTGATTAAAGATAATCCCAATGGAGGTGTCCTGTAGACTGAACCAGAAACTAATAAACATAAAGACCATAGATGAAGAAGACCTGAGTAAGACCATGGATTAAGAGAGTTCGATTCTCAAGCCTGTGGCATTCTAGCTGTGTGTCCTTGGGCAATTGTTATTATGAACATAACCCCTTGAAGATGTATGGGTCCAAATGATTAGAGATCTTTTTATAAAGATGGACACCTTGTCATGAGATCTGGAATACTTAGGACCTACTGTATTGTTCTTTTCTTTGGTTGAAATGCAAAAAAATATGTAAACTTGTATTTATCCTCCTGTTAACACTCCAATCTCTCAGAAAGAAGGAAAGGGGAAATCTGCTACCCTTGACATTAGGGTGATAAAGAGAATCATAGATAACTGTCTATGTCCAAGAAATGTTAGATATTTCCAGCAGGACCTCCTTTGTTATATAAACTACAGAGACTTGTGTTCCAGTGTTGATATCTGCATCCTTTTCGTATCTCTGGAGTTACATACAGCAGTTAATTTTAGTTGAAATTAACTCAAACCATCCTGTAGCAATTCTGAAAACCTTATCATTTCTTTGAACTCTCCATGGCAACGAAGCTGAATGGAATCCCCATTCCTTCTCAGTGGGAGGTGACCACAATAATCTAATCCTGGCGCAGCACAGATATAATCAGCGCTCAATAATCAACAATGGGCACCACAGAACTTCTCCCCATCCTACCCCTCTCGTTTCTGAACAACCTCTCTGACCATAACAGTGTAAGAAATCTTGCTTAAAATGTTCTCCATAGTTGTTAATTAGGAATGACAAAGGACGCTTCTGCACCTTGCTGCTCAGTAGCTCTCAGGGATCTCTGAGCCAGCATTAGCACTGCAATGGGATGAGTGATGGTCGTTCTGACCATGGCTTGCTACAGAAGAGAAGCATGCAGTGGCCTTTTTGTAAAAAAGAAAGTCATTTGAGGCAATTTCCACTTTAAAGGTGGCTATTGAAAAATAATTTGCTGATGCATTTGGAATAACATTAATCTATTTTCACTTTTTTTCATTTTTTGCAGTTGGCAGCCAATAGCTAGTGTATTACAGTCATTCCCAGTTTGGAGAACATGTATATTGCTTTTTTGATGAAAATATGACAGATAGAACGATTGCCTGAACACTGAAATCATTCATAGCTGAACAACCAGATCTTGCCACAAAGGTGGAACATAATTTGTTGAATATGTGGGTAAACGAAATCAAACTTGCAACTACAAGATGAATAGGTTCTGGAGATACATGCACAGCATAGTGATCATAGTCCCCAGTACTGTATTATATATTTCAAAGGTGCTGAAAGACTAGATCTGAAGTGTTCTCACCACAAAAAATGATAATTATGTAACATGGTAAAGATATTGGCTTATGCTATAATAGTAATTGGATACCAATGCATAGATTTATCAAATCAGCATGTTGTACACCTTAAACTTATACAATGTCATAGGTCAGTTATTATCTCAACAAAACAGATATATTTATTGCCAAACTCTGGGATTTTCAAATCTATACATATTATTATTGCATTTACCATTAAAAATATGATACTCTTGGAAATTACTTTCATATTTTCATTACAGATTTCTATCAGTTTTAAATGAGTGAGTGGTATAAGCAATATGGAGTTGAAATCTCTGTGTAATTGCACAAATACAAATTCTAGTTAGGAGAAAAGTTTCTATCCTAAATGGCTTTCTAGTTAGAATTAGCTGAAAGGAAAATGTTTTCCTCAAATTTTCTTTCTATTCTGTAAGACAAGCAAAGAGGCATTTAGACAACTGTTCCTTTATTTCAGAATATATAGGAAATTTATACAGGAAGTAAGATTTTGGCAATGAAATATGATATAATAAAGAAGAACTCTGGAGAACATGTAGAAAGCAACAGAGTAATTTTTTTAACGGAATTTAACTAAGGTAACATTGTTTTCCAGTTAGTAGTAATAAAATAAACACATCATTCCTCTTTTATATCTAAGAATATTGTTAGGAGCATTGAAAGATACAAGAACTAAGGAGGGTTTCCAATTAAAGTTTCATTATAATAATGAATTATGTCACACAAGTTAAAAACTATCTTGGCCAAAACTTAGACCTAATTTTTAGACTCTTTAAAAAGTTCCAGAAGGACCCTGAATATATGTTTAAAATTGGCATGGAGACTGAGCATCAAGACTGAGACCCACGGAATGCTTTGGCGATTGAAGCAGAGACAGGGATACTTGTGTAATCCTTCTAACTTTCATTGGCTCTTCAGTAGACAAGATGGAATTCAGTATTTTTCAATACCAGATCTCAGTTAACAGGCCCAGGAGGGACAAGGTCTGACAAAGGAGAAATTTGGAATATTTGGATAACAGATTATATTTATGCTTTCTGGAGGATGATGACATGGTAAAAAGGATTGATAATTCCTAAAGCAAGTTTGCAAGGGGTTGCGACGGATTATGGGTGGCAGTAGCAGGGTGGAAGAGACGAGAGTGTCAACAGGCCACAAGTTGCTAGGAGTTTCCTCTTGATCAGGAGCTCAAGGACTACCAAGGACAGCAAGACAACCACTTTCCTAGCAGGTCACAGGTGTCATACACATGGTGAGGGGTGGAGGACAGTGGACTGGCTTGGGACCTAAGACCTTTAAAGATGCTGCTCTCATCACTTGTAGAGTCTGCTGCATTTGTCTTCCTACTTGAACCTAAGATGAATTATCTTGCTCTGAAATTGATCAATCTTTTTGCTAAAGAGAAAGGGAACAGCTTGAGCAAATTATTAGACAGGATAAGGACCTCAAAGAAGGATAAAAACAAAGGAGGTCATACCAATAACAACAAAAATAATTGCTCAGGAACAAAAGAAAATTATAACTTAATAAGAGAACATGACATGTGACAAAGAAAAGGAGCTGTGTACTGCTGGATATTTAAATAATACAAAAGATCTCTATCTTGAACTTACTATATCAGACTTGACCTTCTGAGGATGTACCCACAAAATTACAAAAGGGTTCACAGGAGAAATTCTGTGCCTAATCTTTGGAGTAATATATGTGTGGTGATAGTCAGTGACATCTTGCCAGACACGTTTCGTGCTCAAGGAAAGTTGTAGGATCTAACAGGCACAGGGTCTTCCTCAATCAGTACTGTCCAATATAAATTTACTGTGAGACATATATGCAATTGAAAGCTTTGCAATAGCTATATTAAAAAGAAACAGGTAAAACATTTTAATAATACATAGGTTTAATCTAATCTATCTAAAATAATTCCATTTCAATATGTATTCAATATAAAAATTATTTAAAAGACATTCTAAATACTTGTTTACATTCTAAATTTTCAAAAACTACTGTGTACTTTACAATTCAAGTGTATTCAATTGGGACTAGCCACTTTTCAATTGATCGAAAGGCACATGTGGCTAATGGATACCATAGTGGATAGTTTGTTCCTAGAGTGAATTCAAAACATGGCAGTTAACGAGGCTTGTCAGGATAGACAATAGTTTTCTAATTCTTAGCTGCTTGATCCTAACTCATTCTTCCTCCCCAGCAACCTTATTCAGTCAAATATTTCCGCTCTCATATTTATATATATATATATATATACAACCATTTCCCCTCTGCTGGCTATTCTTCCTTGAGTTAGAAGAGCACTCAACTGTCTCCCATCCTTAAATGCTAAGCAAATACTTTAAAGTTTTCATTCCTTTCTCTCCAAGTCAGTTCAACCAGGTTTTTTCCAAGCAATATGTGCTCATTCTTTCCATTTTCTCACACCTCACTTCTCAAACCTAAGCTGGGGCATCACACAAACCCAGAGCCTTCATCCCCAGAGAATATAATAGAAGAAATTCTCCTGGTGGCCACTACTCCAGCCATTGAAATTTTCCTTCTGTCCCCAACAATTCCATTGAAACTTTCCCCACAATACCAACCTGCCTCTTTTTTGCCAAATGAAATCACACATTGTCGTCTTTGCCCTAACACTCAGCAGGATCCGCCCTCTCTCTGGGTCTCCCTAACATCGTATCACTAGGTCTTTGCCCACCCTCTCATGTTGCTTCATCTTGGCCTCTTTCCTGGCTTACATTCTGGACCCATCCTTTACCAGCTAGTATTTCTCAGGACCTGTAGTTATCCCTCTTCTATTCTCACATTAAACACTTCTATGAACTCTCTTACTCACTCCCATGTCATCAGCCAGGACCTAATCTTCCAAACCTGTATTTTTACCCCTGATCTTAATTCCTGGACAACAAACCATATAGCCAGCTTCTTACTTTACATCTCTCCTTTGATATCCCTCAGGGATTTCAAACTCAGTATGTCTAAAACATAATCAGTGCTCTCCATCAGGAATACTCCTGAATTCCATGTCAGATCAAGAGCATGCCCATCCACTCAGTCACTCATCACCAGTATTTATTCTTCTAGCTCCCTTAACTCCTTATTCAGCCAGAGTACCCTGTTATTTTACTGACTTGATATTTCCATTTTTCCTCTTGCTACTTCATTTTCACCATGTCAATGAGGCACAACAGAAGAAGCAACTGGTTTTGAAACAAGTTTCCTAAACTTGCTGAACATTAGTTGCTTCATATGCCTGTGAAAAATATGTGAGACAACATATAATAGATATTTAATATCCCACTATTAGTAATCCCTCAAAGGGCTCTCTAGTCTTCACAATCAATACAAATTCCATAGTATGGCCCACAAAAGCATTTATGATCTGGTCCCAATTTTTGCAATTTTTACAAAGCATTTTGTTGATACAGGTCAACTTTTTTATTTTTCTAAAAGTATTTATTTTTATTCATCTTGCCATCTCTATCTTGAACATGTTTCACTGCAGTAATTCCTACTTGATGACCACCTAATAATTTTTATCTATTCCAAGCTTTGCTGATATATGAACTTCTAAAAGATTCTTGCCCTTGACACTACTCACCCCTCAGTCTTTACATATTTAGTCATATTACTCAGTTAATAGAACTGTAACTGCATGTAGTTATTTCTCAGACCTTACCTTAGTGGTTACCAAGTCTCTCCAATGTAATAGACATGAAAATATAAGAATAAGTGAGTGCAGAAATGATTAAAGGTAGGTACTCTGTGTATAACACTAAAGATTTTGGAATATAATTGAAAATCATAACATTAAAGGAAGAAGGCATGAAGAGGAAACATATGGCTATACTGATGACATGAAAAGATAGGATTTTTGGTTTCTTAACCAAGATCTGTTGTAGTACAATGATGGACAGACTCTTGGCAAGAATCTAAGAGGTCATCTGGAGAATTGGAGGTTCATCCTTGACATGTACTCATAAAAAGAAATTCAAACTGAAATTTAAAGGAAAGAGAAAAACTGACTCAGGATAAATTGATAGAACAGGGAAAACCAATAAGCTAATTGCCATTGTTGGAAAGTTATATAATAATTATCTAGAGAAAATAATAGGCATGATGTTACTTAGCTGTAGTTATGGACTCAGAAATAGATGGAATAAATTATATGAACCTGAAATTAATTCCTGGTATTTCCTTTCAAGGTTCTAGTCATTTTTCTAATTAACTGGACTTAGATCTTCTACTACAGCAAGAGAGCATTAGTTCAACAGAAATCTGAAAACATAATTCTCCATATATAAAAATATAGATTTGTGAGCATCAATAAAATATCAAGATATAGCACTCACATCACATAAAAAATGCATACCTCATGGGAGGAAATAGACAAAGAGCAGGAAGGTTGTTGGATCTACTGAAAAAGATTGGGGAATCCTTTATCTTTCTTTTTTGGGCAGAGTCCAGGAAAGTAGCAAGATTCCAAAATTTTCCCAGTGCCTGCATGGTCCAAGAATAAAAGGTATATGCACTTGAGAGTCTGAGGTCAGTTTCTTAGAGATCATGTTTTATGAGCAGAATTTATGGAAGACTGAAATACTTTCTCGCACCAGAGTGAAGATGCCCCCAAGATCCAGAGGACTTGAAGGCTACCTATGGTTGAGATGAAGAAAATGTAACATTAACGTCATGAACCAAACACCCTACACAAATAACAGTATATCATCAGGCATCACTGTGGGCAGATGGACACACAGGGTCAGGTGCTCCCAACTCCCAAATCCTTCACAATACTTATGCCTCTTTGAGCATAGAGAAACCAGTGAAGATGCTAAAGTTATTGAGATAAAGTATTTGCCACATAGCAGAAGGAGAGTTTGTAATAGAAATTTCATGCAATTAAATAAAAATAAATGAAAGTACATTTCCTGTCCATCAGAGTCATACACAATATACTTAAGAGGAAGGGAAAAAGAAAAACAGCAAAATGAAGCCTGGCAAAGAAAAGATGCAAAGAAATATGATGGTTGACTTCAGATATTGGAAGGACTTCAAAATGCAATTTCTTGTGGGTGTAGTTTCAGAAGACAGATCTAATTTCCAGTATGTGGAAATTATAAAATGACAGATTCTTTCTTGGTCAATTAAAAAAAAACAGTTCCATCAATGAGGGTCTTTTTAGCAGTGGAAACAACCCTTTATTGATGTACTAACCTCAAACATTTGGGCCTAGAATAGAACCAGTATGAAATGCCATAGAATCAGTTCTTCAGTTTGATGAGACAATAGTCCACATGATTTCTAATACATGTGCTGTGACAATGAAATTACATTCTCACAGTGTACCTGAGCTTCAGTGCATGAAGTAGGGACAGTTACTCTGAAAGGGAAACCAAAAGAGTGCCAAAATAGCAAGAGATTTAGCCTGTGTCTCAACAAAATTTAAACCCAAAAAGGACTTGTGGAAGCATATGGAAACACTTAGAAGCTTAGCAAGTTTTGTTTGAATGGTGGTACCTTTTATGTTTGTTGAAGCATTTATCCAACTCTGAAACTAATCAATGACAATAGGCTGTCAAGGATAATACTGGTCTGTCACATATCTTGCAGTAATAAGATTTGAAATTATATGAATGCATTCTTGTAAGGAAAAGAATAACAAGAGGAATTCAGTGTTCACACTGAAAGGAAGTTTTGCAAAAAAGAAAAACTCTTGTCATTCTTGCCATGCTTTTCTAACTGTGCTAAAAACATACACTTGACAAGAGTTCTAACTGAAAGTTTAATTCTTTTGCATCTTATCATTTCTCAACAATGGATGATTAAGTGACTGGCTAACCATAAGTTATTTAATGAGAGTTTCTATATGATTTTTTCACTTGAGTTGTTAACTCAGTAGTTGCAGGAGTTATTTTATGGTGTATATGATAGAAAATGTTTTAAAATTGCTGAGATATTCAAAGTAACATTCAATTATTCATAGCTTTGTATTTTCAGGCATTATCTTACCCTCTATCCTTGTGGACACTGGCCCACATAATCAAAAATAATTGCTTCTGTCACATTAGACGGAAGGCACCATTAATTGAAAATTGCTGGTGTAGAACAGCATCAATATTAGATCCATGGATAGGAAACCTAATACATTCAATTAAAATAATTCATAACAAAAGCACAAACTAACAAGTATAAACAGAGGTAGGGATGCTAACAATCTTGTTTTATCACATTTTAATTTATTAAAATTTCTGACCACAAAGTTGGCTTTTTATATATAATTTACTTTGGTAGATGAAAAGATAAAATGGGAAAAGTTTTGCTGGTGGAGGCTTTCAGTCAGTCATCTGCAGAATTTAAAACTAGGACTCAGAACCTCAGGTTTGGTATAGCTAATGGGGTTATATTTCAAGTGACATCAATAAGTTCTTATAAATCTGGCTACATTTGTTAGTTGATCTTTCATATTAAATGATTGTTAAGCCACATACCATTCATAGACACCCGACATTACCGACTGCAAATAGAAATAGCATAGTAGCTATAGAACGCCACGTAATTCCATAGTAATTCCAGAAAGCTGGTCTTTCAATATATTTTTATTGTACCCTTGTCATACCCTTCACTGTGCTAAACAATACACTATACTAATGATACCTAGCATGCATCAAGTTCATATGCTAATCTAAATACTATTTTAAGAGTTTCAGATAGAGTTTCATTTGATCCATACAACACATGCTATAAGTACTATTTTAAAACTGAGCATCAGAGAAGTTAACTAAGTGTCCATGTTATCTAATAAGTGGAAGATCCACTTTCTAACTAGGACTTTGAAGTCATACATGTCACCATTAATCTATGCTACCTCTTGGAGCATACATTAATGGGTCCTTGTACTTTAAAAATTGAAATAAGACTTTGATTTCACTTCTGGCTGAATCATAAAGCTGAGAATGTTTATTTAATTCCTGAACATTCTAAAAGGAAACATCACACTATCCTTAGAGAACTTGTTAAGTAATAAACACTAAAAATCAAGTTGATGACCTTTAAGCTATTGCTGACCTTGAAGGTATATCAAAGACTTGAGTATTAATTAGGAAAATGAGGACTTCTTTAGAAAGAAGAGTTCTTTTAGAGTGTAGTGTCTTTCCCATTCCTCATACAGTATGGTAGGGTTACTTCCCTCAGAGGAATTTAAGGGTATCAATTAATTTTTTGCCATGTAGCTAACCACTCAAAAATCTAGTGACTTAAAACAACCATTGATTTAGCTCATAATCCTATAGTTCAGCTGTTGAGGCTACACTTAGCTGAGCAGTCTCCTGTCTTGGCCGGGCTCATGCTTCTGCATTCAGCTATTCAGTCGGATGGGAGATGGCTGATCTAGTGGGACTTCAGCTGAGATGGGTAACTGGATTCAGTGTGGTCTCTTATCCTCCATTCTTGTTCACATGACAGGGTGGTAGGGATCTCAAGTGGTACAGTAGACATGTACAAGGTCTGTTGAGTACTAGCCTTGAGAGAGGCCCAACATTGCTTTTGCCAAACCAGATTAAGTCCACAATTAAGGGTGGAGAAGTGGATACCATCCTTTGAAGGGAAGAGCTGCAAACTCATGTAGCAAGGATGTGGATATGGGAATAAGTGAAGAATTGGGACAATTTTTTCTCTTTACCCTTCAAGTAAAGCATACTATGAGAGAACCATCTGAAAACTTTGGCCTGTATCTTTCAAATGCTGAAAATGAGCCTTGCACACAACTCACAGACGAAAGCACTAAAATCAAGGTTGAGGAAGAGAAAGAAAGGTAAAAAGAGAAAGCTGTACAGTCTGACATGTGTGGACAAATGCTCATGTTTTTTGTGGGACATGTGTAAACCCTGCAGAGTTATACTGAATTATATTGAAGGGTCTCTTTCAAAAAAGACTTCCTGTAGGCAAATCTATCATAGAGTGGACTGCTGAAAAATAGTATCAGAGGGGAAATTATAAGTAGCCAGGGAGCAGAGATTTTTGATCCCACTAGAAAACTACAGCTGGAGGAGCCTAATAGTTAGATCTTAAAGAATAACAACAGGTTTTTTAAAAAATCCCCAATATAGAATTTAAGCATTGATATCTGTCACCCCAGAGCATACCATATCAATTTTTTCTATAACTTTAGCAGTCAAGTAAGATCTTTCAGACACTTAAGTGTCTTCTGTCCTTTAGCTTCAACACTGAAGGATCTGAGGCAACAAAATGATCGGCAACAAGGAATGGATTAGAAAAGCAAGGGTAAGTGTTGGAGAAGCCAGCAATCAGTGAGCAGCTATGACCTGGTGCATCCAGAATAAGATTATTATCTTACCACCTCTACCACCACAGCCCTAGTCCAGGCCTCCATCAATCTACTCTCAACACAGCTAAAGTGCTTCTATTCAAAATTAAGTCAAATTGTGTCTTCCTCTGCTCAGATCTCCTTTCTCTTAGACAACAATCTAAGCCATCTAATGACCTACAGGCCTGGAGCAGACATGAAGATGTGCTGCTCAGATCTTCCTTACATCCAGCTGTTCAGAGAATAGTCCCCTCACAGATCTCGCTGCAGCATGCCAGTACCTGCTGCACCGTTTGAAGCTATGCCTTCCCAGGCAGCCCCCAACCAGTGACGTAATAATACCAGGGGTATGAGGCCCTGCTATTCCTGCCAAACACAAGACTCCATCTAGAGGTAACTGCGCTGAACCATTAGTTTGGCTATGTCCAATATGAATCACAGTTAAGGCGATTCCCACCCAATTCTGTCTCCTTTCCTCTTGCCTTTCACATATATATCAGATTTGCCTTTCAGTCTGCAAGTTTTCCCTAATCTTTCTGTCTCCTCTTCCTTTTTTTGTTCATAGGTTATTATCCCCTGATAAACTCCTTACCATCCTTACTCTGTTTCAGCATCTGCTTACTGGTAGACCTGTACCAACCAAGACCTAGCTCTGGGCTTCCATGGCACTCTTTCCTACTCTCCACCTCACTCTGTCTTACCCTCATGGACTCCTCACTGTGCCCTGAAGATGCCACTCTTCGTTCCCTCTGCCTAGAATGCCATCACCCTATATATTAGCACGGCACACTCCTTTATGTTATTAAAGACTTTTATCAAATACTAATTTCTTCACAAGGTCTGCTAAGATCACCCTGTTTAACTCTGCACCCTGACACTCTCCTACCACCATGCTTACTACCTATGCTCTTTCTTACTCCACTCACCTTTTTCCATGTTTTCCATGACATATAAGCTGAATGTAAGCTCCCCATAGGCAAGATCTCTGTTCAGATCACTGAAATATCTCCAATACTTAGCATGTGCCTTCCATATAACTAATATTTTTTGTTAAATTCTGTCCTCTGTGCTATAGCTGCAGCCTTCCTATTTGAGGCAGGCCCACAGTGTGGAAGGGAAGAGCTTTGAACTGAATGAAAGATAGACTGTAAAGGATTTTTAATACCTGGAATTGAGATCTGATTGACCTGAATATGACAGGAAAAATTGCAGTTACAGGGTATTGCCAAGGACAGATTAAATAGAGAATCAATAGGACAGTATTGAGGGGACAGGGGGAGTTGCCTTCTGCTTGGATCCTGCTGAGTCCAATTGATTCAATAAAGCATTTCATACACAAAGCAATGCATCCTAATGCAGACCTGTGATACACCAAGGAAATAAAACAAAATACAAAAAACAAACAACTACAGGTCAGAAGATTTGGACTTCAGTCCAGGGATGACGAGCTAGGTGACCTGAATTGATTCACTTTCTCTCTGACAGTCAGATTTCTCATCTGCCTAATGGGGAAGTTATACTTAATTCATAGGGGTTTTGTGTGACCCTAATTTACTCAAATTAAGTAAATTTAATGTGATCCAGAAACTATAAAAACTGCTGTATGGTTATAATTTGAATCCAGAAAGAAGGGCTGATTTTTCCATGATTATTCCCTGACAGGCACTTTCGGCAGATTCAAATCCACAGCCTGACAATTTATTAACAATTCCAACAAATACAGAGAAAAGAAAATGGGAAAGAAATCAGAATAGTTTTCTTTGTTGGAGGTCTGCTTCCCTGCTGCATTACCCTCCCCATTCCTTGCAAATGACCCCTATCCATCTTAAAATTGGCAATGGAAAGTGAAGGAAAAGCCTCACTGTCTTAGAAGCATGAGAATGAATCAACTCAAAGTCCTGCATATTCATTCAAGCAGAACTATTGAAAAGCACAAGATCTATTTTTTTTCAAAAGGGAAAGAATTAAAAGACAAATTGATCAGTGATTTGCTATTTGGAAAACAATAATAAGGAAGGTGAGCGTCCCAAAATACATGATTTATCACCCTGTTTAAAAGATGTTTTAATTAAAAGATAAATTCCAAATTCAGGTACAACTGTAGTAATCATTTGAGGAGGAACAGACACTTTTGTATGTTTGAAGTGTCACTATAACACTTTGTTTCTATTCACACTTTGAACATTGGATAGTTCTGAGCTGATGATAAAATAGTATGAAAAAGGACAAAATAAAAGAAATGCTTCCATTAGTTTGCAGCAATTTATTTTTGCCTCTTCTTATACCTTAGTAATAATCTTACAAGGTGTTTAAATCCTGCTCATAACTAAACACAATTTTATACTCATTGTAAAACAGACACACTATTTCACACATGAATTCTTTCAATTATTTGATATTTTACTAATATTCACATCCATAAACCCAAGTCTAAATGATAAAATGACAAAGAGATAGAAAAAAATAAAAATAATTGTTCATTGATGTCAGCTGATACAGTTAATCAGCATCTATGTGTTTGGTTCTCCTGAATTAACTGGTTGCTAATGGACACAACTAATACAAGTCTACATAAATAAGTGGCTGTAATGAATTTCTAACTTATCTGGCACCAAGCCATTTTTAAACCAACAGACCGTGCATTATTAACATTAACACAACTGTGGACAAGTTTAACATCACATTTACCAGGGCTGGAAAACAGCTGACTTGTTAGGAATACCAAAATATTCTGAGCTAGATCAAATTCTTTGAGCACACTACTTATAATAACTTATTTGAACAAAACAAATAATATCAAGGATCCACAAATATGAAGCTAAATAAAGACAAATAACAAAAGGTCATGATATATTCACTATATAGTTTAAAGGAGTTATTTATATGTTTAATCATAGTAATCAGTTTTCTCCTGGGAAAAACAGAATATCCTTCCGTAGCTTTGCTTGAATGATCTAATGCAACATTTTGATTTGATTCATTCTTATAGCCCTAAGAGCAGGTGAGAGAGATTCATCAGAGCATGCAGTAAAGTTCTTACCACTTCATTTTCTGAGGTTTTTCTCAAGTCCCACTCCATCCAAAAGTCATTCCTATTCATTCTAGCCCAAGCCAAGTGGTGAGCAACTTATATACAGTAGATATGACTCTGTACTTTGGGGATAAATGAACAGTGAGATAAAGTACCTGTCTTCAGAGAACTTCTGTAATGTGGGCCTCAGCTTTCTTGTGGACTGTAAGAACATGAAGCTTTGAAAGGGCATCTAACTCTGCAGTGGAGAGACAGGTCAGGGAAGACAGCCATGAGCAAATGACAGGAACAAGAGTACGGTGGGCAGCAGCGGGCTGAGACCAGGGTGGAAGGAAAGCGTTGGAAGGAGAGAGGCAATATTCACTGTGGTCTATGCCACATTTCCAGCTCTCCCTTCGCTGGATTTCTGCTGTATTCCATCAAACTGACACATACAGTTGCAGTTTCACAGTGTTATAAACTGTTCCATGCTCTTTTGCAAACCATATTATCAATTCTGTTTCTCCATCACTGTCACCCAGTGTCCAGCACAGAGCAATGCACAGACAATGTTCTCAATAACTCATGTGTTCAATGAAAATGGAAATCTCAGATTAGGAATTTTTCAAAGATTGTATAATATCACCTTCAAATGGGACTATGAAGGTGCATTTAATCTATCTATTTAATAAATGTACACAGATTTATCCCGGGTATTTGACTGAGCTCTCCAGTTCTCTTCCTTTCTTGTTGTCATCACAACATGTGGCTTCTGTGGATACTGACAGAATGGAGTGTATGATGACAATTTCTTAAGTAACGTTTAACAGGGGTCAGTGCGAAACTGCCCTTGCTGACGACTCAAACAGGGAAAGGACAACATGGCTCAGGAATGAACCCTATAATTGTTCTGTCATTCCATGTTGAATTCAGGATTTCCATTTTTTGAAAAGTTATTTCTAGAAGGTTTTAAAAGAAAAGGTGCTGCCAAGGTAAGCTAGCACTGATCATGTTTTGCTAGCATAAATCCCGAAACTGAAAAAGTAGATATATAAAAACAGACATACCTTCAGAGTTGATCTCTGACTCTCTTAGAGAATCTCTGTTGGACATTCAGATTTTTTCAGAGCAATTACAGTCACAAAATGATGTTTATTAAGAATGTATTCCTTTAAAAATATTATTTTAACTTGATAAAGGAAAAGAAAGGTCTTAAACAGAGTATCCAATGCATACTATTTTAAAATTAAACAATTTAAAAAGAGGGGTAGCCACATTAGCAAAGTTTTCAGAATTATACCAAAGCATGAGAACATGTTGTACTTCTAAAAAGGCAGAAATTGCTGGTTTAAGTGACATGTAAATAGGCTTGCCATTATGGATTAAATAACATTCATTTCTCTGAAACTCATAATTAGGTCAAATATACCATTATCATTCACCTTGAGGTTGGTTAAGAAAGTACAATTTTAGAGGAAAAAAAATTAACAGAGCAAGTTACTCTTGGAGCTAAAAATTGGAGGAAAAGCCCTTGAATTTGTGCTGAAAATGAACATGTCCAAAGCTGGGAGAAATTCTCCTTTTCCAGGCTGTCTCCTCAGGGTCAAATTCATCATTAAAATCAGGTCACTTTTAGCTTTGCAGAATTTGAAAATTTTAAGAATTAAGAATCTACGCCATTTCCCAAAATATGACTTTGTATTAAGACATCCACTTTGTTGAGTATGAAGGGAAAGAGGCACATATGGAGCCCCTCCTTGTCTTCTCTACTGGATCCCCTGTTCAGGGCTCTGCCAACATGCTGGTTGGTGGCTCTCCTTGTACCAGCAGCAGCTCGCCTTAGAAACTATTCTCTACTTACTCAGATACAGAAGGCTATGTTGGCAGAGCACACGCTGAATCTACTTCCTGAGCAGTCGACATGACTGCATGTGGCAAGGCTGCCTTACTTATTAATCACAGAGAAGCCGAAACAGAGCATTCAGGTCTGATAGAGGTTGCTTCTGAGAGGCACTGTACTTAAATGGAATTGATTCCTTTATATAAAGGCATGATGGCCCAGCCCACCGATATAACTAGGTCCAGTGACTAAGAGCTGTTTCTTCCTTGGAGGAAGGGTTAGCAAGGTAGATGAGCAGAGAGGTAGAGGTGTTTCTGAGAAGTTGAGGGAAATTTTGAGAAGTTTCCTTCTCAAAAGCCTGAGGCAGAAAAGCAGCACAAAGAAGAGTTGAGTTTCCTACCTAGTACTCAAATGTTAGCTTCATTCAGCATGCTCTAATATGTGTTCCACATATAATAGATATATTTCTAACAATATTAATCCATGGATTTTTCATTCACCTAAATTATCATGCTCAGTGATTCTCAATATGCTGAATCACTGGTTCTCCAGTTTTCAAGAGAAGGGTATATATTAGGTAGAACAATAAAGCCATTGATCATTTATGACTCTCAATTTATATAATTTATTGTTGTTCTTTCCCAAAGCTAGACAATAGCCCTGAGTGCAAGGACAGGCTAACTTGTTGCAGAAGTTTACTATAAGAAGCTGTAAGAGAGTTGCAAATATTATGAAGTTGCAACTCTGTACAAATAGAAGCCTTTGGGCAGGAAAAAAGGAAAGAATGTCAAAAAATAAGTAGAATAGTTTCCATGTACCAGCTATTTTTCAAGTACTAAATACATACTGTCTCATCCAATCTTCATAGCTTTTTGATATCTTCATTCTAAGATACAGAAATATGGAAACTAAGGTAGACAGTTTAAACTTGCCCAAGTTTACACAACTTTAAGTGGCAAAGGGTGGATTTGAACTCAAGGATTCTAAGTCCAGAGCTGATGTTTTTGATACTACAGCCTACTTCCCCTGTTAATCTACAGAGTTCAGACACAGTTTTCCTCTCTTCTAACAACCTCACCTTCACAGGATCAAATTTCAGGTCTAGAGGCAGGGAAGAAGGAAAAAAGGTGATACAATGGAGGCCTCAGAGAGATTAAAGAGAAGCTGGCAAAAGAGTGGGCCATATACCTGGCTTCATGTTTGGAAATCTGGAAGGAGATCTCCTGAAAAAGGGCTCCTATGCCTTCATGGTGATGTGTAAATGGTGTCTCTGATGTTTAGGCACAAAGAGAGCTTGAGTTATACTTCTCTGTGGTGTGAAGTTGGTCCATAAGGTCCTGCACGTGCTGGAGGGAAAGAGAGCTAAGTTGTGAAGAGTTCAGAAGGAAGTCATGGGACTGCTCTGACACATGGCAGCGGGGCTTTGGGGTTGAGGACCAAATGCTGGCAGAGACCTGGACAGCTGCAGTGTCAGTGAAAACTAGAGTAAGACCAAGTTAAGAATTGTGGGACTTCCGGGAAGATGGCGGTGTGAGCAGGGCGGCAGAAATCTCCTCCCAACACTATATTTATCTACGAAAACACAGAAAATACATCTATTCCTAAAAGAGAGACGAGAATTCACAGGAAAGCGCACAGCGTGCAGCTACACCCGAGAGGACTCGGCACCGCAAGAGGCGGGTAAGATACGGAGCCGCGACCCGGCGGGACCCGAGCCCTCCCCCACCCCAGCGCACCGGCGGGAGGAGAGGATTCAGAGCCGGGAGGGAGTGGAAGTGCACCCCGCGAAGTAGCCAGCCCCGGTGATCTGCGCGGGGAGCGCTGACCCACATTGCGCAGTGCAGTGGAGATTGGAGAGACAGAGGGGCAGGATCTGAGCGGGGAACGCGCCAGGGTGCTTGCAGCCGGCTCCTGGGAAGGAAAAAAAAAAGCGCGCGCTTTCTTCAGCGGTCTTAAAGAGACAGGAGCCCAGCGGAGGAGCCGGATCACCCCAGCACACTCAGCCCAGCAGGCTGGGAGTCCTGGGGAGTTTCAGACGCCTTAGCTGGCGACTGAGGAAGCGTAGCCATACTTAACACTTCTCACTGAGATCAACAGCCTCCTATTCGTTCCCACCCCAGCCAGAGCGATAAAGGGCCCTGCGGAGCGGCACAGTCACAGCTGTGTAATAGTGGGGCAACAGCGCCACCTAGAGCATTCCCACAGAATCTACGTCCGGTGGGCATTTTTGTTTTTTTTGTTTTGTTTTGTTTTTTGTTTTGTTTTTGTTTTTTCTTTTCTTTCTTTTTTTCTTTTTTCTTTCTTTCTTTTTTTTCCTTTTTTTTCTTATTTTCTCTTTTTTTTTCTTCTCTTTTTAAAGTCTTAAAGAGCCCAGCTGACATACGTGGCAACTATCAGTGACCAAATTATACAGCCATGAAAAGACAGAGGAATATGGTTCAGACTAAAATCAACCAGACAACCCCAGAGAGGGAGTCTGAAGGGATGGAAATGCACAGCCTCCCTGAAAAAGAATTTAGAGTAAAAGTCATAACCATGCTGATGGACCTACAGAGAAATGTGCAAGAGCTGAGGGAGGAAGTGAGGGAACTGAGGAAAGACAATACAGAAATCAGACAAGCGATCGACGGGGCTTAACAGCAGAATGGATGAGATGCGAGAGACTATTAATGGAATAGAAAACAGAGAACAGGAGTACAGAGCAGCTGAGGCAGAGAGAGATAAAAGGATTTCCAGGAATGAAAGAATATTAAGAGAACTGTGTGACCAATCCAAACGGAACAATATTCACATTATAGGAGTACCAGGGGAAGAAGAGAGAGAAAAAGGGATAGAAAGTGTCTTTGAAGAAATAATTGCTGAAAACTTCCCCTCGCTGGGGAAGGAAGTAGTCTCGCAGTCCACCGAAGCTCATAGATCTCCCAACACAAGGGACCCAAGGAAGACAACACCAAGACACATAATTATGAAGATGGCAAAGATCAAAGATAAAGACAGGGTATTAAAGGCAGCTAGAGAGAGAAAAAAGATCACCCACAAAGGAAAACCCATCAGACTATCATCAGACTTCTCAACAGAAACCTTACAGGCCAGAAGAGAATGGCATGATATATTTAACGTTATGAAACAGAAGGGCCTCGAACCAAGAATATTGTATCCAGCACGATTATCATTTAAATATGATGGAGGGATTAAACAATTTCCAGATAAACGAAAGTTGAGAGAGTTTGCCTCTCATAAACCACCACTACAGGATATCTTAAATGGACTGCTCTAGAGGGAAGCACACGTAAGGCTAAAAAGATGTCACCAGAGAAAAAAAAAATCATAGCAAAGAAAGCAGACCATCCAAATATCAACTAAAGGCAAAGAATAAAACACCTATTATAGAAAGAATGGAGGAGGAGGAATAAGAAGGGAGAGAAATAAAGAAACATAAGACTGTGTTTACAATAACTTAACAAGAAAGTTAAGTTAGATTGTTAGATAGTAAAGAAGCAACCCTGGAACCCTTGGTAACCACGAATCTAAAGCCAGCAATGGCAATAAGTACATACCTATCAATAATCACCCTCAATGTAAATGGACTGAATGCACCAATCAAAAGACACAGAGTAACAGAATGGATAAAAAAGCAAGACCCATCTATATGCTGCCTACAAGAAACTCACCTCAAATCCAAAGATATACACAGACTAAAAGTGAAGGGATGGAAAAGATATTTCATGCAAACAACAAAGAGAAAAAAGCAGGTGTTGCAGTACTTGTATCAGACAAAATAGACTTCAAAACGAAGAAAGTAGCAAAAGATAAAGAAGGACATTACATAATGATAAAGGGGTCAGTCCAACAAGAAGATATAACCATTATAAATATATATGCACCCAACACAGGAGCGCCAGCATATGTGAGACAAATACTAACAGAATTAAAGGAGGAAATAGACAGCAATGCATTCATCTTAGGAGACTTCAACACACCACTCACTCCAGAGGACAAATCAACCAGACAGAAAATAAGTAAAGACACAGAGGCACTGAACAACATACTAGAACAGATGGACCTAACAGACATCTACAGAACTCTACACCCAAAAGCAACAGGATACACATTCTTCCCAAGTGCACATGGAACATTTTCCAGAATAGACCACATACTAGGCCACAAAAAGAACCTCAGTAATTTCAAAATATTGAAATCCTACCAACCAACTTCTCAGATCACCAAGGTATAAAACTAGAAATAAATTTAGAAAGAAATCAAAAAAGGCTCACAAATACATGGAGACTTAACAACCTCTCCAAATTAATCAATGGGTTAACGACCAAATCAAAACAAATCAAAAGAATATATGGAGACTAATGATAACAACAACACAAAGCCACAACTTCTGTGGGACGCAGCAAAGGCAGTTCTAAGAGGAAAGTATATTGCAATCCAGGCCTATTTAAAGAAGGAAGAACATTCCCAAATGAATAGTCTAAAGACACAATTACTGAGATTGGAAAAAGAAGAACAAATGAGGCCCAAAGTCACCAGAAGGAGGGACATAATAAAGATTGGAGAAGAAATAAATAGAATTGAGAAGAATAAAACAATAGAAAAAATCAATAGAGCAAGAGCTGGATTTCTTTGAAAAAATAAACAAAATAGATAAACCCCTAGCAGACTCATTAAGAGGAAAATCTACACACATAAACACAATCAGAAATGAGAAAGGAAAAATCACGACGGACCTCACAGAAATACAAAGAATCATAAGAGAATATTATAAGAATCTATATGCTAACAAGCTGGAAAACATAGAAGAAATGGACAACTTCTTAGAAAAATAAAGCCTTCCAAGACTGACCAAGCAAGAAACAGAAAAACTAAACAGACCAATCACCAGTGACGAAATCGAATTGGTAATCAAAAAACTACCCAAGAACAAAACCCCTGGGCTGATGGATTCACCTCTGAATTCTACCAGACATATAGAGAAGAAATAACACCGATTCTCCTTAAAGTTTTCCAAAAAATAGAAGAGGAGGGAATACTT
>JAVSCE010009763.1:0-147162 GCA_032199065.1 Smutsia gigantea
CTATTTACAATAGCCAAGAAATGGAAGTAACCTAAGTGTCCATCAGTAGATGAATGGATAAAGAAGATGTGGTACATATACACAATGGAATATTATGCAGCCATAAGAAGAAAACAAATCCTACCATTTGCAACAACATGGATGGAGCTAGAGGGTATTATGCTCAGTGAAATAAGCCAGGCAGAGAAAGACAAGTATCAAATGATTTCACTGATCTGTGGAATATAAGAACAAAGGAAAAACTGAAGGAACAAAACAGCAGCAGACTCACAGAAACCAAGAATGGACTAACAGTTACCAAAGGGAAAGGGACTGAGGAGGATGGATGGGAAGGGAGAGATAAGGAGGGAAAAGGGACATTACGATTAGCACACATAATGCAGCGGCAGGGGACACAGGAAAGGCAGTGTTTATAGAGAGGACAAGTACTGATTCTGTGGCATCTTGCACTGATGGACGGTGACTGTAGTGGGGTATGTGGGGGGGACTTGATAATAGGGGTCTAGTAATCATAATGTTGTTCAAGTGATTGTACATTAACAATATCAAAAGAAAAAAAAACTAATAGTACAAAAAAAAAGTCAGCCCCCATTTTAAAATCTCCTAATGATTCTCTGGTTGCCTAAAACAGTCTTGACATTGACCACAGCCCATTTCTCTAGCCTCATCTTACTGTGTCCCTCTTCTATTTCTTGACATTTTATCTAATATGCATGTCCTTTTATACATAATTTTTGTCATGTCTTAACTGTCTTCTTCTCTTTTCCTTTTCTTCTCATCCTTTCCTTCCCTCCCTCTCTTTTCTTTCCTTTTATTTTCCTTTCCTTCCTTCTTTCTTACTTCCTTCTACAATTTATCCTTCAAGATCAAACTAAGAGGTCATCACCTTCCTAGCAACCATCTCCCATCTCAGAACATTGAATTTAATACCTGTGTTTTAGCACTTAAACTTTATTGTAATTATCTATTTTCATGTCTCTTTCTTCCTAAACTCTGAGATGTCAGAGGCAGGAATCCTGAATAACTTGACTTTATAATGATAGTGCTTAGCACATGACAGCTCCTTAGGAGAGAAATGTTAAGAGAATTTTGAAGTAGTCCTCTGAAATCCATTTATCAATAAAGTCTTCTGTGCATCATATAATGTTTTGCCTTTACTAGGAGGTTCAGACACTTCAAAGAACACACATGGAGCTGATTAGTATTGACACTTATAAGAATGTCTTTTTCTTAGAAGAAGCTAGAGACATTGTTTATATTTGTTTTACAGGGCTTTTGTTTCACTATTTTGCAGTCCTCCACTCTGAAAACAATCCTCTCCTTAGATAACAGAGTCAGTAGTTTAAAATACAGATTACTACAGAATAATGGTGCTCGAAGGGCATGGAGACCAGGACACCAGAACCTGGAGAACCATTGCCCTGGAGCAGAAACACGCCCAACCCTGCACCCTGGGCTTCAGTCAGGGCTCTGCTTCAGTGGGGGGCAGCACCTGCTTCACATGGAGTTGCTCACTTACCTTCTCTAAGCCTCAATTTCCTCTTCCATAAAATAAATTACCTGTTGTACAGGATTGTTGTATAAACATTTGAGATTACATGCATGTGATAGCAGGCACCTTGGAAAGTATCACACAAATATGAGGACTATACTGCTGATGCTTTGTACATTTCTATTTTTAAAGAAATAAAAAACAAAATAAAGCAATTTGTCCTCTTCCAGACCCCCACCCCACAAATCTTCAATTATTCCATTGCCCAGATGCAGTTGTAGAAGCTGCTTAGTAAAAACTGAATTGGACACAGTTATTAATTTTTCCTAGGACGTGTTAAGTCCTAAGCACTCCTGAGAGACAGAAATTAAAAGTGGTCTCACCCTCCCAGTGAGAAAAGGACTAAACCACCACTTATGGGATTTGAATGCCAAAGAAAGTCCTGGGCTATGTCCTTCTCAGTGTGACAGACTGGAAACTGAGGAACCTGTGTTTTTACCAAAATGTATCCCACAGTTGCTAAGTATTATGCACTGGCGGGGTGGGGGGGGCAGTTAATGGAGGGAGGGTGTGTTTCTGTAGCCAAATAAGGTTCAGAAATACTGGAAATGATGATTTCCTGGGGTCTTTCCTCAAGAGAAATACCAGGAATCCAAGATGAGCATATGTGAGATTAGAATCTAAAAGAAAAGAGCCTTTCCAAATGTGTTATTGAAGAAACAGTATCTCAAGCAAATGAGGAGTATTTGGAGCATAAAAAGAATGATAATTTTTTCTTAATATCTGTAAAATACTGACAAGATAGTACTTTGAAATTAGACCTCTACTTAAAATGTAAGTGCTAAGGGTGAAATCTGAATTGCTGGCTTAGATTTATAGAGGATGTGCTTGGCTTTCTTACTGCCCTTGTTTATGTTAAAAGGGAAGCAGATGTTAGGCCCAAATAATGATAAATTGTGTCCATTCCTTGAAGGTCTACCCTAACACTAGAAGCAGGAATTATAGGGTTTTCCTTAAGAGTTGTTGATTTAAATTAAAACAGCCAACACAAATTAATATTAGTTTGGTTAGCACTTTCTCTATGGGAAGCAATGTGTGGCATTTGTAGTCAGGTGAACCCTATTTGGGGTTCCAGTTCCCTTTGTTGACAGTCTGGGTCATTTTCCCATCTGTGTCTTTAGTTTTGTCATCTGAACTGGAATTGTCCCCTGCGTCAGAGGCAGGTTGGGGAATCCACATAAGTCCCTCTGTTACCATGGTCTGAAAATAGTTAAGCTCTATATAGCATGAGATGCAAGCTCTCTCATTTTAATCCTCACAGGGACTGGGAGGGGGCCCTGGCAAGCCTGTGGCACACAGGAGGGAATCAGCAGTTATGAAAGATTCACAAGCTCACCTAAGGACACCAAGTTAGTCTCATAGTTAAGTCTCTGGCTGCAAATAGATGATGGTAAACTCCCTGTCTCAGTCTTCAGAGCTCTCCCGTCCACCCTCCACTCTAGGGAGAACGTCCTAGGTCTGATTAGTTTATTCCCCTGCTAAAAATCCCTACTCCAGTTTCTATTGCCGATGTTCCACCTGAGGATCTTTAGATAATCGTTTCCTGTGGTCAATGAACATCCTGAAATTGTAAGTATATTTTATGTGCATTTTTATGGATGCCATCCTTTGCCAAAAGGGAGTTAAGCTCCTCAGATTTTCAGAGCAGGCTTGCTCCACGTGGGTCCCCCCTCAGCGCGGCTTGGCAGTGATCAATTTAGCTGACTCTCTCTTGTCTCTCTGCTCTCCAGTCTTAAACACAGAACCACCTCCAGTTTTCCCCACTCATACTGAGTTGCTTCTCACCCCTGACCTTTTGTTCCTCTCAGAGTTCCCCACTTGACCTATTCTAGGGCTTTCTTAGTATCCAGCATATCGTTATCACTTGAATTCATCACATTAAAAAAGCTATAATTTCATGGACTATAGAAGTAGAATCACGTACTATAAAATAAGGAAACATAAGCTTAGAAAGGGAAAGGCCCCAGAATTCCAACCCTAAATACAGTTCAACACTTAAATATATGTGCTTTCTTTTCCTATCTATAGAACTGCAGGTAATTAAACTGCACTTAACTTTACACCATGGGATCATCATTTAAATGTCCTGTTCTATTACTGGATCTATTAGTTTGATAACATGGCTCAGTCACCTTTTTATACTTGTACATATAGATTTATAATGCACTCTTTTAAAACCTATTCATACTCATTCTATGTAACTATCAATGTCTTCTTGGTGACCTCTTACCCATGGGTGGATAGCTAAATTGTTAACTTTTATTCTCCTCTCAAATATAGTTTCTGTAACCAGCCTTGGTTATCTAACTTTATGGACATTTCTGTAAAATTTTTCTAGAAGTGGGTAGTATATGTGCAATTTTTAGATTAGTATTATTAACAAATCACTCCTCCAGTGTTCATATCGGCATATACTCTTGATAATTAATCAGTTATGCATGTTTCTCATCCCCACCAGACTCCAGTTCTCTTAAAGGCAATGACTGTGTCTGGTACATCTTTGTGTCCCTCCCTGATGCTTTCAGAGGGCACACAAAATAGATATTGTATTAATAAGTGGATAAAATGATAAGCAAAAGAATAAATGAATGATTCAATAGCACCTTTAACCCACACTCGAACTCTATAGTGCAGGCATCATTTGCACCTTAGAGGAGGCCCTTGAACAAATAACTTTAATTATTGCTTGAACAAATAACTTTAATAATATTTAATGTTTATTGAGTAAATGTGTCTAAGATGGGCTCTTGTCTTGGCTTTATCATGCCTAGCCCTCCTCTCGTCTTTTCAGGTGTCAAATTTCCTTATCTCATAATGAATAGGAATGATTCCTCTGAGTCCAGCATGCAGCTCTATTTTTTTGTCTCTGTCACCTGCCACATGCCATAGTTTATTCACTGTTTTCCATTTTCCAATCCAAATTGTCCAATGATGGAATAAAATCCCATGATTAAGATTAGTGACTGACAAAAATTCTTGGTCTTTCCAGCCTTCTGCATGTCTGTACTCCAACTTTCTGTACATTTTTTAAAACCTGAAAATGGAAGATACTCATAGAGAAAAGTCCAAAGAGGTACCAATTAACAATTTCATATATGTTTAGAAGGTATTTGGTGTGTTAGATATAACACAGCCAATACCCATCTTGGAGTTCCTGAAGTATACATTGTCAATAAAAATGAAACATTTGTGGAATTTGTGCTTCATAGGAAGTTTCACATCCAATCACCCATTTTGTATAGTGAAGAAAACAGGTGAATGAATATTCAACTCCAAGTTTTATTAAAATGATTCTTGTAAACTATTTATGAAAGGAGAAACTCTTAATAATGCATAAACATCAAGGATGAGCATTCCCAGCCTCATCTTTCTCTCTGTTAGCCATGGAGAACATCATTATTTCTAAACTTTTTATAAGCTTAACACTTGTAAACACTTTGATTGAAGTTTTTGGGGTATGATATTGGAAACAGTCAAAGTTATAATATAGGCAAAAAAAAATACAGATTCCCGTTTATTTATATACATAGCACTAAGCTATTTTACATCTAGTATCTGGCCTTTCTTCTTTCCCCAAATAACTGGGATTCTTGGTTGATCATCTCAACAATCTTTCACCTCACCCTTGATTCCCTGACATTGCTGTAATTCTGGCTCACCCACCTATTTAAACACCAACCCAATGTCAATACTACTGATTTATCTTCCTCTTTTGATATTTGACTATTTGTAGGGCTGAGAGAAAATCAGTACTACCACTTAACTGCCTAATTGGAATATAAGGTCATTCGTTTCTCTCCCCTGTACTCAATAAAATCCATCTCATTTCCTAAATCAAACTTTATATGGTCCAGAAATACACAACTGCCAGGAGCTCCTTTTGCCACATGGCATTTTTTTTTAACCTACATGTAAGAATCCTGTATGTTTCCTTTATTTTAGCTAAATAAGTCCTCAGCTGTACCACTGCATCTCCTCTGGAATTCTCCTCTCAGGCTATGTGAGAGGTCCCTATGGTGCCCTGAATGGGCACTTCCTACAGTTGCTTTATCTTCAGTTATCAATGTGCCTGTATGTCTCACTTGACTATAAACTCTCTAAGGGGGGAGGCTCAATTTATTCATCTTCTTTTATAAATATACCATTGGTCCATAGTGACTGCTTTGCAGTTGTTGAATGAAAATTCCTGCTGTTGTAAGTATGGATTTCTAAAGCCTGAGACATGACTCATGTAGATTAGGCAAGTAAATAAAGTGGTGTGGCCAAGGTCAGACACTGAATAACTGATAAAATTGATTCTAAGACCCAGAACTCTTAATAACTATGTCCAGTGCTTTTTCTTCTACAATGCAAATACTTTTTGATTACCTTGATTGATGTCTAGATTACATTTAAAGGCCTTTGTGTTCTCTGTCTTTCAGGGTGGACTTACAGGGTCCATGGGGCCTCCAGCTGTCCCCACCTCATTCCGGCCTGAAGATGAGCTTGAGCACCTGACCAAGAAGATGCTGTATGATATGGAAAATCCACCTGCTGATGAATACTTTGGTGAGTGGGGTCTGGAGTTGACCTACCAAGTACATATGTTTCAAATATCATAACAACAAAATATATAGCAGTAAAGAAAATTGAACATAGATAGTAACTGTTAATAAATATATAAATACCCTGGGAAACACATATATATTAAAAAATATCTTTTCCTTTAAGAACTGGCCCAGTTCTACTATTTACCTAGCTTAGACAACTTGAATAAATTGCTTACTCTCTTTAAATCTTTGTTTTTGTTTTGCTTTATCTATAATATGAAAATAATAGTTACTTATACTGTTACTGTGAGTATTGAATGAAATATTTATAGAAAGCACTTAGCAAGTTCTTGGCATATAGTATGTACTCAGTAATCAAAGTTATTTTATGCTTTAAAAAAACTAGATATGCCTATTAAAAATCCATTAATAGTAGCTGATTTAAATTTAAGTTCCTAGCAAGAAATAGACACATATCACCAATTGGTAAATAATCATTGCCAATTGATTGTAAACCATGAGACAGAATGTGGAATAATGATTAACTTTTTGCTGTTACAATATGACAGCACCACTTTATGTACTTCATAGGAATTAACTAATTTCATCTTAACAGAAGAAATACAACCTTGTAAGGTAAATGCTATTTTACTTCCAGATCGGTAAATTGAGGCACAAAAATGTCAAGCACTCTGCCCAGTATCAACAGCTAGTAAATGGCAGGACTGGATCAGAATCCGTACTTTAGGCCTCTACATTTTTTTCCCTCTCTGAAAGCTTTTCCCCAGCTTTATCAAGGTATAAGAACCACACATAATTAATACATACAACTTGTAGGTTTGGGCATATGTATATGCTTGTATTGCTGTCATCACAATCCAGACAAAACACGTCCATCACCCTCAAAAGTTTAGGCTGGATAATTAGGAAAGGTTTTATGAAGAAGATCAGGTGTGGACAGATGGAAAATAAGAGAAAGGTATTCTTTTATAATCAGATAGAATGAACAAAATATGAGTTGAGGCCAGGATTATTCAAGGAACATTTACTTTGTGTAGAAAACATCCACCAAGTGCTTATTATGTACAAGCTACTCTGCTAGGTGGTGGAGACGTATGGGGATAGGCAGACAGGGGTCATACCTTTAAAAGTGTTTATCGTCTTATATGGGATATGTACAGAGTTATGGTGTGAAATCATAACACAAGACAGAAAGTGACAAGTGACTTAATTAAAGTTCAACCCAAGTTGCTTGAGAATTCAGAAGAAGAAGAGAGGACATACAAGTAGGAAGGGAAAAGTGTTTGTAGAGCAGTTACCCTTTAAGTTAAGTCTTTAAAGTCATGCTAATAGAGATTTAGAAGTGAGGCAATAGTAGAGAGGTGATGTAATTTCTTATGGGGGAATTTTAACATGATGGGAAATAAAATCACTGGAGTGAAGCACCTAGGTGGGAAGGCACAACTGTTGGGAAATAAAATTGGAGAATTAAGTTAGGACCAATGTGGAGAGAATTTTTAATGCCTGACAAACTCTTACATAATGAGCCCTTGCACACTGAGATCAAATGCTGTGGGTACTGTTCCATGAATACTGGTTAAGACTGTGGGCTCCAAAGCCAGAATGCCTTGGTGTGAATGCCAGCTCTGCCTCTTACTGGCTAGGTAAAAACAGGGGCAGAATATAAGTTAGCAGAGCCCGTCACTTATGATTCCACTCCTTAAATGTATCTGAGCACATTTCTCGTGTTTGCCACTGTGCTGGGTGTTAGGGGCACTCAGATTCAGAGGCTCTGCCCTCACAGGGTTCACGAGTTCTTGGGAAGGACAGGAGAGAGGCAGGTGTAAGGGATATCAGTGCAGATCTCATCACCATGTTGGGTCGGCCTGAAGTACTAGGTGAGCATGGAAGACAGGGTCCATAAGTCTGCCTGGAGACGAAGGAAGGCTGTATGTTTGCACATTTGTATCAGGAGTGCCTGATCTAAGAGAGATACATAAGGTAAAAGAGTCCTCTTTTGCTATCAGAATTTTACCTTAGTTTCATTCTGGACTGTAAATAGCGTCGCCAAACACCATCCTAAAAGAACTTCTTTCTCTGGCATCAGCACCCAGACGCCACCACAACCCTATCGTCTCCTCTCTTTCCCCATCCCTTTGCCTGTGTAATGCTGGAATTGTCATTGACACTATAGCTGACTTGCTGAAGGGCATTGAATGACTTCATGCTAACAATCTCCTACTAGATTTCAAGCTGCACCAAGGAGCGAGGGAAGAAAATGTCAACAAATGATGTCAATGGAGTAGATCCCCCTGGCCATGTTGCTTTCTTCCCAGGCAGCCTCCTCCTTTTTTTTTTTTTTCCTCTCCTTTTCCCCTAAGTAGAATGATCCATGAATACATTTTTGTTTTTGTTTGTTTTTCATTATGGAGCTTCTCATTACTCTTCCAGTTTTCCAAGCAATTAATCAACTGCAATTATGATAACGTTTGAAAGTATTGGGAGGGATATCAGAAGATCACCTCACAGATGATCTAAGTACAAAGGAAAAAAGATACCTTTACAATGGGGAGACCCAATAGAAACCTTCTCAACCCAAGTAATAAAATTTGGCATCACCAAGAGTGGCAAAAATTGATGTATGGCAGCTCAGAGAATTTAGTAGGAAGTATACCACATCACCAATGTAATAGTCTTACTAAAATATTTAACATGAAGGCAACCATTAGGAAACATGTCTGTTTCCTAATCCAGGTGATGTGGCATTCTTCAACACAATTGTCCTGAATTCTTCAAAAGTGTCAGTGTTAAAAGAGACTATTCTAGATTAAAGGAGATTAAAGAGACATGCCATTCAAACACAAGGCATGCAGCTCAATTGGACTCTGGATCAAAAAAAGTATTTGGGATAAAGTTGGAGAAATGTGAATATGAACTATATATGAGATAATACATCACTATTAATCTCTTGAGTATAGTAATGGCATTGTGGTTATACAGGACAATATCCTTATTTTTAGGAGCAAAATGTTGAAGTATGTCTGCAGCAGACTCTGAAACAGTCTAGATAGGTGATTGATAGATGGATAAATAGATATAGATATTGTGGGAAGAACAGAATCACTTTGGATTAAAACAGCTAGAAATGCTATTTATACACAACTACCCAGGACACCCCTAGTTGCCCGAAAAAGTATCAAAGCTTGTCACAAATGAATCATCTTAGGAATCCTTATTGGATGGGAGAAGTAGAGAGTCATATTTGATGCCTTCTAAACTTGACTTTTTTTTTATTTTGCTATGATTAATATACAATTACATGTGCAACATTATGGTTACCAGACTCCCCCTATTATCGAGTCCCCACCGCATACCCCATTGTAGTCACTGTACATCAGCATAGCAAGATGCTATGGAATCACTACTTGTCTTCTCTGTGTTATACTGCCTTCCCCGTATCCCCCCACCCCACACCCACCCCCGCTACATTATGTGTGCTAATTTTAATAGCGCTTTTTCCCCCTTATCCCTCCCTTCCCACCCATCTTCCCCAGTCCCTTTCCCTTTGGTGACTCTTAGTCCGTTCTTGGGTTCTGTGACTCTGCTGATGTTTTGTTCCTTCAGTTTTTGCTTTGTTCTTATACTCCACAGATGAATGAAATCATTTGATACTTGTCTTTCTCCGCCTGGCTTAAACTTGACTATTTTTATAACTACAGTGAATCTTTGAAATTTCTCTTTCTTTTGTATGTTTCCTTATTTTCTAGTGGGTACTGTCCTTTATATGGTTGGTGAGATGATAACCATTGTGACGGTAATGACAAAAGCTGGTAATTGACCTAAGGCTCGACTGCTTTAAAAAGCCTGTTCATAGCCATGGTCTGAGCAACAGGTCTGATGATGATGTCTTCAATTTTCAAGTGAGGAAACAAAGAGTTTCAGAGAGACTCAATGAGTTGTTCAGGGCCACGTAGCTAACAGGTTTCAGAATTTGAACTTACTCTGCTGACCTCAAATCTACTCCAATTCATCACCATTACCGAAAGGTGTATATTGTTCCTGCAGCTTGTCAGTAATTGGGGATCACTGCCTCATGTCATCCTTTTGCTTCCTGAAATCTTGATCTTCAAGTGAGAGACACCCTGTGCTCCAGACGATAAGTTTTGTAGCCTGAACTTCAGTGTCACTGACAATATATCTTAACTATCTACAACTCCTGGATAAGCTGATATAACACTAAGCATGAGCTCTTTGCCATGGCTCAGATACATACTTTAAGAAGACGGCATATCTAACACCTCCCTACAAACTGTGTTAGCTGGCTAGACTTTCTGTTGACCTTGGAGGAAGGCAAATCATTGATAACTACAGCTCCTCTTGTTTTCTCAAATCAGTACCTGATAAAATATGACAAGCAGAAACCTACAATTGAGTGTCAGCGCCTTGCCATGTTTTTGTTTTCTGAAAAGTGCTAGTTTTAGTGTTTCCTTACCCTTCCTCTTCCATTTTCATCAAAAACTGTGAATGTTGCATTACTCTGTTTGGTAAATACCACAAAGAATGAACCATAATACAACAGTTGGGTAAGTCCTTAGCTTTGAAGAGAGGATAAAGCCTCTCCTGCTGTGAACGTTTTCCATCTACATGGATTTATGTTTGAGCTCTGCCGACTCCCAAGTGTCTTTCCATTGGCAATGAGGTCTCAGTGGGACTCAAAACACTACCCTGTTGGTGGGAAGAAAGGAAATAGAAGAAAGTTGAATGTAGGAAAAAATGTTCATCTAATCCAATTAGCCAGGCGGTGAGTCTTCAGCTCACATCATTTGCAGCAAAGCTGCATGCCTTGGTTCAAGCTTTTGCATCTTGGAACAACCTGTTTCCCTGGGCAACTAGAAAAGTATGTTTATACCAGAAGAGACTCTCAGTTCCAAGGATAGATGCATAGAAAGAAGAAGGACTGATGAACTATAAATTATTATAAGTTAGGATACAGAACTTAAAATAGGAGTAGAATTTTTAAATTAGCTATGAAATTCTTGGAGGAGAAAGGTCTCATTGCTAGAAAATTGGGGAGCTTACAGGGCTAGATGCCAGCATCAGAACTTACATTTTTCAGAGAATTTTAAAGGAGAAATGTAAAGGAATGTTGAGTTTGTGTCTGTGTGTCTTTGACACATCTCTTTGAATTTATCCAAGAGTTTCCCATGTTAGTTGATAAATTCAGAGCCTCTAATTTTTGTGCTTTAATTCATTTTGAAAGAGGAAATATATTTGTAGAGTTTCCACTTGTCTATGTATGTGACCATCGCATGAGTCTTTCCAAAATAATGGTGTTGTGTCTGTGCAAACCCTAAGGCCAAAGACAACACTATTAGAATACCGTATCTATGGAAATGGATACCACAATGTATCTGAGACTGAAAATATCTACCAGCATATTTTTAAACACAAAGCTGTAATTATCTTGGCATTGTTTCATTGAGTGGTCTTATTCCTTCTTTTAAGAAAAGCAAAAAAATTGAAGTGTATGAATCTTGAAGTTGTTCAATGAACTATTTGAAGAATCTCTAAGTCTTCAGAGTGGCAGTAGTTGAATTATCTTCACAGACCTTGGCATTTGTCTGAGAATTATTTTTGTTTGTGAGTATTGTTGATGAGGTATACTGAGAAATTTTGCATAAAGCCAAGAGTTTCTTCTAGAGGAACTAGGCTTTGCTGCTTCAAATGCCAATCAGACAGTAGTGGAAGATATAAGGCAACAGGGAGCTGGTACCTAGTGAGCCTGAAGAGAAGAAGGCACGACTGCGATTACTTTATTGATAACATCAGCTCACCATCCTTGGTGCTGTGTATCTTCTCAGTTGAGAGCAAAATGCAGGTCCAATGAGTAGAAGCCGAGAACCCCCGAACAATGGGGAGGATAGTCCATTTCTTTTCAATACTAGTAAGACCAACTGATAAGTCAGCACCAGAGAACTAGGGCTAAGATGCTTAGGAACCTGGAAACCACTCTCTGAGGTACAGATGAAAGTGTGAAGGAAAGAAAACCTGGAGCCCTGATTGCCCCTGGGGGACTGCCATGTCTGAAAGGAAAAGGAATTCAACTTAATATGTGTGCTTTCAAAGTTAGCAGCAAAGGCAAGGGCAGGAAAGCTGGCGAGTCCCCATGCAGTATAATGAATTCATTTTTTTAACAGACAGAGGCAAATTCTTGGAAGAGTCTAGGCCAATGGCCAATAACCCCTGCTGGAGAAGTGGTGATAAGTATCCAAACATCTCATGGACGATGAGATTAGATTTTGACAGCATAGTCCAGCTCTGATATGTAGTGACTTAGGCATCTAAACTTGACTGAAATCAAACTTTTGTATCCAATTTCTAGTTCTACCTCCAAATTATCATTATTATTGTATGATTACAGCTAACCTATAAAATGCTTTATAAAGCACTTTTATACTTGTTATACCTTTTGAGCAAGATGGCAGCCTTGCAAACAGTATCTTTGTTTCCCCTTGGCATATGACAACATAGGAGATTTGAGTGATTAAGGTCTCCCCACTCTACAGGGCCACCACCACCCCACCAGTCAGTCATAGGAGCCCTAAGCAGCAGAATTGCACAGGGGCCCAGCCTCCTGGCTCCAGATCCTGCTCTCTTTCCACCCCTATAACACTGTCTTAGCACCATGTTCCTGGATTGCTCATGGGACGATAAAATAGATTAGTTGACGTGTTCTGTGCTTTAGCTTTTTCGTTGGTACAAGGAACAATCTGATTTCTTTGAAAAGTGCTAAGAGGGTCTCAACTGAGAGGTACTAATTAATTTGTATTTCATTGTTTTTTATTATTTTTTGTCAAGGAAGAGGTTTCCAAAATGTTCCTGTCGACTACAAACTGGGAATTGACTCCAAGTGGGCAGCTGCCTTTAGCATAGGTGGAACCTGAGGCCTTTTAAGGATCTTATTTCCACAGAAAAATGGCCTAATTAATTAAAAACCCCAAAACCACACTGGAAGAAAAATTGGAAAGTGAGTGGTTTAGAGAAAAGGTTATATTGATTTGGGAAAAAATGGATTTCTTGGTTTCATTTCTCTCCAGCTCTTTGTTTAAGGTATCTGTGGGTCATGGGAATAGAATGTTTTCTAGTTAATGAAACATATTAGATATATTTCCTTTTGTGGTAGTGATTTCTGGTAAAATGTTTGCTAAGGGCAATATGTGTTTATAGCACTAAATAAATAATCCTAAGCATTTTATGTGTTCCATCTTAGCATACGTTAATTTTTAATTAATATGGTCATATAACAAGTTTTTAAGCATTGATTTGGAAACCTAGACTGATAGTATCATAAAGAATTTAAACTGAGAGACTTTTGAGGACAACCTTTCTTCTTCCAGAAAAGTGAAGCCCAAATGACTTGTTCAAGGTCTTACAACTAGGAGTGTTTTGAACTCCATAGCCAACATTCCCTTTCTTAAAGAATAGAAATTAGTTGATTCTGTAACATCTTACTACATTGAGAGATAGTGACTGCACTAGAGGGGGGTGAGGATTTAATAATATGAGTTACTGTTGAACCACTGGGTTGTATATTGGAAACCAATGTAAGATTACATATCAATGATACTTTTATTTAAAAAAAAAGAAATCAAGTCTCTGCTGTCAGGAAAGGGATGGCAGGGCTATTCACAAAGGTGAGGAAGTAGATTGGGCCTGCTGTTTTGATGAACACAGACCTGGATATGCCTTACTCAAACTTGGGTAAAGAAAACACTGCCCTTAAAAATAACAGAAGAAAATCAATAACTTTTAGGACCTGTATATATATAAACTGTCTTAAGCTCCTTGATTTCCAAATACAATATAGTTGAAGAGCTTCCCACTATCGTTTTAACTCATCCTCACCCAGTTACTTATTTGTGATAGTCTTTCTTTCCCACTAGACTGTAAGTCTGATCGAAGATGATAATTTTTATATCACTGCTGTGTCCCTTCCTTTGGTCCTAGAACAATGCCTGTCTTATAGATGTTTAATATATGCTTAATTAATGAACCTGTAAATGAAAATTGTGTACAGACTTGCCATATTCCCTGTGGAAGGATATGCTATACAGTAAACTACACAGGAAAAATACTTTATTCATCTAATAGATATTTATTTAGCACCTCAAGGAAATGTAAAAAGTTAGGGCTAGAGGGACTCTTAAGAGATTAGGAAAATCCCTTAAGTTTTAAAGATGATGAAAATGAGTGAGTTTTCTAGGTTCCCAAACTAGTTACAGAGCCGTGGATAATACCTCAGACTTTCTCATTTGTTTTTTTTTTTCACTATTTAAAAGCACTGGAGAATGTACAGAAGAAAACATAGTTTCTATATTCACTGAACTTCAATCAAAATTAGATTGATACCCTTGGACTCCATCTCTTTTGCATGTGTTTTCTGTGAAAATTAAGGACTAGAATTGGTTAATGGATAGGTTACATAGTTAAGATTTTCATTTTTGAGTCCTAGATCACATTTTCTGCTTCTTTGGGGTTTCCTTGTACTTCTTGATGCCCAGGACAAGCTCTTATCTCTTCAATTTTCTTCTGTTCTAATCTGATTGGGTCAGACAGGCACAGCATCACATTGAAAGAAGCACCCTTTCCCCATGTTTACATGTGTTTTCCATAGCCACTCAGTTGTGAAAGGACATTCACTTAAAACTAGGCCCCTTTGAGGCTGTGATACACACCCAGGACTGGGGTGTCATGCTGTCTTTATACAAACAGTGGACACCCACTCGTTCAATTACATTGGGATCACCATTCTCTTTATCAGAGAATGAAAAGTCAAAAAGAGATTCCTATTTCATAATCAAACATCCTTTGCCTAATAACTGTGAAAGCAAATTTGGTATTCTGGGAGAGAAAGAGCTAGTGGGGCTCACTTGTGTATGGCAAAAAGTCTCATCTCATGATTCATCTATGCTTCTGTACTGAACTGTGTGACTAGAGTTGAAACCTGAACCTACAAGAGCTAATTATGCATTTGCTAATCTTAAACACACAAATACAGATAACTGAGAACTCGACTCCCTTTTTCCCCCAAACCACCCTCCTTCCCCTCTACCTGCACGTTCCCCACAACTTTCTCTAAAGTGCACAGATAATCATTTCCTTCCAGATTTTGAAGTGACATTAGAATTGTCAGAAGGCATAATTAATTGACTGTCAGCAAAGCCATTGTTTGAACATCTGTGGAGTTCTACTTGGTAGGCATCTGCTGTACTTTTAATTGAACTGATTCATTTATCTACAAATATTTACTGAGTGCTTACTACACACCAATCATTAAAGTGTGTATCATGGGAGATAATAGAAATGAGATAGCATAATGGCCAAGGAGAGAAAACATTTGTTAAATCCGCCAAGGGCTGATTTGATGGAGAACAGGTTTCATGACTGAAAGTAGAAAATGCTTTCTTTTTCATCCAGGTTCAGGGGCTTTGCCACTATTACCAGCTGATCTGAGCCAGATAAAATGCCGAAGGAGTCCACATGGAGAGGCACCCATTACTGGGGAAGAGAGACTAGTTGGCACCACACTGTTTGAAGTTAAAGTTCTCAGCAGAGACATTTGAATGCTTTTAAATAAAAACAAGCTGAAAATACCCATGGCCAATAAACTGGGAAGTCCCAGAAGCAGGCCCAAATTAATGACTTTATCCTGATTCTCTTCCTGACTCTGACTCTGGTGTGAGTCCCGTTGCATCAAACTCTCCCAGATGGGTTATGGCACCACACAGCTCTGATCTCAGGCCTCCAGTGGTTCTCTAGCCTTTCACTTCCACCAGCCTTGGACCCACCTCCCCTCCTCCTTGGAAGTGAGCATCATTTGTTAAAATTCAACACTAGAACAGAAACACTGTACAGAAGTGACTTGTTGAAGTAGGCTAAGAGAATTCAGGAGGCAGGAGGTAATGGAAAATAGTTATTAAGCTCCACTGCCTCTCTCCTTCCTGTTCAGCCTTAGGATCACAGCAAAGCTAGAGGGCCACTTAGAAATCATCTAGCTTCAGAGCTGCCCATTCCTCAATCTTTTGAGACACTTTCATAATTTTTACTGTATACATGAACTATCTATGCTAGTGTTTGCCTAATATTTTAAGTCAAATTAACTTTTTAATCTACTTTATTTTCATCCATGTCAAAAATATCCATAATTTGATTTTATGAGTTGAAGTACTGGTTGCTTTTTTCCCCCCTTAAAGACATTAAACTAAACACCATATTTAAATTTTAAAATGTTCATCCGTGAACTCTCTAATGTTCAAAATATTGAGAAATGTGAATATGATTCAAAAAGAAGACAAAATGATGGAATGCCATAGTGAAATGACATCCTTAAGGTTAATGTAGTAACATTTTTTTACACACAGTCATCATGTTATGAGAGGCAGGGTAGTGGTGTAAAGAGCTGGGCGTCAGCATTCGGAAGCCAGATTCTGAAACTGATACTCTTCTGCTGACTTGATGTGACATCTTAGGCCAGCCCCTTTTCCATGGACCTCATCTCTTGCATTAGGAGAATTGACTACACGATCTACTGGACTCCTTTGGCCTCTTAATTTCTTTGGCTCAGACACTTTTCATCTATTGTCCATTGTACACCGTTAAAGTCTAGGTGGATTGGAGCACAGCTGCCCATGTAGAAATACAACATTGCTCCAGAGTTCCACAGAAAAAAATAGGAAAAGAAACTCAAGAATTATATAGATCCATTTTAAACTCTGCTCACTGCTGTTCCTCATTTCTTAAGGTTTATGAGATACAGTACTGCATTTAAAGTAGCTTTGTAAGTGCCAGTTAATAAAAATAAATAGGATTGTAGAATATAAGGAATAAGGTGTACTGAGTTGAATACTCTAGCATAAATGTTTAAGGATTTTCCTGGGTTCAATAGTGTTGTTCACAAATTGGCATACTTGGCATACCTAAATGATATTGAAATCAGTAACCACTAATGTGACAGTGGTCTTCAGTGTAGATAATATAGCACTTTCATGAAAATGAGTAGTTCATCTTCTGTTACATGGCCCTGTGAAACAAACACTGAACTTGGAGTCAGAAAATCAACATGTAAGTAGTATGTCTTCTCTGTAACGTTGGTGACCTTTGACATTTGCAGTGTGCTTTAGAACATATTGGTATGCATTATTTAAAAACTTTATTTTAGCATTTTTAAGATTAGAGTTATCATTTTGCTAGAGAAACCAGATTATCCAAGAACAGGTTGAGAGATGGAACCAAATTCTTAATTGAGGTTTTCTAGATTAAATTGCATTTATTTTCAGCAATTTTATGCAACCACTTAACCTTCCTGAGTTTCAGTTATTTCACCTATTTAAATTGATAATTATCTTTATTGTATATGCTTATTGTGAGGCTCAAGTTAAATAAATAGGTGTGCAAGTGCATTATAAATAATAACAGATCAAAAACATTTAAGAGATGTTTACATTTCCCAGTGCAATATCTAGCTTGATTTATGCCAATTATGATTAGTGTGTAATAATCAACCCCTTTAATTTGTAATGTTAGTGTTTGTCTCTATTTGAATTAGCAGGTTTTCCTACAGTGCTCTCTTGTTATTGGAGTATCATTAGAGAACACAAAAAATGTTTTTTAGTCACTGTGTGTGAGAAAGCAACACACAAAGGCATACCACAGTGTTCTCATTTGCTGAGCAAACTACTCTTGCTTTTTAATGTGGAATGCAGAAAAACTAATTGGAAAGAGACAAAAATGAATTTTGACTCACATTGTACAGGATGAATCATAACCCACTTTCTAATCAGAGATATGAGAAAAAAATTAGAGAAAACTAACCACTACACAGCTTTACTGTCGGCATCAGCATAATTAATATAGAGTGTTTTTCAGCAGAACAAAGAGCATGTTACTACTAGGCTGAGAATTACAGGTAGTAGAAAAGCTAGTTAACTTTTTCTGTGTCTATAGTCTACTGAAATTGTTTTTCTTTATCTGCCTTGGTTAAAACGTTGCAATCAAGAAACTTTGGAACCTATCAGCAATTGTTGCCCAAAGCCATTCAAAAATGTACCTGTGATCTCTATTGAGCAATTAGAGGCCAACCAGAGACTGTTCAGGCTTCGACCACATCTGATCCCAATGGTCTTTTGTCAGGCACTAGGGAGCAGAGAGACGGCAAAGCAACAGAAACCTAGCCAGGATGGAACTGCTGCTTCCTTGAACTTAACTTTCTTGGCTTGTTGATGTGAATGATTGAAGAAAAATGGAGATTTTTGTCCTGCTGGGTCCCAGAATGTAGATGTATAATCTACTTCACTTGCAAATACCGCTTCTGTTTTAAGTGTTTCATACAGAGAGAGATACTATAAACTACCCTAGGACATAGTCTCTAGTTCCTGAGTCTGAATTACTTTTTCTAATTTCTGTTATTATTGTATTTGATTCATAACTTGTATGGCCTTTGCTTCTCATCTATATATGTCTACACCAATGTAAATATGTTACATGTACTATGTAATATATATTAGAATGTTTATATGTCTGTAGCCTGTATCTCCTACTTTCCTGAGAAGAGAGACCACATCTTTCTCATACTGCTCTGACCCAAAGAGCAAAACAAGGATTGAGAGCTAGATGAGTCCTTCAATTCCTCAGTGACATTCCACCAAGTCTTTTACTTTCAACAGAGATTCTCTAGTCTGACTTGATCCTAAATATGCCCATTAATGGTTCTGTTTCAAATAAGATTAGCATATATTGAGCATTTACTATACACTAGGAATTTCACATGCATTAGTCATATTTCTTGACTATAACCGTATGAAGTAGGTATTGTTCTTTTACAGACAAGGAAATTAAAGATAAGTTAAATAATTTTCCTAGGATCTAATAATTACTGTAGTTGCAAGTTGAACCCAGAGCCTGGCTTTTAACCCCTGAATATACTGTGCTTATGGCTATGGTTTGCTCATCCACTAACTAGGCATGATAGAATATTGGGCCCACAGAGTCTGTGTTCATCATAGGACTTTTCTGTCAAACCCAATTCTGTTTTACTCTCTACCACCTTCGCCCCACTTTTTTTTTTTAATGTGATCTGATTTCCTCTGATTGAAGGGTCCTGCCACTGACCAGGCAACAGGTAGAAATCCTGTTGCACCATCCCTTTGTTTGCACCATACTAGATGTCTGCAGAGACACTGCCTTGGCTCCCCTGCAAGAGTAATTTGCCCAGCTGAGCCACTCACTCCAGATAATATAAGTGCTGAATACTGTTTCTATTAACAGCACTTAATATATACATCTCTATTCTCTGTTCTCTCTTGACCTTGAAACCTGGTTCTTGTGATTTTTGCAGTAGCTACATCCAGAAACCCCTTTATCCCAACACTTCATCCCAATCCAGTGCTGCTTTCCTTCACCCATGGGAATAGTTACTTTTAGTTTTTGTAAGTCCATCCACAGGGGCATCTTTTAGTACATTGAGCCTTAGGAAAAGCCAAGTCTAGTCTCACTGCCAACGTGGAAATGAGAGAGAGCGAGGGAAGGGAACTCATCTGAAAATAAGGTCACCCTATTGACATGTCATCAGGCAGACAAGTTCAGTGCAATAGCTGGCAACTGGCTTGCTCAGTCGGAAGTTGATGCTATTTTAGGTCATCAGCAGGAGCGTCACTGAATCTGTGAATTTTGGCATTTTATTTCATTAAGGTGGTTCAGGAAGCCAGACACTGATTAACTGATTCTTCGACTTAGTTCCCACTCCTAATTTTGGATGTGTGGTGTCTTCAGGCAGCTGTTGTGACACCCTGATTCTAAAGAAAACTTTACTTGTGCTTCTAAAGCAATCCTTGGAACAGTCTAGCCCGCCTCCTGCTATCCTGGAATCTCCCATCCTCCGCGTCTCTGGGCACAGGTGGCGTGGGAATACTAGTGCTTCCAGCTCTCCTCTCGCAGATCACAAGGACATACAACTCAGGTGTGTGTATCACTGCTCTCCAAAATTTGTCTATAATAGCAGCATTCTCACTGATATGTTAGCTCAAGGTAGATTTTCATTTGGGGTTCACTTAAGAAGATACCTATGGAAGGAATGGCCTTAGCATTGCAGTTTTTTTCAAAATCAAGAGATACCCTAGACAGGTCACAAGATTTGTGTAGGTAAGACTAGAACAATTCTCAACTTTGTGTTATTGATAAGGATTTGGTATCCAATCTCATTTATAAACATGCTTTAATTGAGAGGGATAAGGATTTCTAATAGGAAACTTTGTTCATTCTTTCATTTACTTATTCAATAATTATGAAGGCCTGCTAAGTGCCAAATACTGTGTTAGGCATTTCCATTAAACATTAGGTTACAAAGTAGAGATAGAAGTGTTTACAAATAACTCCTTCACAGTATGGTAAACATATTGCTGGAGTTACATGAGAAGAACTACAGGAGGAAAGAAGTTAATGGCTCACTATGATTGGAAAAGGGGGGAAAGATTTTTAACATAGGAGATGTTGAGGCTGAATGTGAATGGAGTTTCCCAGGTAAACCATGAATTTAAGGGAATTTCAAACAATTCAGTGGGTACAAAGAGACCAGAGAACTGCAAAAAGTATAGTATAACTCGAGAATGGGGTCTTGGAGAGAGAAATGAGATTTAAAAGATGATCAGTGGTCAGATCAAATGGGCTTTTTGTTTCCTACTAAAGACTAGAGTCTCTCCTGCCTGCCTTGAGAATCCATGGATTCAAACAAGGGAACAACTTGATCTGATAGATACTAATGAAAGATCACTCGGGATGCTGCTGGGGGGGACAGGTGTTGGACAGGAGAGGGATTGTTGAGGGACTGGTGATCAGCCTGGGTGCCATTTGCATGAGTCTAAGAGTCATGATAGCAGCCTAAACCAAGGAAGTCATGCTGTGACAACTAAGGGGGAAGTAAGAGGGCTGAGTTGAGGCCTGTTCCTGGGCTTCTTTCTTAGGTTGATGACAAGGTTATTAAGTGAGGTGAGAAGACAGAAGTTTGTTGGTGATGTGCCAGCTATCCCCAGAAAGCCTTCTTATCAGGAAGCCATTTACTTTCGTTTGCCAATGCTTATTGAGCACCTACTGTGTGCAGGCACTGTTGTAGCTGTTGGACCACAGAGGTGATTAAATCAAACAAAATCTTTGTTATGGGGCTTTTACTCTAGGAAGAAAAGACAACCCATAAATAAGTCAAATCTATGATATGTCAAATAACCATTTATCCTACAGAGAAAATTAAGCAGGAGGAAGGAGATAATGAGTGCTACAGTGGTGGCGTGTGTGTAGGGGGATAACATAGTAAATAATATGACAAATGTAATTTTGAGGTTTCTACTGGTGAAATCTGGCCTGCCTAATTTTGTTTCCTTTCCATTTGTGTTTGTTTTATAAATGTTTATTCCTCCTGAACAAAGGAAATAAACAGCAATAGCAACATAAACATTTATAAACACATGGATACATACACAATGGTTTGTGTTGCTGACATAACACATGCCAGGAAAAACAAGAAAATAGCAGCTACGTAAATATCAAAAAGTTAGGGGTGAGGAGAATGGGGTTTCCCTCACACACTAATCCCTGTCATTCAAATTGCTGAACAGTTTGAGTTAGAAGGTCACAGAAAGGAGAGAGTATCAATATCTGAATCAGGAAAATAATTCTCATATCATTCATGCTGGAAGACTATAGATTTAATCTAAATCCCTTAGTTAGACAGAGGAACCTTGGACCTAGCAAGGAAGTAGCTTATTTAAGAATACCCAGGTGTGTCTAGAATTCACATTTCCCAATGACCCATCTAGGGATCGTACCTTTAGCCACCAGACCAGAGAGGCCCAAAGCTTAACATCTGGAATCTGACTTGCTGGGTTTGAACTTCTACTTTGCCACAGTGGCCTTGAGTAACTTTTGCCTTTCTTTGCACCAGTATCCTCATTTGCAAAATAGGGATGATTATAATAGTATTTATGATTCTGTTTTGGGAGTTTAAATAAGCTAATTAGTAATACATGTAAATTACTTAACAGCAGTGCCTGGTGCACAGTTAATGCTCAGAAAATGTTCATTATATTATTCCAATACCAAGGGTATTAGAACATCGTGAATGTAGATTATTTGGATTTTGTGTATTTGGTCATAAACTTGAAACCAGTTTCTGAGGACAGCCACCAAAAGGTCTTCTGGAACTTCCAGTTAATGTGTTAAAATATTAACTAGTTCCTTTGGGTCATTGTGTAAATTTAAAACACATGCAAATAACTTTGATATTCTGTGATTTCATTCACAGAAGTTCTAAACATTCCATTCTAGAGCTGAGTTATATGAGCTTCTAAATCAGAAGTGGAACCCTAGCCTTTAAAGACAGGGGCATGTCTCTCTCATTTTTTTATATACCTCTAGCACAGATTGGTCTCGTATCTGTTGATGGTGCTCATGTACTGCATACTGACTATGTGCCAAGCACCGCACTGAATGCTACACAGCTGCTCATACTTAATCCTCACTGCAGGGAGGCATTTGTTTCTGAATTTTACAGATGAGAAAATTTAATCAAAAGGCAGTTCAGTATCTTGTCCAAGGTCACACAGATAAAACAGTAAAAGGTAGAGCCTTGATTTTCATAAAGCAATCTCTGTTTATGTTTGTTCAGTATATATCTGCTCTTAATGATGATACTTTTCTCAACTAGCTACTAGTCTACATTTTATATAACTGTCCTTCCTGTGTCATTCCTACTACTCATTCATAGAATTATAAAATCATAGATTGTTTTTGCTGGAGGGGCCTGGAGGGAGTTTCCTAGTTCTCAACCTGAAGACTAAGAAGCACCTGAGGGAACTTTATCAGTGCACCTACACACCCACACACACTTATCCTGTACATAGACTGTGATTCCGACAAAACCCAACGCCTACCTCCACTGAGAAAATGCTATCACTGAGAAAATTTAGCTGACGGAGTGTGCTGTATTGCCCAGGTGTGATGGAAGGGAGAAAAAAAGGTCTGAGTATTACTGATCAACTTTCATGTAATGAAAATTGCGAACCAGAGAGTGGCAATAACTTCTCCCAAAGCACAGCTAATTTATGACATATCTGCATGTAGAACCTGGGCCCTTGTGACACTCAGTGCTGGGCCAGTTTTCTGGCTTATTGCTCAGAATTGCCTGTGTGGAATGTCCTGTGTTCTCCTTGATGGTTCTAGAAGAATACAAGGCAAAAAGAAGTGTGATTCATTTGTTTGGGATCTCAAAACAAATTAGTTGCTCAAGAGACAGTGAGTTATATTTTGCTGTTCTACACCTAGTCACTTGGTTCTTGTGAAGTCACAGCTCATCAGTGTGAACATACGTTTTCATAATAGTTTGGGGGTTGCATAGCTTTTCTGTGTCTGATTTCAATTTCTGTTCCTTTGATAACTGAACAAATAGCAGAGATGGTGAAACTCAGCAGGAAAATTATCTCCTAGATTTTCTGTTATTTCTCTTTTCTAATGAATCAGTATGTCTAGTAATGACATGGTAGATTATGAGGTTATTTGGTTGGTTTGTTGAGTAAATATTTATTGAAAGCCTACTGTATGTCCATCAGTGACCTAGGTGGGATATGTCAAGAGTTGCTGTAAATCTTTTCTTGAAAAAAAATGTTATTTAAGTAATTCAACTCAGAGATCTCTGTTCTCAAGGTAATTCATAGATTGGTAGAGGTTAAGAATAAAAAATATATAATAATCATTCTACCATGTGGTTAGTGTTAATAAAGGAGCTCTGTACATATGGCTTTGAGAGAGAAGGTCCAGGGCCCTGGAGTGTGTGCAGATATCAAGGGGTGATACTGTAGACTTAATAGCAGAAGTCTTGAAGGGAGAACAGAATGTTTTCAAAGTAGGGAAGGAGGGGAATGATGTCACATGGAGAAGAAACAGCATATGCAAGAGAATAGAGGTAGGAAAGCATGATGTATAGAGAACGAGTAAGATACTGTAGACTTAATAGCAGAAGTTCTCTGGGACTAAAAGCAAAGTTGAGTTGAAGGAAAAATAGTTGGACATGGGTAGATAGAGAACCTGGGGTCCAGTGATGAAAAGTCTGGTGTGATATGTTATAGAAATGATCTATTGGATCTTCTTCTGTTCAAAATGGGAAATTGTTGATTCCTGATAGAGGGTGACATCAGATTAGTGATTTATTTTTTAAAAAATGGAGGGGATAGCCATTTGTATTGCATGTAATACTACTAAATGCCAGGATAACCTTATAAAGCCACTTCATGGGAGATAATGGAGCTGGAAAATTCATGAGAACAGATATAAGAGACTTGTGGGGTGAGAAAAAAGTCATTGCTATCTTTTTTCATCATAGTTGAAAACAGGAAGTGCCTGGGTATGCAAAAATGCAAGTCAAGTCAACTATGTTTTTGGTGTGTTTTGTGTGTATGTGATTCTGCACATCAGCAATACTACTGAATATTATTATGTGAATAATCCACCAGATTCAACTGAAGGAGGACTATCAGATTTTAAAAGTACCTAACATGAACATAGAGATTTAAAAATTTCTTTCGATTTTTTAAAAATAAGCTGATCCTCATAAATCATTGTATGTGTGTATGGTGTATGTGACTTGTGCCGGTCCCACCTTCTGTAGGCAGAAACTTGATTGTGGAAAAATGATTCAGGAAACAGTTAACGGTATTGATGCCTACTTAAGAATTTATGTGTTTAGAGCAGAAGTAACTTGAAGTCATCTTCTAATTCCCCCGTCCCTCCCTCCCACCCTCTTTCCTTCCTTCCTCCCTCTCTTCCTCGCTCCCTTCCTTCCTTCCTTTCTTTGTGAAAATGATGTCCAGAGAAAAACAGAAGTCTAAGCCACAGACACCAAGTGGCAGTGCCCAGGCTAAAACTTGTTTTCTTCCATTATCACTGGAAATGTCATTTTCTTGTAAAGTGTTTGGTACTTATGAATTGAGTGAATTCTCCCAAGGTAACAGGTATGTTGGTACTCACTTGTAAATGTAGAAACAAAAACAAAAGAATATTTGGGGAATTTTGTAAGGAAGTATGATTGGATTTGTCATGTATAACCTTAGTTCAAGTTATCTTTCAAAAGGGAAAGGAGGTAGGACATGGACGGGGAAAACATGAGAATACCTTAAGCCTTCTATCCCTTCTTCACTCTCAGACTGGTTTGATATGATATGGGAGGGTACTTTATCGATTAAAAAGGATTGTGTCAGTATTAATTTATGATGCCTCTGTTAGTTTTCTGTTGCTGCTATAACAAATGAACAAAAATGTAGTGGCTTAAAACAACATAATTGCATTATCCTGTAGTTCTTAAGTCAGAAGTTCAACACAAGGTCTCAATGGGCTAAAATCAAAATGTTAGCAAGGCTGCATTATTTTCTAGAAGTTTCAGGAGAAAATCCATTTCCATGCCTTTCCAACTTCTAGAGGCTGCCTGCATTCCCTAGCTTTTGATTCCCTTCCTCCATCTTCAAAACCCACAACATAGTATCACCAACCATTTTTCCACAGTCAAGTCTCCCTCTAACCACAGCTGGGAAAGATTCTCTGATTTTCAGGACCTATGTGATCAGACTGAGCCCCCCACCCAGATAATCTCAGATAATGTCCCTATCTTAAGATCCTTAAACATATCTGCAAAATCCCTTTTGTAATACAAGGTAATATATTCACAGGTTCTAGGGAATAGAGCATCATCATCTTTGGGAAATTATTATGCTGCCTACCACATACTCTTCTGGTAAATTTCCAGTGACCATCTAAAGATAACAATACCAGGTTCATCACTGTGACATGCATGGAGGTGCTCCCAAAACTGCATGTTAAGAGGCCCAACTCTTGTATATTCTAATCTTGGAATAAAGGAAAATTTGGAATTTGCCTAAAACGTTATGGTGCTGACAGCTCTACTGTGGGAAAAGTAATTCTGACTTAACCATATGAAAATCCTGGAGGATCTAAAACAAATTTGCTGATTGCCCAGTAAGCTTGACTGATGGAATATTTAAATATGTGACTTATTAGAAGCTCAGCTATGGTTTCTCTAGGTGTTGGTCATCCTTATCCAATCCTTCTCTTAATGTACCTGGGCTCTTTTCTTCCTTCATTCTTTCCTTCTTTTACCCCTCCCTCCCTCCCTATCTCCTTTTCTTTCTTTCTTTTCGTTTATAGAACTAAAAGTGCTGGAAGAAAGGAATTAGAAGAGTAGGGGAAGAAAGATGAGGGAAATATAAATGTGGTAAAGAAAAGAAGTCAGGGGCAAATGTTTTTATCTCCAACCCCATACCAACCTTAGGTAGTCTTATGAAATAGTTTTGTTTTCTGAAAATAGTTAAGACAGGAGTTCCAGAATTGAGTAATGGCCCCTTGGAAGACATTAAAAGAATTAAGGAATTTTGTGACTCAGTGCTATAGGAAAGGATATGTTCATCAAAACAGGTTGTTTCTGAATTAGAAAACAAACATGACTTCCAGGTGAAAAATGTTTATTTCCAACAGTGAGAATCAGGTCATCTACAAGTCGGAAATGAGTAAAGTTGTTCTAAGGTCTAGATAGGAGCAGAAATAAGGGAGCGTGTTCTGATAGTCCTAAAGATACATTTGTATTTCCATTTCAAAATGCCCTCTTCCAGAAACCACTCTGCACTGTAAATTCTGATATTAATGCTAACTATGACAAGTGGATTAGTCAATATTGATCACACACAAAAAAAATAACCTGCTGGAAAGAGAAAAGACAGCTTTTTAAGATAATTGATTCATACTTCTTCTTCATCAAATGAAGGTAAAAATGTATCTCTTATAGTACTATGATATAGATCAAGCTGAATAATATCAGTCGAAATGCTCTGTAAACTATATTAGAGTTGTAAAATACCTTCTTTCTGCTCCTCCTCTATTCTGTCACCTAACCGTAAAGGTCATTTATTTTCTCTTACTTGGCCAGAGAGAAAAACTGGACCAGCCACTACTTTGGCTGCGTGTATGTATCAGAGTGGAAGAATCCCAACTGGAATCCCAACTGGGTGCAAAAGTGCTAGAACAGGCTGTGCTTTAAGCTCCTGCTGCCATAGCTGTGCCCAGGAAGGTTTGAATTTTGTTACTTTAGGGATGATTACCTCCATAGCAGTCCTAAATGTAAATCCAAGTCTCGATGTGACTATGTATAGGTATAGTCTAAAGGGCATATTTCTGTGATGAGGAGTGGTTATATTCATCGTAAAGAGTTCTCAACCTATCAACCTATCTTAGGAGTTTGGTTTTCCATCACCAAAAATGTTTGTTTGTGTGTGTGTGTGTGTGTGTGTGTGTGTGTGTATTCATGCTAATATGCTTCAATTAAGATACAAAATCCTCTGTAGAAAAACTGAACAATTCTGTAATATTTCTGAAAAATAATGTCCTCTTTGTATGGTGCCCCATAAGTCTACCTACAGAATGTGCCCCCATAAATCTGTACTAAAGTAAAGTCTTCAAAGTTAGGCTTCCCCATGGTATTCTTTCCCTTTATTTAGATTGGGTTTTATGTCCTATACATTTTGTTAAATAATTTTCTTCAACTAAGTCATATACCTTTTCTCAATAAGTTTATTCCAAGACAAATTTTTTTGTTGCTATTATACAATCTTTTTTGTGTGTTTGTTTCCATTTATAAATGGTTATTCCTTATATAAAAGAAAGCTCTTGACTTTTGCTTACTCATCCAAACACCTTACTGAATTCTGTTCTATAACTCTTTTTTTGTCCACTTGGATTCTTTTAAGCATAAAGTATTATTTATCAATTCTGTCTTTTCTTTCCCAATGTTTATATTGGTTATCTTAGTTTCTTGTTTTATGGCTTTAGTACAAATTTTTGAAGTATTAGTCAATGATAGTGATGATAGTGGATGTCTCTTCTTATTACCTATTTTAATAGCAATGCCTTTAATATATCAGATTGTGGTATAATGTTTACTACTAGTTTCAGTCAGACACTTTCTGCTTATATGGAATCATTTCATTCTATTTCTTTCTTAGATTTTTAAAATTAGAAATGGCTATTAAATTTAAAAATTTTTTGAGGTTTACCCAATCTTAATTTTTTTTTCTCCTTTTGTTTGTTCATGTAAATGATTTATGTTAGTAGAATTCATAATGCAGAGCCATCCTTATATTTTTGGTATAAATTCTACTTTATAGTATATGCTACTTAATAATCTGGTAACTTCAAATTGTTATGCTATTCATTTAGAATCCTTTTAACCTATATTCATAAATTAGGGTTGGTCTATACTTTTCTTTTTGCTCAATATCATGTTATAGTGTTAAACATAAGCTGACCTCCTAAAATTATCATGAAAGTTTTCCATTTTTTTTTATATCTAGAATAGTTTGAGTCATTTAGAAATTATGTCTTCCTTAAACACTGGGGTAAATGGCCTTTGAAGCCATCTTTCTTTTTTATTGGTTAATCTTTAACAAACTTTTCATTTCTTTAGTGTGTTAAAATTGTTTTGTTTTGTTTTGTTTTACTGCAATTGGAACCTATTTGGTAGTTTATATTTTGCTAAAAAATCATCCGTTTCATTAAGATCTTTAACTGGAAACATAATATAGGCATACTTTCTCATTTTTAAAATATCTATCTATATTTATACCTCTCTTTTTATTTTGTCTGATTTTCTTGTTTTCCCCTCATTTAAATTTTCCTAAGATTTTCTTGTGTGTATATGCATATGTGTGTGTGGAGTGTGCTTGTTTTCTAATTCATTACTTTTAGTGCGTAGCTTTAGTAATTTCTACTTCTACTTTGGGTTTATTTCATTATTCATTTTTATAGCATCTTAATTTGAATGTTAGTTAATTTAATGTCTATCTTTTTTACTTGGTAATGGAGCATTTAAATTTATAAATATCCCTCCGACTTCATCTGCATCCCGTGGGTTTTGATATTTTTTAATTTATTATAAATATTTTTAATTCAGTTGTCCTTCCATTTAAGGATTATTTAGAAACTTATTTCCAAGCTATTTTTTATCTTTTTCTGGTTATTTTTCCAGTTTTCTAATTTGAATGAAATTAAGCCTTGAAATTTATTGCTGATGTATAAATTCCTGGCTGAGCATTATAAAACTTACCCAGCTCATTGCTGAATTTGGTATTTTGTCAGCTGGGAACACTAAATACCCCCACTTAACTTGATATTTGTAAAGCTCAGAGCAGCATTGGGGTTCCTGTACATTTTGGCAATTGCCCATGGCTAATTTGGCCAATTTCCAATTCCTTGGGGAGAAACAAAGAGTTGTCTCATTGGCACCTGCTATTAACTAAATGCTTAGGATTCAATGTCCTAGGGGTGACTAGGAGACATGGAAAAGGATTATTGTGGCAATTTGTGGAACCTCCTTCCCTGGGGAATTTTGAGAATAGCAAGGAACCATCTGTCCAGGGTGGTTTTTAGAGCAGCCCTGCCTAAAGACAGGTGCACGGATTAGATGACCTGAGAAGACTGTCATCCATCCCATTGACTTCAATGGAAAGGATGCATTTGCCGAGTTTGTAAAGAGTCCAGGAGGAACAATAATAGGTTTGGGGAGCAAATGGTCAAGAGCCTGAGGGTATTTAACTCTTCTTGAGATCAGAGCCACTCAGTGTCACCCTGTGCCCTGAATTCAAGATTGTCATTCTCTATATGTGAATCCAGAAGTCAGTTGTTCCACCTTAGAAGTTATATGCATATGGAGTTGCAATATTGATCATAAACAGAATTCTTTTCTTAACATGTATCTCAACTGATACATACCTAGAAATTTAAATATTTTAAATATACTGTTGAGTCTGTTATCTATTTATTTTTTGGATAAGCGGAATAAATCTTCATGCACTGGCCTACTGGCCTACTGACCTTGATTTTCCTCCCTTTGTCCCTTAGGAGTTATTCTGTGTTTGTTTCAGGCAATTGAGTGGCCTGATTAATCCTTAAGTAGAGTTGCACAAGCATATCAACAAATTTATTATAGGTACAAAAACCAAATGTTAAATGAATTAACAAAGTTGAATCACCTTATTGTGACCCAATTTATTTTTATGTAATATAATAATCCATTTTAAAGTCATGGACAAAGATAAATGCCCCCAAAATATTTTCAGAATGATATGTCAAACCTAAGGATTGGAGTTGCAAACCAACAGTTGGAAAATTGTTGTGTGTCTACTTAAGTGTCAAAATGGCCAGACAACAAAGGCAGACATGGGATAGGCCAACTGATTTATTTAATTATCCTGGCAAATTATGATTTAAGTAAGCCCTGTGTGGGAGAGGTGTTTTGATGAGCAAAATGAAGAGAATAATTAAGAAAAGTAGATGGAACCAGCCACAAACCTCTCCTGAAAGTTTGAACTGTTTAAAAAATAAAAGTTTTATCTTATTAAAAAAGTAGTAGACTAGTACTTTCAGGAAAGAAAAAAAAAAGATAGACCCTTAACTCATACTCTCCTTAACCCAGATGGCTTATATATTTCAGTGTTTAAAAACTAACCATACAATGAACTCGAACAAATAATTCTAAAATTCATATGGAACCACAAAAGACCCCGAATAGCCAAAGCAATCCTGAGAAGGAGGAATAAAACAGGGGGAATTACGCTCCCTGACTTCAAACTCTACTACAAAGCCACAGTAATCAAGATAATTTGGTATTGGCACAAAAACAGACCCACAGACCAGTGGAACAGAATAGAAAATCCAAACATTAACCCAAACATATACAGTCAATTAATATTTGATAAAGGAGCCTTGGATATACAATGGGGAGATGACAGCCTCTTCAGCAGCTGGTGTTGGAAAAACTGGACAGCTACATGTAAGAGAATGAAACTGGACTACTGTCTAGCCCCATACACAAAGGTAAACTCAAGGTGGATCAAAGACCTGAATGTAAGTCATGAAACCATAAAACTCTTAGAAAAAAACATAGGCAAAAATCTCTTGCACATAAACATGAGCGACTTCATGAACATATCTCCTCGGGCAAGGGAAACAAAAGCAAAAATGAACAAGTGGGACTATATCAAGCTGAAAAGCCTCTGTACAGCAAAGGACACCATCAGTAGAACAAAAAGATATCCTACAGTATGGGAGAATATATTCATAAATAACGTATCGGATAAAGGCTTGACATCCAAAATATATAAAGAACTCACACACCTTAACAAACAAAAAGCAAATAATCCAATTAAGAAATGGGCAGAGGACATGAATAGACACTTCTCTAAAGAAGAAATTCAGATGGCGAACAGGCACATGAAAAGGTGCTCCACATCACTAATCATCAGAGAAATGCAGATTAAAACCACAATGAGATATCACCTCACACCAGTGAGGATGGCCAACATCCAAAACACAAACAACAACAAATGTTGGTGAGGATGTGGAGAAAAGGGAACCCTCCTACACTGCTGGTGGGAATGCAAATTAGTTCAACCATTGTGGAAAGCAGTATGGAGGTTCCTCAGAAAACTCAAAATAGAAATACCATTTGACCCAGGAATTCCACTCCTAGGAATTTACCCTAAGAATGCAGCAGCCCAATTTGAAAAGGACAGATGCACCCCTATGTTTATTGCAGCACTATTTACAATAGCCAAGAAATGGAAGCAACCTAAGTGTCCATCAGTAGATGAATGGATAAAGAAGATGTGGTACATATACACAATGGAATATTATTCAGCCATAAGAAGAAAACAAATCCTACCATTTGCAACAACATGGATGGAGCTAGAGGGTATTATGCTCAGTGAAATAAGCCAAGCCGAAAAAGACAACTATCAAATGATTTCACTCATATGTGGAGTATAAGAAAAAAGAAAAAATACTTAAGGAACAAAACAGCAGCAGACTCACAGAACCCAAGAATGGACTGATAGTTACCAAAGGGAAAGGGACTGGGGAAAATGGGTGGGAAGCAAGGGATAAGAGGGAAAAAGGGGCATTAAGATTAGCAGACGTAATGTTGGGGGGGCACAGGGAAGGCTGTACAACTCAGAGAAGACAAGTAGTGATTCTATAGCATCTCACTATGCTGATGGACAGTGACTGTAATGGGGTTGGTGTTGGGCACCTGATGAAGTGGTAGTTTAATAACCATAATATTGCACATGTAATTGTAGATTAATGATACCAAAATAAATTATTTAAAAAAACAGAAAAAAAAACTAACTATAACTTAAAAAAAATCCTAAGGTGGAATAGAAACCATGATCTGGGCTAGTACTGAGGAAGGATTATCTTTATGCCTAATGCTTATAAAGCAATAAAGAACAGTTACAAAAGAAATTATTAATTGATTTGACAATGAATATGTTAAAGTGTATGTTAATATCAGCATATAATTAAGAAACAAATGGGAATTATATTTGCATACATACAATAAATATTTGCAATGATATGATAAGTAAATATAATATATGATGTATTCATGCAATTGCAGAAATCTCAATGGGGAAAGACAAATGATATAAACAATTCTTAAAGGATTGAACACGAATAGATAATTAAAATAAATATTAATCTCACTGGTATTAAATGAAAATTAAATCAACAGAAGTCTAGTTTTTCATCTATGAATTTAGCAAAGATTTAGGAAAAGAAACTTCTCTCATTTGCAGCTGGTGGGAGTGTAAATTGGTCCAACCCTTCTAGAAAATTATTTGGCAGTATTCCTCAAGAACTTTAAATGTGTCATATCTCTTGATCCAGATAGACAGACAGATGTACATATAAAGAGATATATCTATCTATTCTAAGGAAACATAAATTTGAACAAAATCTATTTACAAAAATGTTTTCTGAGGAGCAATTTATAATAACAAATAGAAAATCTAGGTGACCAAAAATGGGAAATTTTATATCAGTTTATATCTCAATATAAATTGATATTATTAAAATACTATATTTGAAGAATTTAGTATATTTAGAAAAATGTTCTTTTTTGAAGTAAAAATAGTTTAAACTTTTGTATTCAATGTGATCAAACTTATATAAAAAATGCATATCAGAAGATCAGATGTCTTTAAGAAAACACATTAAAATGTAAAAAGACTATTTCTCAGTAATCAGGTAACAGTATTATTGTCTCCATAATTTACCTTAATTTTCAAATTATCTACTATGAAGATGTGTTATTTTTATAATCGTAAGATACTTTTAAAAGAAATAGAACTTACTAACAAAGTAAGAATGTATGGAAGAACAAGTACAGGAAGTCATGAGTAGGATATTGAGTAGAGCTCTAGATTAGGAGTCAGGACCACTAGATTCCAGAATCAGATTGTCCCTTCTAGCTTAAAGATTCTATGAGCCAACGTTTTACGAAAGATCCCTTTCTAGTGTACCCAGGTGCTCACCATCCCTGATACACACGTGAGCAGCTTTTAGGGAGAAAATTTTGCTCTTTACCCTTCAAGGTTCTTGCTGGTCTAATAATCAGGTGACCAAAGTGAGACAGATTAACAGGAATTTGAAAGAATCAAATTTAAGTTTCTATGTACAGGAACCCCACATACATGAGAAATTCAAAGAGAGAAAGGTAAAATGAGGGTATATGACACCTTGAACGAAGGAATGGGATGGGGGCCTGGGGCTCAAAGGGGAGCAGGGCGACGCACAGGGCAGTAAGAAGAGCAGGTGTTCGGTAATCAAACGTTCGCCACGACATACAGGGGTCACTAAGATAAAATGCGCTCTAGTAATAGACTTATTTTGGGAAAGACCTCAATTTACATTTTTCTAACTAGTTAAGGGGGAAGTAAAAGCTTCACTTGATCCTGCAGTCTTAGTTGCCTTTAGCACCAAATAGTCCATGTGACAAATTGGCAGATGTTGGGGAGGCTTGTTCTGAAACCTTTCACAAGCCAGATGAATTTCCTATGGATGAATTTCAGAAGTCTTCCCCATTGAGCATCCTTTTTCACTCTCCTGGAAGCTAAGGAATTACTAATGCCATTCGTCCCCTTCCCACTTAATCTCAGCTATGCGATGGTGCAAGCTAAGATTCAGCAATGTTTTTTGGAGATAGTTCTAGACCCAGAACCCACTCAGCACCAGTGATTTTTGGCTGACTTTGGCTACGATTTGTTGTTGATTTACCCATCATGGACTTTGGAAATGTTTAGTAGCCTTAGGAAATGTGGCAGTGCCCTCTAGGTATGGGACTGAGAAAGTAGTCCAACTTTCCAACCCTGTAATACAGATTGAAATTGTAGTTATCTGTATAGGAAACCCTTATTTGAGAAAGATCTGTGCTGCTTGAATGGTCTACAGCTCAGCATCCATTTTACTTCTTTCTCAGCCCCAACCTACTTTATACTAAGATGTGACTGGTTCTACTTAATCAACTTGTTCTCTCATTTGCTTTTTTTTATATAATTTATTTTGGTATCATTAATCTACAATTACATGTGCAATATAATGGTTATTAAACTACCCCTTCATCAGGTCCTCCCCACCCACCCCATTACAGTCACTGTCCATCAGCATAGTGAGATGCTATAGAATCACTACTTGTCTTCTCTGAGTTGTACAGCCTTCCCTGTGCCCCCCCCCAACATTATGTCTGCTAATCTTAATGCCCCTTTTTCCCTCTTATCCCTTGCTTCCCACCCATTTTCCCCAGTCCCTTTCCCTTTGGTAACTATCAGTCCATTCTTGGGTTCTGTGAGTCTGCTGCTGTTTTGTTCCTTAAGTATTTTTTTCTTTTTTCTTATACTCCACATATGAGTGAAATCATTTGATAGTTGTCTTTTTCGGCTTGGCTTATTTCACTGAGCATAATACCCTCTAGCTCCATCCATGTTGCTGCAAATGGTAGGATTTGTTTTCTTCTTATGGCTGAATAATATTCCATTGTGTATATGTACCACTTCTTCTTTATCCATTCATCTACTGATGGACATTTAGGTTACTTCCATTTCTTGGCTATTGTAAATAGTGCTGCAATAAACATAGGGGTGCATCTGTCTTTTTCAAATTGGGCTGCTACATTCTTAGGGTAAATTCCTAGGAGTGGAATTCCTGGGTCAAATGGTTTTTCTATTTTGAGTTTTTTGAGGAACCTCCACCCTGCTTTCCACAATGGTTGAACTAGTTTGCATTCCCACCAGCAGTGTAGGAGGGTTCCCTTTTCTCCACATCCTTGCCAACATTTGTTGTTGTTTGTGTTTTGGATGTTGGCCATCCTCACTGGTGTGAGGTGATATCTCATTGTGGTTTTAATCTGCATTTCTCTGATGATTAGCGATGTGGAGCATCTTTTCATGTGCCTGTTCGCCATCTGAATTTCTTCTTTAGAGAAGTGTCTATTCATGTCCTCTGCCCATTTCTTAATTGGATTATTTGCTTTTTGTTTGTTAAGGTGTGTGAGTTCTTTATATATTTTGGATGTCAAGCCTTTATCAGATACGTTATTTGTGAATATATTCTCCCATACTGTAGGATGTCTTTTTGTTCTACTGGTGGTGTCCTTGCTGTACAGAGGCTTTTCAGCTTGATATAGTCCCACTTGTTCATTTTTGCTTTTGTTTCCCTTGCCCGAGGAGATATGTTCATGAAGTCGCTCATGTTTATGTGCAAGAGATTTTTGCCTATGTTTTTTTCTAAGAGTTTTATGGTTTCATGACTTACATTCAGGCCTTGATCCACCTTGAGTTTACCTTTGTGTATGGGGTTAGACAGTAGTCCAGTTTCATTCTCTTACATGTAGCTGTCCAGTTTTTCCAACACCAGCTGCTGAAGAGGCTGTCATCTCCCCATTGTATATCCAAGGCTCCTTTATCAAATATTAATTGACTGTATATGTTTGGGTTAATGTTTGGGTTTTCTATTCTGTTCCACTGGTCTGTGGGTCTGTTTTTGTGCCAATACCAAATTGTCTTGATTACTGTGGCTTTGTAGTAGAGCTTGAAGTCAGGGAGTGTAATTCCCCCTGTTTTATTCCTCCTTCTCAGGATTGCTTTGGCTATTCGGGGTCTTTTGTGGTTCCATATGAATTTTAGAATTATTTGTTCCAGTTCATTGAAGAAAGCTGTTGGTAGTTTGATAGGGATTGCATTGAATCTGTAGATTGCTTTAGGTAGTATAGCCATTTTGACAATATTTATTCTTCCTAGCCAAGAGCATGGGATGCATTTCCATTTGTTAGTGTCCTCTTTAATTTCTCTTAGGAGTGTCTTGTAGTTTTCAGAGTACAGGTCTTTCACTTCCTTCGTTAGGTTTATTCCTAGGTATTTTATTCTTTTTGATGCAATTGTGAATGGAATTGTTTTTCTGATTTCTCTTTCTGTTAGTTCATCATTAGTGTATAGGAAAGCAACAGATTTCTGTGTGTTAATTTTGTATCCTGCAACTTTGCTGAATTCAGATATTAGTTCTAGTAGTTTTGGAATGGAATCGTTAGGGTTTTTTATGTACAGTATCATGCAAATAGTGACAATTTGACTTCTTCATTACCAATCTGGATGCCTTGTATGTCTTTGTTTGTCTGATTGCTGTGGCTAGGACCTCCAGTACTATGTTGAATAACAGTGGAGCGAGTGGGCATAACTGTCTTGTTCCGATCTTAGATGAAAAGCTTTCAGCGTCTCGCCGTTAAGTATGATGTTAGCTGTGGGTTTGTCATATATGGCCTTTATGATGTTGAGGTACTTGCCGTCTATACCCATTTTGTTGAGAGTTTTAATCAGGAATGGATGCTGAATTTTGTCAAATGCTTTTTCAGCATCTAAGGAGATGATCATGTGGTTTTTGTTCTTCTTTTTGTTGATGTGGTGGATGATGTTGATGGATTTTCGAATGTTGTACCATCCTTGCATCCCTGGGATGAATCCCACTTGATCATGGTGTATGATCCTCTTGATGTATTTTTGAATTCGGTTTGCTAATATTTTGTTGAGTATTTTTGCATCTACGTTCATCATGGATACTGGTCTGTAATTTTCTTTTTTGGTGAGGCCTTTGACAGGTTTTGATATTAGAGTGATGCTGGCTTCATAGAATGAGTTTGGAAGTATTCCCTCCTCTTCTATTTTTTGGAAAACTTTAAGGAGAATCAGTGTTATTTCTTCTCTATATGTCTGGTAGAACTCAGAGGTGAATCCATCAGGTCCGGTGGTTTTGTTCTTGGGAAGTTTTTTGATTACCGATTCAAATTCGTTGCTGGTGATTGGTCTGTTTAGTTTTTCTGTTTCTTGCTTGGTCAGTCTTGGAAGGTTGCATTTTTCTAAGAAGTTGTCCATTTCTTCTATGTTTTCCAGCTTGTTAGCATATAGATTCTCATAATATTCTCTTATAATTCTTTGTCTTTCTGTAGGGTCCATCGTGATTTTTTCTTTCTCATTTCTGATTGTGTTTATGTGTGTAGATTCTCTTTTTCTCTTAATGAGTCTGGCTAGGGGTTTATCTATTTTGTTTATTTTTTCAAAGAACCAGCTCTTGGTTTCATTGATTTTTTCTATTGTTTTATTCTTCTCAATTTTATTTATTTCTTCTCTAATCTTTATTATGTCCCTCCTTCTGGTGACTTTGGGCCTCATTTGTTCTTCTTTTTCCAATTTCAGTAATTGTGTCTTTAGACTATTCATTTGGGAATGTTCTTCCTTCTTTAAATAGGCCTGGATTGCAATATGCTTTCCTCTTAGAACTGCCTTTGCTGCGTCCCACAGAAGTTGTGGCTTTGTGTTGTTGTTGTCATTGGTCTCCATATATTCTTTGATTTCTGTTTTGATTTGGTCGTTAACCCATTGATTAATTAGGAGAGTGTTGTTAAGTCTCCATGTATTTGTGAGCCTTTTTGATTTCTTTCTAAAATTTATTTCTAGTTTTATACCTTGGTGATCTGAGAAGTTGGTTGGTAGGATTTCAATATTTTTGAAATTACTGAGGTTCTTTTTGTGGCCTAGTATGTGGTCTATTCTGGAAAATGTTCCATGTGCACTTGAGAAGAATGTGTATCCTGTTGCTTTTGGGTGTAGAGTTCTGTAGATGTCTGTTATGTCCATCTGTTCTAGTGTGTTGTTCAGTGCCTCTGTGTCTTTACTTATTTTCTGTCTGGTTGATCTGTCCTCTGGAGTGAGTGGTGTGTTGAAGTCTCCTAAGATGAATGCATTGCTGTCTATTTCCTCCTTTAATTCTGTTAGTATTTGTCTCACCTATGCTGGCGTTCCTGTGTTGGGTACATATATATTTATAATGGTTATATCTTCTTGTTGCACTGACCCCTTTATCATTATGTAATGTCCTTCTTTATCTTTTGCTACTTTCTTCGTTTTGAAGTCTATTTTGTCTGATACAAGTACTGCAACACCTGGTTTTTTCTCTTTGTTGTTTGCATGAAATATCTTTTTCCATCCCTTCACTTTTAGTCTGTGTATATCTTTGGTTTTGAGGTGAGTCTCTTGTAAGCAGCATGTAGATGGGTCTTGCTTTTTTATCCATTCTGTTACTCTGTGTCTTTTGATTGGTGCATTCAGTCCATTTACATTTAGGGTGATTATCGATAGATATGTAATTATTGCTATTGCTGGCTTTAGATTCGTGGTTATCAGAGGTTCAAGGGTTGCTTCTTTACTCTCTAACAGTCTAGCTTAACTTTCTTGTTAAGTTATCGTAAACACAGTCTGATGATTGTTTATTTCTCTCCCTTCTTATTCTTCCTCCTCCATTCTTTATATACTTGGTGTTTTATTCTTTGCCTTTAGTTAGTATTTGGATGGTCTGCTTTCTTTGCTATGATTTTATTTTCCCTGGTGACATCTTTTTAGCCTTAGGTGTGCTTCCATCTAGAGCAGTCCCTTTAAGATATCCTGTAGTGGTGGTTTATGAGAGGCAAACTCTCTCAACTTTCGTTTGTCTGGAAATTGTTTTATCCCTCCATCATATTTAAATAATAATCGTGCTGGATACAATATTCTTGGTTCGAGGCCCTTCTTTTCATAACGTTAAATATATCATGCCATTCTCTTCTGGCCTGTAAGGTTTCTGTTGAGAAGTCTGATGATAGTCTGATGGGTTTTCCTTTGTAGGTGATCTTTTTCCTCTCTCTAGCTGCCTTTAATACTCTGTCCTTATCTTTGATCGTTGCCATCTTAATTATTATGTGTCTTGGTGTTGTGTTCCTTGGGTCCCTTGTGTTGGGAGATCTGTGGGCTTCAATGGACTGTGAGACTATTTCCTTCCCCAGCGAGGGAAAGTTTTCAGCAATTATTTCTTCAAAGACACTTTCTATCCCTTTTTCTCTCTCTTCTTCCTCTAGTACTCCTATAATGCGAATATTGTTCCGTTTGGATTGGTCACACAGTTCTCTTAATATTCTTTCATTCCCAGAGATCCTTTTATCTCTCTCTGCCTCAGCTTCTCTGTTTTCCTGTTCTCTGATTTCTAGTCCATTAACAGTCTCTTGCATCTCATCCAGTCTGCTGTTAAGCCCGTCGATCGCTTGTCTGATTTCTGCATTGTCTTTCTTCACTTCCCTCACTTCCTCCCCCAGCTCTTGCACATTTCTCTGTAGGTCCATCAGCATGGTTATGACTTTTATTCTGAATTCTTTTTCAGGAAGACTGTGCATTTCCATCCCTCAGGCTCCCTCTCTGGGGTTGTCTGGTTGATTTTGGTCTGAACCATATTCCTCTGTCTTTTCATGGCTATAGAATTGGTCGCTGGTAGTTCCCACGTATGTCAGCTGGGCTGTTTAAGACTTTAAAAAGAGGAAAAAAAAAGAAAGAGAGAAAAAAAAGAAAACAAAACAAGAAAACAAAAAACAAAACAAAACAAAACGCCCACCGGGAGTAGATTCTGTGGGAATGCTGTAGGTGGCGCTATTGCTCCACTATTCCACAGCCGTGGCCGTGCCACTCCGCAGGGCCCTTTATCACTGTGGCCGGGGTGGGAACAAATCGAGGCTGTTGATCTCAGTGAGAAGTGTAAGTACGGCCATGCTTCCCCAGTCGCCAGCTAAGGCGTCTGAAACTCCCCAGGACTCCCAGCCTGCTGGGCTGACTGTGCTGGGGCGATCCGGCTCCTCCGCTGGGCTCCTGTCTCTTTAAGACCGCTGAAGAAAGCGCGCACTTTTTTTTTCCCTTCCCGGGAGCCAGCTGCAAGCACCCTGGCGCGTTCCCGCTCAGATCCTGCCCCTCTGCTCTCCAGTCTCCGCTGCACTGCACGATGTGCGTCAGCGCTCCCCGTGCAGATCACCGGGGCTGGCTACTTCGCGGGGTGTACTTCCACTCCCTCCCGGATCTGATCCTCCCCTCCCGCCCGTGCGCTGGGGTGCGGGAGTGCTCCGGTCCTGCCGGGTCGCTGCTCCGTATCTTACCCGCCTCTTGGGGTGCTGAGTCCTCTCAGGTATAGCTGCACGCTGTGCACTTTACTGTGTATTCTGGTCTCTCTTTTAGGAATAGATGTATTTGCTGTATTTTCATAGATAAATATAGTGTTGAGAGGAGATTTCTGCCACCCTGCTCACGCCGCCATCTTCCCAGAAGTCCTCATTTGCTTTTTTTATTGCAAACATAAACTGAAATACTTTGTCTATTGTTATCTACCCCCCGACCCCATCAACACCACATACATTCTCTTTCTTTTCCCTTTCCCCCTACCCCCATTTTTTGCTTCTGTTATTTTTGGTACCTGTTTGCCTTTATTTCAATAGTCTTGGAATGCAGTTGTGTTCCTAATCCACCATCTTGATATGTTACTAAAGGAAACAAAATTTAAAGCAAACAAGTTCTCAGTAGTGTTGTTTTCCAAATGAAAAGGATTAGTCATGTAAGGTATCTGTAGACTTTGGGCAATAGCAGTAATAATAAAGGTGGTATTTATGGGTGTACTAGATGCTATAATGCTTTTTTTATGCATTGACTTATATAATTCACACGGCTACTCTAAGTAGGTATGATCATACTCATGTTCTACAGATGATAAAAAAACATGAGCCCAAGTACTCAGGTGACTTGCCGAAAGACACACAGCCAGTAAGTGGCAGAGCCAGGTTGTAAAGGCAGAGAATGACTTCAAACTCTTGCTCCAAATTGTTCTTTTTAAAATGTTATAGTATGACTTAGAATTTCTGGAGAATTTTATTCTTCCCTAGAGGTCAATTTAAGTCTGTTTATGGAGATACTTACAAAGGTGCACGGGATCCCTATTTCTAACATACACACCTGGTAGAATGTGGGCTGCACTTAATCACAGATGTAAATAGTGTCTTGGTTGCTACACCAAATTTTTGGGTGTCCCATAATTCTAAACTGTGAGCATTTAATTGGATCCCTGGTGCTATATTTGACTTTTGTTGTGAAAGGAATAACATTCATTTTATTCCTTCATTTGATATCAGTAGGACATAGTTCCTATAAACCAATTAGTAACATACCTTTAAGACTGAGTATGAGAACACTGGCTACCATAAATATTAAACTCCTTTCTTACAAAGACTTACTGTCCTGATATACTTTTTAAAAATTCTCTCAGAAATGATGGCTTGCCACTGCATATACTTATTTAAAGTCTTTCTGATATTATGTATTGCCTGGGATCCACGTGGAGCACAAAAATAAACGTGCGTACCTTTTGCCCTAAGGTTCCTCAGGCTCTTGTAGGAGACATAAGGTGAGTATAGAAATGCCTAGAACACAGAATGAATTAATACAATTGCCTGAAAAGAGTTAAAACCTCTACAATAATTTGAAAAAGATATTGTGTATACTTTGGGGTATAAAGAAAGACTTCATAAGCAATCCAACAGAAAATATGCCAAAATTTTAAACAGATGATTCACAGGAGGGGAACATTTCAGTATTCATTAGAGAAGGAAGAGAGGAGAGGAGTGAGGTGAGGAGGAAGAAAAAAGGGGAGGACTGATTTCTTACCTGGCTTATTGGAGAAGGGAGCATTTGAGACAGGCCTTGCATAAAATACCTGACTGGTGAAAATGAGATGCAGAGCATCAAAGGTATGAGTAATTTAAGCAAAGACATAGAGGTTGCAAAACATGGCACACTTGAGAAACAGAAATCGTGAATAAAACTCATGTAACTCTCTATAAGATGAAAGGCTGTTTGTTTACTGGTTCTTAGGAGATATATACGGATCACATTGTATAGTCCTATAATGGAGGACTTTAAATTTCAAATGGTTTGTCAATTCCTTATGAGATGGAAACTGGGGAGGAAGGGGTAATAAGATAAATCCTGAAGTTCTTGGAAATTGATCCACATCAGGGAGAATGGGCTTGTAACTAAAGATGGGAATTAGTTACTTCAGGCTCATAAATAAACCAGCTGACATGGTTTTAACAGTGTTAACTCTGAGCTGCTAAAGACCATAATTTGCAAAAGCCCTTTGAGATGCAGGCATCCTATCTTTATCTCCTGCTAAAGGCCAGAATTTGGAGTTATCTCTTATGGTTGCTTGATAATAACACAGTTTTATGGACAACAGTGCCATTTTATAACAATCTCTGAAGGTTGTTTCTTAGGTCTTCTGTATCTCACATCAATGACTATTGCTCAATGGTCATCATCATTGGCTTGAGTTTATTGATACTAAAGTGTTATACAAAATTTCCTTTTGCTTCTTAGGCTAAATGTCCACAGAAATCAGTGGTGGTGTTACCCATATTGACCCACGGCCAAAACGTATCCCCATATGTACAAAAGACTACGGCAATTTTCTCCAGGTCGTCAATATGAGAGCTAATGTGGACATTAACATAGACATCATCAAGCCAATTATTCTGCTGCTATAGTTTACTAAATGTTGCTTTTGCAATAGAGACTATGTTGCCTAATGTGCTCTGAACTTTAATTTGCTCATGATAATAACAATGAGTAAATGTCTCTACCTGTGGACTTTAGAGTATACACTTGCATTTTAGGTCTGCAAGAAAAAATAATAGCTTTTATACTCTGCTACATTAATATTTCTATTATAGCATACCTATCCAAGCCCAATATCTGACATCAGTTTTCATAAAGAGAAATTATATTTAATTGTGTGTCTATCCTTTCACATTAATCCATTATGAATATTTTATTCCATGGAGTTAGAATAATTACATTCACTTATTAGTGAAGAACATTTTTTATATAGAGTGCTTTATACTTTAGGATCTCGTAACTTACTTTAAATATTTCAAGCATGATAAATGGTAAGAATGAAAAATAAGCCTGATTTTATAGAGTAAGGACCATTTAGAAGTCTTCTGTCTTCAGATTGTGATTATACAGTTAAACTTATTTGATGTGCTCAGCAGGTTGTGAAGTTCTTGTCTTTCTGTGGTTGTCCATGAGAATGACTTCATCATAATGAAACACTTTTAAATTTGATTCTTGTGAGTTGCAAAATGATTATCTTTTCCCCACCGGAAAAAAAGTGTGTTTTTGTTTATTTAATATCAAAAACCAGATACTAATTCCTATCTCTTGACAAACTATAAAATCTTTCTGCTAATCCTCTGCCTTTTCTCAATTTCCATGACATTGTGCAGTTGTTCTCAACAAATAAACAAATGTAAGGTTAAATATTAGTTTATTTGGTACTGTATATACAAATGCCCTTCTGGAGGAGAAAATAAATTAAAAGGCATTAGTATGTTTTACTAATATGCACCATCAAAAATATCAAAACACTAATTTTTAGTATCTTCCTATAGGAAATTAGTAAAGAAAGCCTGGTGTTTTCTGGAACATGTTATTTAACTAAAACCTTGACATTTTATGGCAAAATTTTATGTAAAAAATACACTAGAACCTTCCTCAATGTGTTTGGGTCCACTGAGCTAATTGAAATGCACTTCAAATTAGGAAATCTCAAGAAAGTGAGAGAGAAAGAAAAAGAAGAGAGATTACATAATTTTAATATTTTTATCTTTATGTCTATCTTTGTGCCAGTACCCCACCATTTTAATCACTTTAGCTTTAGAGCAACTCTTGGTATCTGGTAATGTAAGTCCCATTTAGTTCTTTTTCAACTTGTTTGGACTATTCTATATTCTTTGCACTTTGGTATAAATTTTACAATCAATTTGTCAATTTATACCAATAATAATCTGGTAGAATGTATGTTTAATAAATCAAATTGAAAAGAAATGACACCTTAACAATATTATAGTCTAATACATGAACATGATATATGATATATGTCTTCATTTAGATCTTCTTAAATTTCTCTGAGCAGTGTTTTCTGGTTATTGCTGTAAAGGTCTTGCATATATTTCCAAACATAGACCTAACTGTAAAAACTTTTATAAGAAAAATAGAAAATCTTTATGATGCTGGAGTAGGCGAAGATTTCCTAGAGAAGATATGAAAAAAAAAAAACCACAAGCCAAAAAAAAAAGAAATGATGAATCGGATTTCATAAAAATTTTGAAACTTCTGCTTTTGAAAAGACACCACTTAAAGAATGAAATGACAAGCCATATACTGGAAGAAAATAAGCACATTATACATGCAACTGTCAAAGGACTTGCTTGTGTCCAGAGTATAGGAAGAACTCTTGCAACTCACAAAGAAGGCAAACAATTCAATTTTTAAAAATAAACAAAATATTTGAACAAACACTTCTCTACATAAAATATATAAATAACCAATAAACAAATGAAAAATGCTCTGAATCTTTAGTCATCAAAAAATACAAATTAAAACACAATGAGATACACATTGATTAGAATAATTAAGATTTGAAAGTGATATCACCAAGTGTCAAGTAGAAGATGGAGCATCTGGAATGCTCAGGTATTGATGGTGAGGCTGTAAAATGGTACAGCCACTTTGGAAGGTGGTTTTGTGGTGTCTTAAAAAATTAAATCCATATTTACCATGTGACCCAACATTTCTTCTCCCATATATTGACCCAAAGAAAATGAAACATTTTTTCTGTACAAAGACACAAAAGTTCATAGCAGCTTTATTTGCAATAGCCAAAAACTAAAAACATCTCAAATGTCCAACAGGTATAAGGACAAATTATCCTATATTTTTACAATGATAAGGAATTGAACTACTCATAAGTACAGCAACATAGGAAAACCTCACAAATATTATGCTGAGTGAAAAGAGCCAACCCCCTCCTCCAAAAAATGTGTATGTCCTATATAATTTCACTTTCACAAAATTCTAGAAAAAGAAAGTTTAATCTATAAGGACAGAAAACAGTCAGTGGTTTTCTGAGGCTGGGGGAGAGGACTGACTAATGGGATACAAGGGAACTTTTTGAGTAATGGGAATGTTAACTAATCATGGTAGTAGTTACAAAAGCCTCTGAATTTCTTAAAATTTATCAAAATGCAGTTAAAATGAATTTATTTATTACATGTAAATTGTACCTCATAAAGTTTATTTTAACAGACAACAAAAAGCATATTTCACTTTTTTTTTTTTTAAATATGAGCAAGGCATAGCTGAGTGAGGGCTGTCAGCCTTGTGTCTTGATATGAAGCATAGTGTCATCACGGGTCCTCAGCTTGGGATCCCTTAAAGGAGAGCAAGAACTTAAAAGACACTTGTGAAACAATGTGTGTACAGATTGCTTTGCAATTTTTAAGCTTTTTTCCCCTAATATTTAAAGTTGTTTATCCATACCTGGTTGAAGAATTTATCTTTCTTTTTTCTTTCCAAGTGAAATGTCTTTACGGAACTTTTCCAAAGCATTCTACTTAGGTGTTATTTTTAAAACTTAGAACATTTTCACTGTTTTATTAATTATGTAATTGTTAATTAAGTAGCACAATTTCAATAACAAGTTTAAATTACTAGGTTTGGGATCAAATACAGCTGACTCTGTTAGCATCTTGGAGCAGGAGTCAGGTTGTGCTCATAGTGATGTTTGTGTGCACAGACATACAGCTGAGGTGTGCCACTGGGATGGAAACTGAGGATACCTGGTTTGACACACAGTGTCTGATACATAGTAAGTACTCAGTATCTGTTTAGTTTTGAATGTTTACCCTCTGCATTATCTAACAGGAGTCTTATGTATTGATAGTTTGGTGCTCAGTAAGTGTTGAATTATTCTTAATCTTAAAGGAATTCCATGAGTTACTCCTCTATTTGTGAATTTTTGGCAATCCTATATTAAAAGTGCATCTGGAATACCAGTTCCACGGAGGATATCTGCCTTACTGCTGCGTCTGCTGTGTTGGCCCTTAGTAGGTACTCAGTAAACATTTTGTGCAAGCATGACTTTAATGAGTCTCCTGCCTTGTTAGAAGTCTTTAGGACAGGAATGGGTTTAAAAATAAAATTCTAATAATTTTTTTAAACTTTTTAATTAGGCAAACTTCTTGTACAAACTCTCTTAAGTCAGTAAATTCCTGAAAAATTGTTCTGAGGAAGTTGATGATACGCAGATAAATCTGATAAAGGAGCTCTAATAAGTCACTGCCCCTCTTCTTATTTCCTGTTCTAAAGATCCAGTACAGCTGAATCCTCAGAACCTTTAGGGTTCTATGTGCATACTTTAAAAATCTCTAATTGTGTTTCTTAATTTAGTTTACAAAGGGCCCAGAGAGGCTAAATGACCTTTTTTAAGGCCACACAACTATATATGGTAAAGGCAACTTGCAAGCTCATGACTTCTGACTCTTATTCCATTGCTTCGTCAACTACCCTTCTGTTCCAATTTTGCTGTATTCCATGGATAACATCTTAAAAAAAATAATTTTTTTTAAGTAGAGATCTTCTCTTTTCTTTAAGATACACCATCACTCCCAGTTGTACCACCTGCAGCAAGCTAAATTATCCCTCAGTGTTTACACCTTTCAAATATTTATAGGCCATCATCATGGCACTCTTTAGTCATCGTTCAGCCTCGTCATGTGCACTGATTCAGCCCTTTTCATCTTTCTGTACAAGTCAGTCTCTCCAGCCCCTTTTTCTTCTGTACCATTCTACTCTCTAGTGCCTTTTAGAAAACAGTTTGAGTATATTCCATATGGGAAAAAATAACCCCAACATGTTGTAACAGGGGGAGAAAAACACACTGAATAGATGAAAGGAACAATCTACAGGTTAATTAGTAGTATGGCCACAAATATGTGCACAGTTTTGTTTCAGAAATAAATCAAGCTGTATTTGTTGTAACTATCTCTTCTTTGAACTTAACAGAACGCTGATAATACCAAGCTGTGTTTACAGTCCAAATTTTTGCTAAAGACCTTCAACTTTGCACTCCCTCTGTGTGGTATCTCTTGCCCAAGACAGAACTGCAAATAAAAGCACTTAGCAGGAGCTGATGCAAGAACCCATTACTGAGCTTACTGGTTTTTTAGCAGTTTCTGTGGGTTTGCATGGTTTCTGGGAGCTCCCTATAAGCCTTAGTAAAGGAGAACCCTTGGGTTATCTCACTCATTATTAAGCACTTGGTTATTAGTCACCCTGTAAAAATTATATGTGTTTACTGAATATGATCACCTAAAAATGGAAACTACATTAGTACAAGAGGAATCACCCAAAATTACTGTTGACATAAATAGAACATGCCTTTTGCCCAGTATTCTTGTTTTATTTTCATAACTTTTTCAGTGTTTCAACAAATTTACATGGCTGTCCAAAGATCACCACTGAGCCAAGTCTTTTTATCCTCAGGCTGACTTCATCTACCTTCAATGTTTGTGTCTGTCTTATAAAATTTACCTTAGAATGGAAAATTAATCACTGGGAAGGTCTTTAGAAAAACCCTAAAGTCTGGATGTATTCATTTTGTAGAAGGAGGTAGAGAGGATATGCCCTGCCCAGGTACAAGGCTTCTTCAGGAAATGTGCCATTTGACCAAATTCCCATATGGTACAGAAAGCATTCCTCCAGTGCCAACCAGTTTCTCTGTGTCTTTCTGCTGCTGCTTTCTTATAATCTCACAAGGTTACAAGCTCCAGCAAGGTAGAAATTTGATTTCTTGCTGTGTTCTTATTAATAAAACATTGTGCTGCACCTCAGAAATGATGATAGCCAGTGGAGTTTATTAGAACGGAATTTAAATTTTTCTACTTTTAAACCTAGTAATTCTTCCAATCTAGAGGTGGCAAAGAAGGGTGACTATTTACTTCCTTTCTCACACAGAGCAAGATTGTGAAAGGACTTACTCTGAATGAAAAGAGAGAGGGGAAAAGTAGGAAACGTCTCATGTTTTATTCAGATGTTAACAAAGAAAATTGAGAAGTGTGTTTCCTTAAAATTGACACCATTTTTATCCCAAACATTCTGGTAAGTGATAGCAGACAATTGCACAGGCTTCTTAAAAGAAGGAGGAATTTTTCTAGGAGCTTAGTCCCAGTGGAAAGTATTACCTAAAAGTTATGCACTAATCATTTTCAATCTTGAACATTTTCACATTCTGTGTGCATACATACATATATTAATAACTGTTCCCAAGATGTCACTTCAGTGTTCAGAGAGCTCATTGTTGCTATGTAAGTGCCAGAGATGAAATCAATGCAGACTGCAGTTTAGCAATGAGAATTTTACAGATGCGCAAAAGTGGAGATGGCCTCAGGTCTAAGACTCTGTGACTGGGTATCCCTCTGAGCTCTCATGTAGCATCACGTGTCAAGTATTCAAGGCATCCGTCTGCCCACTCCACTGAGAAGATAAACGGCACTGCCAGTATTTCCAATGAGCTTAGATTCTCAAAGTCTATCCACTCACATCCAGTATTACATTCCATCTTGTGGATTTGCACAGGAATTCCTTAGAATGTGATCTCTGGAGGAAAGCCCAGATATATAAGTACAATCTGCTCTATTGTGCCTGTGATTTATATCCACATTCATAGTAACAGAAACTTATTTTACAGTGATATATCTTGGAAGAATTCCTTACATTTTATTGTCATTTATAAGTTAATACATATATTCCTTCCAGTAACACTGAGCCACCCAGGGCTGGGGTTACTATTGATGTATACGGGACTGGCTCACAGGGATGAAATAACTTGCCCAAGGTACGCAGATCACAAATATTGCAGAGCTGGGATTAGAACCCAGTTCTTCTAACTGCAAATCTACCACTTATTCCACTCAAGTGTTTTTTATTTTAAAAAATTAAACCATCTGTCAAGTGAATGTTGCATGCAACTCGGGTGTACAAAACAAATCAGCTCAGACCAGCTATCAGACAGGCAGCAGAGCTCAACCTTCTCTGGCCCCGAGGTACCTCTACAGAACCCACTACCTTACATCCTGCTGCCATCCCTTTGATTTTCAGAATACACGGGTGTGTATGTCCAGAACATGGCAGGGTGTTTCAGACAGAAATGGAATGGTTGTACTGCTCCAAATGGTAATGGAGCTCACTTGTTCTGGAATCAGGTAGGAGTCATCTTCACGGACTGCAGTGCCCACACATGAGTCCCCTTTACAGTGACATTTTACCTGGTATGTGGGAGAAATTCCTCATGCTCAGGCAACAGCGCCTGCTAGTGGGAAGAAACGATCTGAGGTAGCACACCCAGAAGAGAGTTTTGTGCCGCTTAAGGAGCACTATATTGACAGCTTGAAGGCCTGGATACAAGTCTGCTCCCCGCTATGAGCTTGCTATAGGGTCTTAATCAAGTCACGGCCTGTCTCTGAGCCTTTGCTTTGCATCTGTAAATGGAGTTGCACTGGATAATTTTTCTAAATTGTCCACCTGCTCTTACATTCCAGGACATTTTAAATGTGTTATGGGCATTTCAGCCCTACGTGGAGAAACTAAAGCCCAAGTAATATGACTTGGCTCCCCTGGGATGTAGTGTCAGATGAGAAAGTCGCCCATCTCTGGGTGCAGCACCATGCATGTAGGTAATGTGGTCCAGCTCAAAGACCACTAGACTGGGGGCAAAATGAATCAACTTTGAATTCTTACTCTGCTCTCTGCCTCTCAAGTCATGCCCAAGATTAATCCTAAGTTAACTTATTTGTTAAGAGGATGATTGTCTTATCTGGCCTTTAGTTATTATAAGATTCAAATGAGAACATGGGAATGATGAAATTTCCTATGAACCTACAGAATTATGCGTAGTCTTCAATATAACGTTAGTCATAATGTTCATTTACTCCTTTTTATTGCATCGGGTGAGAAAGTATGTTTAACATTATAAAGAATTTTGTAAATATAAGGAGTGTTTGTTAACATCATAAGGAGAAGATAAAAGCTTTGTTGGGCACTGAAATACAGTAGCTTTAGAAACACCCCTTTGAGTTACCTCAGAGCTAAGAAATAACCAGAATACATTTGGAGATTTCCCAACCCCAAAATTAAAAGTAACTGGGCAAATATAAAGTATTTTCAGCTTTGAGTGGAGCTAGAGGGAACTACAAATTCCTGTGAGAGATACCAAAGAGCAGACTTCAATTATAATTAAAAAATAATTATTGCAGTAGCAGTTGTAACTGTATTAGGAAATACTGATTTTTTTTCCTATTAACAGATCGATCATGGAATGAACTTTAAATGCAGAAGATTAGACTAGGAATTAAGAGTGGGAATTCAAAAATTACACATGTAGTTTTACATGTGTAAAAATTAACGTGAAGAGAAATCTTGCTTTAGACAAAATAGATACCAATATCCCTGTCAGGGAAGTTGTAAGGTTTGTACAAACTTCTTGCGAGGCCGGATGTTTTTAGGAATTTTGTTTTGAGTAGTAAGCCAAGTTTGAGGGCAAATTAAGTGGGCTCTAAAGGCAAACTGCCTGGGCCCCAGTTCCAGCTTCAATATTTACCTCTGTGGCCTGAGACAAGTTACGTAATCCCTCTAGGCTGCCATTTCTTCAACTCTAATGGAGATAGGATCTATATCACAGGTTGTGGGAAGCATTATATGAGATCATACATTTAGATGCTTAACCCAATGTTCAGGGATTAACAAGTACTGAATAAAGAGTGACTGTCATCGTCACTCTGGGGCCCACCAGTTTTTTTTAGGTTTGGGATTAGATTTCTAGCACCAAGTTCTGTGAGCGACATTGATACATATAAATCTTACATAACTGTCTCACCTTATCCCCACAGACTTTCATCTTTACAGGAGAGTCCAGAGTTTCCATATTTGTAGTCCTAGTTGTAATGAGCTCTTCATTTTGAAGCTGCCCTATAGGTGGAGGGAGAATGAAGCAGGGCCTGTACTAGGCACTTTGTTACCTCACTGAACTTCGTGGCCAGGCAGCTAAGATGGTCATCGTCATCTCCTTTTTATAGAGGCTGAGAAAAGGTTACCACTGTGCTCAGTACTTGGCGTAGAACAGACTCAATAAGCGTCTTTGTTGAGGGGTTGACAGAATGGCTGAGTAGATGACTCAACGAAGACCACCTGTCCCTTGAGAAACTCTGCTTAGTTGCTTGTTTTGAAAATAGGGGACCTCAGGCTCAGAAAATTTAGGAGACATGTCCAGGTTCCCATAGCTAGTGAGTAAACAGGCAAGACTCTCAGTTCTGTCTGATTTCCTTTAGGGCGTTATGTATAACTTTGTTTAGAGGGTACCATGTATTACATCCCCAACTTCAAGGCAATGTTGTTTTTGGTTTTGCTTTTTGTTGTTGCTCTCTGGTTTGTTCATTTGTTCTGCTTTTCCTAAGAATGGAAGTTGCCGGAGAGTGACTGTCCTTATTACTCTGCTTTCTGTGTGTTAGTTTAGAGACAGCTGGGCACATGGTGCCAGTTCCCTGCCTCTGTCAGCCCAGCAGTGCCGTTTCCTAGAATGCAGCTCTGTAGGGCCAGGGCTTTTCATCCTAGTCATCATGGCCATATAATAATTCTCCAGAACAAACTATGCTTTGTGTGACACATAGACACACAGTTCCTTTAGGGCAATTGTTCTCAGACACACAGCACATTAGCATTATTTTTTGCAGCCCCCCATACCCCATGGCCAAATAAGTCAGAATCTCAGGAAGTGAAGCGTGGGCATTAGTATTTTTAAAAAGTTTAGCTGGTGGGAAAGCCAGACTTCAAGGTCCACCACTTCAAGATCTTCTCTGAAGGACCCTTACCTGTACTGATTTCCTACCTGCAGCAGACCTGGTGTTCACTGAGTCCTCCTGAGACTTGAGGCTGGAGAAGTGATGCTATACTGGCTCTTCTCCCCTGGGAGTAGGCATGGGCCCCACTCCCAGGCAGAGCTGAAGACATCAGGGTTATGACTGAACAATAAAATGTCTTCATATAAAAACACGTTTTGATTAAAAAGATGGGCTTTGGAAGTCTGACCTGGTTCCAGTCCCAGCCCCACCTCATTCTACTTTTGAGACCTTGGCCAAATGACTGAACCTTAGGTTTCTTATTTACCAAATAAAAATATGTAAGTGTTGATAGGGCTAAATGAGAGAGTGTATTTGGGCATTATGTGGCACAGGGGAAAACACAATAATTGTCTTTTACACTTTTGTTATTCTTCACAATGCAGTATATTTCAATCACTTGGACATGCTTTTCCAACCCTATGTGGGACTCCCCCTCCCAATTTTCCTCCTTACCTGAAGGTCCTGTCTGAGCGAGTATGTATCTATAAATGCATCACCTCATGGTTGGACTTCACAGTGACTTCCTTTTATTAGTAGATCACTCAGCCTTCACTTTATCTCATCAGGTTTGTGACCCAGGTCTTTGTCCAGCACTCCTGAGCTGCTCTCTCTGACAGTTTTGGGGTTGGTTTGTTTTATTTTGTATTGTATTGTTTGTTTCCTTACCCTAGCATAATCTCTTACTTGGCACCAAAGTGGTTCTTACTTTGTGTCTCTCGGAAAGCTTCTTATGTCTACCACTGGCCCCAGTGCCTTCACAGTCATTGCTCCTTTCCCATGTGTCTGTGTGCGCGTGAGAGAGTGCGTGCAGGTGTGTATAGGGAAGAGAGAGAGTAACAGCCATCTGTCACCTCCCATTTCCCATCCAAGTGCCCACTGAATCTGCAAACATCTCTGCAAGCTCATCTAAGCAACCGCAGAGTGAAGTAGTATAATGCACTTATATATACACAAGCAGAACAACAAACTGGATGTATCCTACTGTCTGCTTCTAAGGTGTAATAGGGATTCCAACATTCACAGAGCTAAATAGCACTAACCATAGGATGCTGTATATCCCTATATTATTTGAAGCCAGAATCCAAGAAAATAGTAAAAACTGAATTTGATGTATGATATGTGATACCACCTTAAATGGCTATCAGTTGACATTCTTCATAGATTCTGTGTTGTCTAAGACTTACAACAGTGCCAGATGAAAAATTCATTTACAATGCAAAGGAAGACTTCTTTGGAGTGCTTCAGATTAATATATGTGAATTGCTTTCTCTTGCCCAATGCTAGCAAAATATTTTATGAGAACTCAGCTGATTGTGTTCAGGTGTGTTATCAATGAGTCAAAAGCCTTTGAAAACTCTTCAAACTAAGGCATGAAGAGAAAGCATTGGGAGGATAAGTCTTGTTGTGAAAGCAATATATCATGATTTGTTTTTCTGAATCACAGTATAGAATTTATTATTTTATTACTTTTTTATCAAATATACAAACATTAAAGTACACTGATTTTAAGCATAGAATGCAGTGGCTCTTTTACATATATATATATATATATATATATCTCCACCATGCAGTCACGACCTTGATAAAGACATTGGAAATTTCCATCATATATTAAGAAAAAATACATTTCTTTTTTTCAGCCAAGTCATTGTTAACAGTCTGTCCTCAAACAGTTTTGCATACAGATGAAACCTATTTGGGCAAAACTTGTCAGCCATTATCTTGACAAGCAGTGCAGAAATAGGCACCCCCTGGAACAGTGGCTCAACTTGGCTGAACATCAGAATCAACTGGAGAGCTTTTAAAAACTCCAGTCCTAGGACATCCCACCTCAGACCACTGAAATCAGAATCTCTGGAGCTAGGACCTGGAGATCAATATTTTTTTTAAAGTTTCCCAGATGATTCCAACATAGAGGCAAGGTTGAAAATCGCTGTCCTAGCTAGGACTTAAGTACTTTAAAAAAACAGGTTGTCTGTTATTATATTCATTAATACTATAGGGTTCCATAATGTAAAAGCATCAGTGATTAGAAAATGCCATCACCCTGCAACCTTGAGTGAATGTCACAGGACCTGTCACATAAAGAAGGCAAACTTGTCCCATTATCTTTTATCCCTTCTGTGGAAGATAATTGGAGGCTGTGTGTTAGGAAGATAACCCCAGTGGCTGTATATAGGATAAATTGAAGCAAGCTTTGTTTCTAGGAATACTTTACCATCATTTCACTACCCTGATGTAACCTTATCAATTAATCTTTTGGAACAGGACTTTGTTTAGAATTTTTGAAGAAGATTCTTAATGAGAAAAGGCTGGTATATCATACAATTGACATATAAGGTGTCAACTCATTATAATATTTAAGGATAGAATATTAATTTTACTTGTGCCTAAAATATCTGTTATAAGTCAAGTAGCAGGGAGGACATGAAGACAAATGTGAGCTGGCTTGAGGTCTGCATAAATTTTCTATTTTACTTTTGATGTTGAATAATGCGCAAGTTTAGGAGTGTGTCACCCCCAATCGCCATGGCACCAACTCTCAAATGGCTATGGACATTTTTTGGTCCCACCACAAAAACAACCAGTGTTTTCAAAAGAAGGTCTATGGCCTATTTACTAATGGTACAATGATCACAAGAAAAATATTTTTAAATTAAAAAATGATTTTTCACATTATAAAGGAAATAAACTCACTAAGAGAAAACCAGAACCACTAAAAATGAAAACCCATATCCCTCTAGTCCATTCCCAATCCAGCCTACTGATTCTCCTGTAATGTCACTGTCCACCAGTGCCCTTCCTAAAGATGACTTGTGCAAATTCTATGTAACCTTCCAGATGTAGCTCAAATACTAAGACATCCATAAAATCTTTCCATTTGTAAGAGGAAATCATTCAGAGATGGTGGAACAATCAGGAAGCCACTGTGATGGCCCATGAAAGATAGTGGAGCCCCGTTTAGGTAGCAGCGGTGTGGTGGAAAGGAAGCCTGTCAGAGACATCACAGAGGTTGCAATAGTTGTTGAGGGGTAGGGGGCAGAGTGAGAGAGCAGAACCCATGACTGGCTTCCCAGTAGATACGAAGCAATATATATAACAAACAACATAATATACGAACAAACTTTTGTTGTTCTTGTTCAGGTGTCTTAATTCACTGATAAAATTCTCCCCAGGCTGTCTAATCCTCTGTCATTGGATTTCTTTTTTTTTTAAGTTGCTGTGCTAAGCTTTGCCAGCAAGCTCTTCAGACCAGTCCTGGGTCTGAACTCGAGCTTCCTGCTGACCCCTAATCATCTATGTTTCCTTCATGCTCTGATGCCTTCAAGTCTGTTACCGTTCACCTGGCTTTTCTTGTTTAAAAGTGCTGAGGTACTTGTCTAAGGGATGGGCATTAGAATTGCGGTATGTTTTTAATGATGTGCAGTGTAAGCCCCTCGAGAGGCAAGGATATGCTATGCTTTCCATTGTGAATCCCTCCCTAAAAGATATAGTTTGTCAATTTCTGCTAATGTGAAAAGGGAACATTCAGACACCTTTTCTGTCCTGCCGATGTGTAGGGCTATTTTTATTTTTTGTTCTTCACTCCTTTTCTGTGCTTGTGATTTTAAAGGTGCCAGACTCACTGCCCTCAAGCGTAGTGTCCCCAATTTCTCCCAAGAATAGGAAAAATACGGGAGGCAGCAGAGCTGGTCATGTCTGGGTCCAGCATATTAGCCTGAGCCACTCTGGAAGAATATTTTCCAAAATACAAAGGAGAAGATTGTTCCCTATGAATACAGTCCATCTGCTTTCCCACCGAAAAGACAAAGCCTGTGTGCCAACACCACGTCACTGCAGGGGCTTGGGGTCCAGTCAGCCCAGCCACTCATTCACTCTTTGGAAAAACTAGAATGTTTTTCTCTCTTCCATATCCACCTGTCAAAATTCCTTCCTTTAAGGCTGGGCTTGAACTCCGCTTTCTCCACAAAACCTCCCCTGAGGCTTCTCAGATGTGAGCATCCTTCCACATTTCCATAGCACCTTCTTTGTGGCCCTTGGCACATTTTTGCTTGTGATTATAGGATGTATATAGTCTTATAAAGACTGTGAAAGATGCTGACATTGTCTAATCCACTTCGCTGTATCACACAGGAGCAGAATGTAACACTGGCAAAGAGTAGATACCTGGGGAATGTCTGTTGAATAAAATGAAAATCCCAGAACTTATCTTTTCTGCTTGACCTTTAGGGGCCCTGCTCTGACTTCCCTCTAATCAGTGATTGAAATTTTCTCCCAGATCCTCCTGGGTAGCCATCAAACTTCATAAACCATGTAGGCTCGAGCTCTTAGATTTCAAATATTACACTTTGGGCCAGCTAGGGTGTAGATCAGAATTGCTGCTTCTAACTGTCTCATCAACCATTATGACCGCAAGTCCAAAATATTTGGACAGACATTTTTTTTTCCCCAGAGTGTGGTTCACACATCACTAGTAATCCATGATGGTCTATCAAGGAGTCCAGTTTGGCATATGGAAAGAGAAAGAGTAATAAGTAAAAATAATTTTGTGGACCTGCATTTAGCAAATTTGAAATGGAATGTTACAATTTCATAGGAATCAAATATGCTCTTAATAATCATCACATTCTTAAAGATTGCACATGTACCACAAAACTTGTGTTGATTGGTGTGTTTAACCAATGTTCAATAACATTGCCATTCAGCTCAGAGTATTTTCATGTTGTTAGTACCTTTTTTTTTGCTTCTAAACCTACATTTTTCATTATTATTGTTGTATCATATTATTCAGTTCACCAAAATAGATCAATGATTTTGAATATGATTCAATGAAGACAGAAAAAAATAGTAATAAAGATAATCCCATAAATACCACTTAAGATTAATATTACCTGTGTAAATTTTGGTGAACCAGGATTCCAATATAAATAATGGGGTGAATTTGGACTAATATGATGGTTTTGCACAAGCAGTTAAAAAAAAGTTGAATAATCAAGTATGATGACTCTTTAAAAATTAGACTTTATGAACTGGTGATCTGTTTGCCTGCAATTCTCCAGTGTGTTTTCTGTGAAACATTGTCAGTGGCATGAAGCTGTCAGAATTTCCACATCATTTGCAAACATAGCCCTGTGAACTTTTAGTAAACTCACAATTAAGTTTTTTTTCTGAATACTCACAAAAATAGTGCCATATGAAATAATCGAATTTTGTTACTGAAGGCAGTGAAAGTTCAAAAATTTTAAAGCATCTAAGTTTATACATCTTAAAATAAAAACAGACACAAATTAACCCTGGATAGAAGTTTTGAAAAGAAGCCACAAAGTTTATCATAAATATTATTCAAGAGCTTTTATCAAATGTCAAGAATAAGTTATCCATACTTCCTAATAATATCCATGATCATATGGCAGCTCAGTTTCCAAAAGTTTGACTCTTTTCCAGCACTTGATGTTTCTTATTCCTTAAGGGAAAAATCTATAGTTTGGACAACATTTTAAAGGTACATTCAAATCCTGCAACAGAATATAAAGAAATACTTTTCAGAGCCAGTGCAATCGGAGAGAGTTAGAAATATATTTGCCTCTTTTCTCCCATGGTGAAACATTTAGCCCTCCCAATTTTAGGTGTGAAATGGTTGTCAGTCCAACATGATGGAGTGCTGAAAGCAATCCTCAGTGAAAAATCTCTCCATAATGTTAGCTCTGTTTTCAGTCCTGATACACAGACTAGGCAGAGGCAAGATAGCATAGCAGTTAGGAACATAGACAGTGGAGTTAGAATGCTTGGGTTTGAAATAATTAACTCTTTCCTCATCTGTAAAATAGGGATAATAAAAGTACCTATCATACGAGTTGTGAATATGCAATGAGTTAATATATGTAAAACACCTAGAAAATGCCTGACACATATGATAAGCTATAGCCTATCTGTAAAAACCTACAGATTCTTGTTGGCATTCCCAGTGACCTGTAATTATTTGGGAAGACTTTTTCCCCTCAGTGGAAATGAAGAATAAGAAAGGAAACTGGATGTGGATCTGATCTCTAGCTTGAGATTCCCATGATAGAGCCAAATTTAGATACAGATGGCAACCAGCACAATGCCTCTCACGGATGTAATTGTTTTTCCTAAATTATGTTTTATTGTTATTATTTAAAACTTAATGTGAACTTTTTAAAATGTGAACCTTATGTTCATATGTGGTCCAGATGCCCCACAAATCAATGTAGGAATGCTGAAAGTTTACAGAACACTGGGCTGGACCATGACAACAACGGCCATGGGGAACTCAAAACCCTACATACAGTACGTGGAACTGTTGAAGAATGTAGGGATGGTCGAACTATGAACAGACTTGGAGGCAACACTAAGAAGTTGTAATATCTTAAAAGGTGTCAAGTATAAGACAGGAGACTTGTTTCATGAGGCCCTGGGAGACAAAACTGGAACTATTAGGCAGCAGGTAGGGTGAGTAAGCATTCTGGCCTAGTATGAAAAAAAACTTCTAGCTGTCAGAGCTCTCTGGTAATCAGAAGGGACTGTCTTTTAATCCACCTGTCCCTGAGAGCTGAACACAGATTTTACAACCCAGGCTATTGTGAAGGAGTTGAAATTTGAATTTGGAGCCTGTTCCCTCATAGTCTAACTGAGCGTATAGACTCTCCAAGGAGAAAAGACTCCTAGACTGGCCTGGACATCAGGAGACCTGAGTTCTGCTCTGTCACTTTCTCTGGGATCTTGGGCTGTGAGAGTCATCTCCTCAAATGATTCATGTAAAATCCCCTTGGCAGCAGCCTCCCAGGGACTGGGGGCACTATGCTGGGGCTCTTGCTAATGCTGGTGGCAGAAGTGACGGGCCTTTGCTGCTGGGGATGTTAGGAAGCACTATCCCCATCCCCCATCGCTGGCTTCTCTAGAAGGGCTAAGGGTGTCCCTCTCTGTGTTCTTAACACTCTATCTTTTTTTTTAACTTTCAGGTCGCTGTGCTCGCTGTGGGGAAAATGTAGTTGGGGAAGGGACAGGATGCACTGCCATGGATCAAGTCTTCCACGTGGACTGTTTTACTTGCATCGTCTGCAACAACAAGCTGCGGGGGCAGCCCTTCTATGCCGTGGAGAAGAAAGCCTACTGCGAGCCCTGCTACATCGTGAGTTCAGACTTGGTCCTCAGTATATCGCAAAGCTGTCTTCTTTGGCAAAATGCCAATCACTCCAGATAAAATGTCACCGTCGGATCTTTTACTTCTCCTCAGGCTTCAACGTGTGTGTGTGAATTGGCTGCCCTTGTTTCCATGTGTGCCCTGTTCGTATGAGGTCAGAAAGGTGTGCTGGGCTGGCGCTGCTCGTCAGTTACTGTTCTGCTGGGAAGCTATCACCTTGTGCCTGTCGGGCACACATGCACAAGCTAGCACACTCCACCTGAAGCAACAGACGGTTTCCCAAGTAGCACAGTCACACCTCTTGTCATTAGGTTTTACCCTGCATTTTCATGAAAACATGCTAGTATTTATGGGGGTCACATTGCAGGGCCTCTGGACTTGTCAATGTTCTTTCAAACTCCTGGGCCTTTGAATCACCTCTTATCTACCCAAAAGATTTCTTAACTACCTTACTGAGCAGATTTTCAGTGATGCAAAGAGATAAACACTTTATTATAGAGCACCTTGAGAGGAAGTGGATAGTATTGATGACTGAGCTAATAATTCTTTTCTTTCTTTCTTTCTTTTTAACACAATAACTATATTTTAATAACATATCTGGGTTAAAGTACCCATAGTCACACTAACTTAGTTTTTTGCCCAGTTACTTAAATCTACACATTAAACTGTCTTCTGATAGAGCGATTTGATGAGTGAACATAAACTTTTCTTTAAATCTAAAGTAAATTTCTTTGCTATCCTTCTGCATGATTTTAATGTGTTTAACACTCATTAATAGGGAACAGCAGTGCTTTTCTGAAAACCCACAGGAGAGGCATAGTTTGGCCTCAGTACCCAGGCATTTCAACATAAAGGAAACCTTGAGTGCAGGTTGAATTTATTTCACTTTCCCCCCAACAGCAGCTAAAACACATATAGCATCATTATAGTGCCACACAACATTGGTGCTTGGGAAAAGAAAATCTTAAGATCATTTGTCTAACTCCTCTCTTTAGAAGTGAGAATACCGAGATGCAGAGAGGAGCAGAGTGACTTCCTAGGTTCTATCATTAGTGTCAGAGCCAGGGCTAAGTTCAGTTCTTCACACCCCTTGGCCTATATTCGTCACAGATACCACACAGTTTCAGTTTGTCCAGAGCAGAAACATGAGACCCCTGATGGCCTGTTGATCTGGAAGGAGCAATTGCCTATCAGGGAAAATCTTGTGAACAAAAGCTTACCTCTTTAGGAAATAAGAATATTTCAGATATCTGTCTTTGAAATCTTTGGTCAAAAGAGAAACTTACAAAATGTCCCATCTTTGTAAACAGATTGTGTGGACTGTCACCCATAGTGACAGGGACCCACCACAAGGAAGCCATTTCCTGCAGCTCTGTGACAGTGACCTCAGCAGAGCCTCTAGAAGCGCCTACAGCTGTTTGTCCTTACACTGACTACAGACTACTGTATTTTTTTGTAGCTCTTGTATCTACTGTTCATCCTTTTTTGGACTACACTGTGGATTCTTACTATTTTAATTATATTCCCATAGCGGCCTCCTTTGGTTTTTCTGTTATTCCTTAGAAGCTAGGAATCATATGAACAATATTGGGAAATAATATGACATGGTATGAAGAACATGGATTTGGATTTGATTCCATCACTTAATGCTTTGTCTCCTTGAGAAGGTTATTTGATCTTTCTAAGCCTCAGTTTCCCCATATATACCATGGGGATGATTGCAGGATTTTTTCCCAGAGACTTCTGAGGATGAAATGAGGCAATCATTGTAAAGCACATTTGGCTTGCTCAGGGAATGGTTATAGAATGAATGCTACTCTGAAAATAATTTGATAAAATTTCTGGCTGATTTAGTATTTCTGAGTGTGAGAACCTTACATGTGCATGAGATTCACTGGGCTTTAGGAAATTGTTTTAGCCTCTCAGACCACCCCTCTGCCATTTTTCAATTCTTTGCTTGCTCTCCTGAGTGCGTAGTAAGACTGAGAAAGTCTAACCTGGCTGAATCACGGGGTTCTACGGTGTACGGCCTCAGGTTTCGCCCTTCATTCAGGTGCAGGAGCTCAGTGACCCTCCAGGTTGTGCATCCTTTGGCTTTGCTTGCCTGTTTGTATACTATGCTCATGACAAGGAACACTGTCTGGGAAATATTTAATCATATCCTCGCAAGAGCTGGGTGATGTCAAATAATGGAAACTCTTACCATCCTTTTTGACTTCTCTTCCCCATAAAACCTTTAATCAGGATTTTTCTTGAATGAGATCTATCCATGGTGACTCTAAATGTAATTTAATTCTTATCAGAATTCAGTCAAGCTTTACTCAAAGACCCACGTTCAATATTGATTTCAGAGTTCAGCGCAGCTTTCAAGCCCTCAGATGGATGCTTTAGCATTTTTATTTCTTCTGAATTTTCATCAGTCCAATAAGCTGCCATACCAGAAATTTATAGAGTTTTCTTTTGGGAGGATTGGGGAAGCTGACAGAACAAAATGAAACAAGTTTGTTTTGAAGACAGAGTTTGTGTTACGGACAGCCTAGGCTTGGGTGTATCTCTCTTAGAAACAAAGACTTGGGACAGGAAGCACCTGCCAAGGCATCCAGATTGGCACTCAGTCCATTGGTGGAAACTGCCGTCTGAAAGACATCCTGTAACGAGGCAGAGAAAACCCAGGCCTGGGCCTCACGCAGCACACTCGTTGCTTTTTCATTGATAAAATCATAATATTAAAAATAGTGGTTTAGTTCATTGTTTCTGTGTAAGGACCACCCATGTTTGATGCTCCAAGTCTAAGGAGACCAATGTAATATTTAATTTATTCTTGCTTAATCAGTTATTGATCAGTCATTTAAAATCATGCTTAAGTTAAACATTTCCATAATTTGGAGGGAAACTATATCATTTACATCCTTATTGTCGCTTCAGTGATTTCACGTCAGTGACTATTCATATTTTCCTATGGTCTCTTGAATCCTTAATTCTTGCACATACAGAGCTGTAATGAAGCAGTTGATTTTGTAAGGCATTGTAATTCTCTTTGATAATTTCTTACATGCTTTCTTTGTATTTTCTATTGATTGATTTAATATAAGTATGTATATAACCTTCCATTGTTAATCATCTTTATTTTCAGCTTTTCACCTGTTTAGTTTTGCACTGTGTTTATAAACTACTTTCTAAAACCATTTGCCCCTGGAAAGGTACTAGGTATTTTCCAGCCTTTTAATATTATAAATAACTTACCTATAAATAACTGAGTAAAATTTTGATGGTATTTTATTTTGAATTACTTTCCTAGCATCAATTCTTTGCTTTATATTACCAAGCCTACTTTACAGCAATTTGGAGAACTTTTGTTAGATTTCTTTAGAAAGATCTTTCCAATTTACAGAACCATCAGCAATAATGAGACCATATGTCACATGATAACCCTATCTACTATTAAAAAGGTTTATTTATATTTATTGTGAATAAATTTAATAAGTGTGCTGTGTAATAGTTATTTTAATTTGAGTTTATATAATTAGCAAAATCAATGAGATGTTTTTCTACTTTGGTGATTTCTTAAAAGCTTAGTTTTGATTATTCTTATGAATTTTTATCAAATGAACAGATTAAAATGAAGGGCACTAAGTTCCCTTGAGAAATCAAGTGATATAAATAGAATATACTGATTTTAGTCCTTGCTCGTCTGGTGTGACCTTGGGTAAGTCATTTAATTTCTAAGTGCCACTATCCTCGTTTATTAAAGGGAGATAGTAACTTGTTTCTTGTCTTCAAAGAGAAGGAATGAATGAGTGTGATATTTTGTCATCATGAAATCATTTACTAATATAAAGGCTTAAACTTATTAATATTATCATTGCTTTTTCCCTTGGCATAAGCTGATACAATTTAGAAGTCCTCTAAGTTTGGGGTAATTTCATAGCTGCAGTTGCTATGGAAATACTGAAATAAATAGATGTCATAGAAGGAATATGAGGACATAGAAGAATTTCATGCTTTGCTTAGGAAATTTTTATGTTGGTATGAATATAAAGGGCAGCAACAGTGCCTCCCCCTTCTGTGTCCTTTTGCCTTTAATGAGACAGGTTTGCCCGTAAATATAGATTTGCAGAAGAAATCGTGTTCTTAGCATTGCCACAGAGTTTGGGTCTAGAAACGCAGTGAATCAGAGTCTCTGCTCAAGTCTATTTATGAAACGGCAGCCACGGATCTTCCCCTAAACCAGGGCTCTCACTCGGAGTGGAACAAATCCAACTCCTAACTCTCCAGCAGTGGAAGTTAGTACAGACATTTTTATTAGAGTTAAAATCCAAGTGATTAAAAGGCCTCAGGACACAGGAGGCCAACTCCACAGGAGACTAAACACTTCAAGATTCCTTAAGCTGACACATTATGACACATTAGTGACCAACGCATTAAAGGCCTTTGTCCCTTTATCACTAAATGGCTACAGTTAAAAATTTTTAATTTTTCAACTTACATTAAGGGGTAGGTTTTGTACCTCTTCAGGACAGTTGTCCTTTTATATGCTCAGTTCCTTCTAATAAAATGTTTTAAAAGCAGTTATGGCCAGTGCTTTATATAAAAGAGTTGGAAAAGGGACTCAGAGTTTGGACCAAACCTGAAGAGTCCACATGAACTTGCCCTCCTGTCTTAATTGTCCGTCTCTGCTCTCTCGTCTCCAAGGCCTGTCTCTTTTTTTCTCTCACACCATGCCCACACACATGCACACACACATACTTTCTTTCCTTGATGTTACATCATCATTCCACAAACATTCTCCTAGGAAGGAGAAGAATGGTTCAAGAAGGGAGCATTCGTCCAATATTTTCTGTAGAGATTTAACTATGCTAACTACTAGGAATAGTCATTTCTTCATTTGCATAGCCCTGTACATTTTACAATGCTCCTGAGCATCTGTTATTTCTTTTCATCATACCTATTAGAATCTTGTGCAAATAGACAAGGAGGAAATTAGTAGTCCCATTTTATAGTGGCTTTGATATTTTCAAAGTAAAAGATAAAATGAAGACTAGGACTGCTCTTCTTACTTGCACTTCATTGCTGGGTCCATACTAGCACCCTGAAACTAATTCAACTTCCTAAAAACATGAAGATGCTGACAATCCCCTGTGATTATTGCTTTCTATTTCCAACATTTTAATTGATAACCATGTGAGTCATGCCTGCCAGTGTTACCTGACATGCTAACCTTCTCCTGACAAAAAACTCATTTTTCTTGAACACTTACATGCGCTTTCCCTGAAATGCCTCTGATTTTAAGGCAAAAACCCTTTTTTGTGGTTAAAAATAATCATAATAGTAACTACCATTTGTTTAGTGCTTTAGCTTTTAACTAGAGTACTTTTATGACCTTATGTCACTCTCTAATGATCCTAGAAAATAGATATCATTATCATTATCTTCACGTTTAGTAATAAGAAACTTAATTTTAGAAAAAACCATCTTGCTCAGTTCCACGGAGCTTGAGTATCAGATCCAAGACTCGACGCTGCTCTTTGATTCTCAAGTCCAGCTCCTTCCACATATCCAACAAATCATGGGAAATCTCATTGGTTATTACAAGGTTTCTTCTTCTGGATTATTTTTTTCTCTATTACCATTTCTTCATAATGTCAAGTTAAAAAAAAAATGTCAACCCAAACTGAATTTTATAGATGTGGCTTTTGCCTTATTTTTAGACATGTTAGAGTACTATTGAACTCAGAATATTCTTTCTTCTGGTAATAACTTTTTTAAAAACTCGTTTTATGTATTATATGCTCACCAGAGAAATATCTGAAAAAATATAAAGAAGATATATAACTCTCCTATCTAACTATTGTGAGTTTACATTTTACCACCCACTCCTTTTCTATTTCAGTATACCTATGTATGGGTAGATGTTTTTAGATGTAACCACACACCTATATATATGTTTTACACACATATATACATAATGCATTCATACTAATCATACTAATTGCTAATTTGCTTTTATTACATATGTCAAATTTTGTCTTCTGCCGAAATACTTTTTTAAAAATATTACATGGGTTTCAAACACAATGTTGTCACCTACATACCCTTTCTGAAAAATTGACTCAGATATAGTCCAGCAGATAAATAATCAAAATACAGTGTGTGGGAAATCCAGAGCAAATAAGTTGGTAGTAAGCAATGAACCAATAAAAACTAAGTTAAAAATAAAGATGTGGAAAAAATGTAATAACAAATTCAAACCAAAAGAAAATAATATTAATCTCCTACTAACTACAGAGTTAATAGCAGACAACGTATAATATAGGACAAAACTAATAAGTGGGTCAAAGTACATTATTTTATTGATAAATGTTACAGTTCATAAAGAATAGCACTGAGCCTCTGTTTATTAAATATCATTACAATGAAATATATAGTACAAAAGTATTGATGAAATATGAGATAAAAATGGTAAAACTATATTTTTTATAGTCTAACACATTTCTTGCAGCCTTTGACAAACCAGTTATACAAGTTGAATAATATGATCACTGTGATTGATTTAAGCCATACAACCAGAGAGAGCATATCTTCTGTCCAAATCTCTATGGAAAATTTAGAAAAACATCATCTCATGGTCTAAAAGGAAAATCTAGACAGTCCCTACTTGACTGACAGAGTTGCACATAGCAGTACAGTAAGATAAGAAACCTATAAAAAGGATCAACAAGTACACACACTCTTGAGTTAAAGAATTCTTAGAAAGTAGTGGTGATGATAACACTGCAGGATTAGAGTGAGATGCAGCCAAAGTTGAATTACACATGTAGCTATGATCGTTAATTGCTGGAAGAATGTTTGCCCATATATTAGGCAATCTGAACAACTAGAAAAGGACAACACAGTCAAACTAAGGAAAAAGGAAATAGTTAAAATAAAGGCAGTACTGATAAATTGAAAAATACTGTAATTAAGTCTAGCAGATGACTTTTTGAAAAGAATGAAAGAACAGTAAAATAAACATCCAGTGAAAATAATCAAGAAAGATAAATAGAAAGAAAACTTAGGAAAACAAGAAGACATTTGAAAATTATTGCACTTAAAATGTTATATAAAAGAGGCTATTTTCTGTGCAAATCTGATGTACAGGAGAAAACATGAATAACCTCATAAACATGGATGAAATGCAAAGCCACTACCTGAGGAAGAACCAGGATATTTCTCTAAAAGGATTTTTCAGATCTTTAAAGAACTAGTAATTCCTGCTCCAGTTCAGCTTTCAGAGCCTAGCAAGAGCAGATAAACTTACCAAATCATTTTACTATAAAGCTACTCGGATCCTGGTTAAATATACCTAACCTAGGTTGCTCCCAAAAGAAAACTATGCTAATCTAATTTTTACCAATGCAGAAATCCTAAATGAAATATTAACAAATTGAATGCCACATTATGAAGCATGCCAGGTTATTCCATGATTGCAGTGTTAGGACAATATTAGGAAAACTGTAATAGAATTTATTATATTGATACCAAATTTTAGAAAACTAGTTATCCCCATAGATGCCAAAAGGACACGTAGTGACATTTATCACACATCCTTTTTTAAGCACAAAAACAATTCCAATAGCATAATACAAGCTCTAAGTAAAAAAGAAGATAAGTCTTTAATAGGATAAAATAAACTGATGGTTAGTCTTCTTCCTAAATCCTCGTTGGTATGTACAGGATCACTGCTATAATATTGTTTTTAACATTCTAGCCTTTTGAATGGGAAACAAAGTCTTATGTATATATATTTTTTCAAATATGTATTTTTTTCTTTGATATATATATAACATATATATATATATAATGTGTGTTATATAACATATAAATATATATATTTGATATGTAATATTTAAAATACAAATAATTTATTATGTAATATTTCTAACACATATAAAGATATAAAGCATAATAATGGTGAAATTCCATTTACCCATTATCCATTTTAAGAAATAAAACATTAGAAATTCAGCTGATATCCCTTAGATTCTTGCCCCTAATCACATTTCCAAACTACAGAAATAGCTACTATGCTAAATATGTTTTTTATCATATCCATGCATTTCTTTATATTTTTACTACATATCTCAAAAACAATATATAGTGTTGTTTGCATATAGTATTTCTTAATTCTAAATGAATGGCATTATATCATACCTATCATTCTAAGACTTTTTCACTCAAAATTATAAGATTAGGATATATAAATATTTACAGATCATACAATTGTCCTACGAAAGCTATGAAAATCCAAAATATTTGAATTACAAAAGTTTAATAGCCTGACAAAATAAAAATTATAAGTTTAGGTTTAGAAAATATAACAGGAAAAATTCCTTGTATAGAAGCAACAAAACATATGAAATCCCTGAGTAAACCTTTAAAAGCATAAATCATCTAAGTGAAGAATGCTGTACAATGTTATAGGGATGATTAAGAAATGAGCAGAATGATTTGGGGATTGAATTTGCCTTGGAAAGCACCTCTCACTTTTATAGGCATTCATATTATCACCCTTTAATTACATAGCAACATTGCTTTCAGTGGGGGAAGAATAGTTACTGCACTTTCTTTTGCTAGTGGCCTTTACTTCGCCTAAGCCCTTTGCCCATCTTGTTTAGTGCTCATCGCATCCCCGCAGGCTCCAAGGCAGTGTGGGGTAAGGTTAGTGAGGCAAAGACCCATAGGTAGACTGCCCAGAACAAGAAAGAGGCTAGCTGAACCTTTTCCTCCAGTTCCTGTACCAAACTACATTAATGTCTGTTGTTATAGAATTAGAATGCTTTCCGGGGGAGCCTTAGAAATTCAGTAACATCATTTTATAGCTGAGAAAGCCCAAGAAAGTGGACTGATTTGCCAGAGGTTACATGATTTATTAATGGCAGAGGCAGGAATAGAAACCATGAGCCTTAATGATGCCTTCAAAGAACACCTTTCCTTGGGACTGACATGAAGAGGTTTAACCATATGTGGCTACAGCCTCCAGAGAAAAAGCCCTAGAAAATGTTGGATTCCGTAAATTTTGGTTAGAGAGTGTAGAAATAGGACAGCATTTGCTTCCGCCCCAACCGAGATGGAGAGTCTCAGATTTCCAGGTTAAATGCCTCCGAAACTTTATGCTAGAACCTTCCTACTGCCCTACTTTGTTTATTTTTAAATCAAGCATGAACTCACCACTTGGTGTTTGCCAGAGTTTGGATGGATGTCAGCATCAGGCCACTGTAATAATGGTTTAAGATTATTTAAACCTATTACTTATACACTTCATTAGGCTGAGTGAATTGTTGGCAGTGGTTCAGTAAACTTCCTACTTTAGAGATAAAAGGATGGAAATAAAATAGGGAAGGAGTCTGTTACTCATTTTCTTTCATATTTATATCATGTCTCTGAAAGAATAAGGGAATGATAATTGCCCAGCTACAGCATGGAGTGTAAGTAGACTTTTCTGAACTTCTCTTTACCCTCAGAAGAGAAAAATACCTACTACCTTACATTTCCACTTAGAAGAAAAAGGACTGGAGCAGAGAGAGAAGAAGTGGAGGAGTGAGAGAGAGTGGGTGAATGTATGTGTATGTGTCTCTGTGTGTGTTTGATTATGCTTTAAAATTTATCTTAAAAATAAACCTGAAAATAATCTCAGCAGATCTAGGTAAGATAATCTTTTACTCAGTGGTCCTAGTGTGAGGAGGCAAATGATTTTAAAGAAAGAAGATGGGATTTGAAGTCAGACCTGGTTCACACCCCGCTTGACCAGCTACTATTCTGCACTGACAGCATTTATTTTATTTTATTTTTATTTTTTTATTAAGGTGTCATTGATATGTACTCTTATGAAGGTTTCACTTGAAAAACATGTAACTACATTCACCCATATTATCAAGTACCCCATACCCCATTGTAGTCACTGTCCATCAGTGTAGTAAGATGCCAGAGTCACTACTTGTCTTCTCTGTGCTACACTGTCTTCTTCATGACCCACCCACACACCATGTATACTAATCATAATACCCCTAAATCACCTTCTCCCTCCCTCCCACCCACCCTCTCCCACCCCTCCCCTTTGGTAACCTCTAGTCCCTTCTTGGAGTCTGCAGTCTGCTGCTGTTTTATTACTTCAGTTTTGCTTTGTTATTATACTCCACAAATGACAGAAATCATTTGGTACTTGTCTTTCTCTGCCTGGCTTATTTCACTGAGCATAGTACCCTCTAGCTCCATCCATGTTGTTGCAAATGGTTGGATTTGTTTTCTTCTTATGGCTGAATAGTATTCCATTGTGTATATGTACCACGTCTTCTTTATCCATTCATCTACTGATGGACACTTAGGTTGCTTCCATATCTTGGCTATTGTAAATAGTGCTGCAGTAAACACAGGGGTGCAGATGGTTTTTTGAATCTGAGATCTTGCTTTCTTTGGGTAAATTCCTAGGAGTGGAATTCCTGAGTCAAATGGTATTTCTATTTTTAGTTTTTTGAGGAACCTCCATATTGCTTTCCAGAATGGTTGAACTACTTTATATTCTCACCAGCAGTATAAGAACCTTTCCCTTTCTCCACATCTTCTCCAGCATTTGTTGTTCCTAGTCTTTTCAATGTTGGCCATCCTAACTGGTGTGAGATGATATCTCATTGTGGTTTTAATTTGCATTTCCCTGATAATTAGCAATGTAGAACATCTTTTTATTTGCCTGTTGGCCATCTGAAATTCTTCTTTGGAGAATTGTCTGTTCATATCCTACACTCCTTTTTTAATAGGGTTATTTGCTTTTTGGGTATTGAGGCATGTGAGTTCTTCATATATTTTGGATGTTAACCCCTTGTCAAATATGTCATTTACAAATACATTCTCCCATACTGTAGGATGCCTTTTTGTTCTACTGATGGTGTCCGTTGCTGTTCAGAAGCTTTTTAGCTTGATGTAGTCCCACTTGTTCATTTTTTTGTTTTTGTTTCCCTTGCTTGAAGAGATGCATTCAGGAAATAGTTGCTCATGTTTATATTCAAGATATTTTTGCCTATGTCGTCTTCTAAGAGTTTTATGGTTTCATGACTTACATTCAGGTCTTTGATCCATTTCAAGTTTACTTTTGTGTTTGGAGTTAGACAATAATCCAGTTTCATTCTCTTACATGTAGCTGTCCTGTTATGCCAACACCAGTTGTTGAAGAGGCTGTCATTTCCCCATTGTACATCCATGGCTCATTTATCATCTATTAATTGACCATATATGCTCGGGTTTATATCTGAACTCTCTATTCTGTTCCATTGATCTGTGGGTCTGTTCTTATGACAGTACCAAATTGTCTTGATTCCTGTGGTTTTGTAGTAGAGCTTGAAGTTGGGAGCATAATCCCCCCAGCTTTATTCTTCCTTCTCAGGATTGCTTTGGCTATTCACGGTCTTTTGTGGATCCATATGAATTTTAGAACTATTTGCTCTAGTTCATCGAGGAATGCCATTGGTATTTTTATAGGGATTGCATTGAATCTTGCTTTAGGAAGGATGACCATTTTGACATATTAATTCTTCCTATCCATGGGCACGGGATGTATTTCCATTTATTGGCATCTCCTTTAATTTCTCTCCTGAGTGTCTTGTAGTTTTCAGGGTATAGGTCTTTCATTTCCTTGGTTAGGTTTATTCCTAGGTATTTTATTCTTTTTGATGCAATTGTAAATGGAATTGTTTTCTTGATTTCTCTTTCTGCCAGTTCATCATTAGTATATAGAAATACAACAGATTTCTGTGTATTAATTTTGTATCCTACAACTTTGCTGAATTCAGTTATTAGTTCTAATCATTTTGGGGTGGATTCTTTAGGCTTTTTATGTACAATATCATGTAATCTGCAAAGAGTGACAGTTTAACTTCTTACTAATCTGGATGCCTTTTATTTCTTTGTGTTGTCTGATTGCTGTGGCTAGGACCTCCAGAACTATGTTGAATAAAAGTAGGCAGAGTGGGCATCCTTGTCTTGTTCCCTATCTTAGATGAAAAGCTTTCAGCTTCTTGCTGTTAAGTATGTTGGCTGTGGGTCTGTCACTGATGGCCTTTATTATGTTGAGGTACTTGCCCTCTATACCCATTTTGTTGAGAGTTTTTATCATGAATGGATGCTGAATTTTGTCAAAAGCTTTTCAGCATCTATGGAGATGATCATGTGGTTTTTGTCCTTCTTTTTGTTGATGTGGTGGATGATGTTGATGGATTTTCTAATATTGTACCATCTTTGCATCCCTGGAATAAATCCTACTTGATCATGATGGATGATCTTTTTGATGTATTTTTTAATTCAGTTTGCTAATATTTTTTGAGGACTTTTGCATCTATTTTCATCAGCAGTATTGGTCTGTAATTTTCTTTTTTTGTGGTGTCTTTGCCTGGTTTTTGTATTAGAGTGATGCTGGCCTCATAGAATGAGTTTGGAAGTATTCCCTCCTCTTCTACTTTTTGGAAAACTCTAAGGAGGATGGGTATTATGTCTTCACTAAATTTTTGATAAAATTCAGCAGTGAAGCCATCTGGTCCAGGAATTTTGTTCTTAGGTAGTTTTTATATTATCAATTCAATTTCATTGCTGGTAGTTGGACTGTTCAGATTTTCTGATTCTTCCTGGGTCAGCCTTAGGAGGATATATTTTTCTACAAAGCTGTCCATTTCTTCTGGGTTATCCCATTTTTCAGCATATAATTTTTCATAGTATTCTCTAATAATTCTTTGTATTTCTGTGGTGTCCGTACTAATTTTTCCTTTCTCATTTCTGATTCTGTTTATGTGTGTAGAATCTGTTTTTCTTGAAAAGTCTGGCTAAGGGTTTATCTATTTTGTTCATTTTCTCTAAGAACCAGCTCCTGCTTTCATTGATTCTTTCTATTATTTCATTCTTCTCAATTTTATTTATTTATACTCTAATTTTTATTATGTCCCTCCTTCCACTGAATTTGGGCCTCATTTGTTCTTCTTTTTCTAGTTTCATTAATTGTGAGTTTAGACCATTTATATGGGATTGTTCTTTCCCAAGGTAAGCCTATATTGCAGTATACTTCCCTCTCAGCACAGCCTTTGCTGCATCCCACAGATTTTGCGATGTTAAGTTATTGTTTTCATTTGTCTCCATATATTACTTAATCTCTGTTTTTATTTGGTCACTGATCCATTGTTTATTTAGGAACATGTTGTTAAGCCTCCATGTGTTTGTGGACTTTTTTGTTTTCTTTGTGTAATTTATTTCTAATTTCATTCCTTTGTGGTCTGAGAAGCTGGTTGGTACAATTTGATTTCTTCTGAATTTACTGAAGCTCTTTTTGTGGCCTAGTATATGATTTATTATTGAAATTTTTCCATGTACAATTGAGAAGAATATGTATCCTATGACTTTGGGGTGGAGTGTTCTGTAGATGTCTGTTAGGTCCATCTGTTCTAATGTGTTGTTCAGTGCCTCTGTCTCCTTACTTATTTTCTGTCTGGTTGATCTGGCCTTTGGAGTGAGTGGTGTGTTGAAGTCTAAAATGAATTCATTGCATTCTATTTCCTCCTTTAATTCTGTTAGTATTTGTTTCACATATGTAGGTGTTCTTGTGTTAGGTGCATAGATATTTATAATGATTATATCCTCTTGTTGGACTGACCCCTTTATCATTATGTAATGTCCTTCTTTGTCTTTTGTTACTTTCTTTGTTTTGAAGTCTATTTTGTCTGATACAAACACTGCAACTCTTGCTTTTTTCTCCCTATTAGTTGCATGAAATATCTTTTTTCATCCCTTGACTTTTAGTCTGTGTATGCCTTTGGCTTTGAAGTGAGTCTCTTATAGGCATCAGATGGATGTGTCTTGTTTTCTTATCCATTCAGTGACTCTGTCTCTTTTGATTGGTGCATTCACACCATTTACATTTAGGGTGATTATTGATAGGTATGAACTTATTGCCATTGCAGACTTTAGATTTGTCACCAAAAGTTTAAGAGTAACTTCCTTACTCTCTGATGGTCTAATTTAACTCACTTTGTATGCTATTACAAACACAATCTGAAGGTTCTTTTTTTTTTCCTCCTTTTTCTTCCTCCTCCATTCTTTATATATTAGGTATCATATTCTGTACTCTTTGTCTATCCCTTGACTGATCTTAGGGGTAGTTGATTTGATTTTTCATCTGCTTAGTAATTAATTGGTCTACTTTCTTTACTTTGGTTTTATTTCCTCTGGTGACAGCTATTTAGCTTTAGTAACACTTCCATCTATAGCAGTCCCTCCAAAATACACTGTAGAGATGGTTTATGTGAGGTATATTCTCTCAGCTTTTGCTTATCTGGAAATTGTTTAATCCCTCCTTCAAATTTAAATGATTATCTTAACAGGTAGAGTATTCTTGGTTTGAGGCCATTCTGCTTCATTGCATTAAATATATCATGCCACTGCCTTCTGGCCCTTAAGGTTTCTGTTGAAAAGTATGATGATAGCCTGATGGGTTTTCCTTTGTGTGTGATCTTTTTTCTCTCTCTGGCTGCTTTTAATAGTCTGTCCTTATCCTTGATGTTTGCCATTTTAATTACTGCATGTCTTGGTGTTGTCTTCCTCAGGTCCCTGTGTTAGGAGATCTGTGCACTTCCATGTCCTGAGAAACTATGTCCTTCCCCAGATTGGGGAAGTTTTCAGCAATTACCTCCTCAAAGACACTTTCTATCCCTTTTTCTCTCTCTTCTCTTCTAGTACCCCTATAATGTGAATATTGTTCTGTTTGGATTGGTCACATAATTCCCTCAATATTCTTTCATTCCTAGAGATCCTTTTTTCCCCTCTGTGCCTCAGTTTCTTTTTATTCCTGTTCTCTAATTTCTTTTTCATTTACTGTCTCCTCTACTTCATCTAATCTGCTTTTAAATCCCTCCATTATATGTTTCATTTCAGATACTGTATTTTTCATTTGTATCTCATACCTGAATTCCTCCCTGAGTTCTTGTATATTTTTCTATTGCTCCGTGAGCATGTTTATGATTTTTGTTATGAAATCTCTTTCAGGGAAATTGATGAGTTCAGTTTCACTTGGCACTCTTCCTGGTGTTCATGGGATTTTGGTTTGAACCAGGTTCCTTTGACATTTAATATTTGTAGGTGGCGCCCTCTAATGCCCAGAAGCTCTACTCCCTGGAGCTGCTCAGCCCCTGGAACCATGGCAGGGGTCTCAAGCAAGCCATGTTGGTGCCTGTTGGTAGGAAAGAGCTGTTTCCTGCTTCCTGCTGCTGTTCCTGTCTCCACTGCCAGGGCCAGTTGGCCGAGCATGCTGGGAGAAGCCTCTGTGCTTTGCACTTGTAGCTGCCATAGATGGGGCCGTCCTCTGGCTGGCCTTGCGCAATGGCAGGGTCAACTGGTTTGTGAGCTGGTGCCTGCCAGGAGGAAGGCTCATCAGGCTTCCTGTTGTGGTGGGCAGTATTTATTTTAGTTTAAAGTTCCCAACAAATAGAATGAAAGTAATTCAGAGAGGCCAACAGGGCTGAACAAAAATCAAAGTGTGGGGCTGGGAACAGCAAAGCACTCACAGCACCATGCCCCAGGGATATACATACAAAATCTGCAATTCTAAGTTTTCTAAAAATCACCACAGGACTATTACCAATCAGCATTTCAGACTCTGGAATGTTACCTTCACACTGCTTGTTTGAGAGCTTGCCAAGTCTGAGGGGCAGCAGCAAGCCCTGAGAGTCTGGAAGCTTGGTTTTCCCACACTGTGTCAGAGGTCACCTACTTTGGAATCACCCTGAAGTCCTCATTCAAAAAGCAAAGTACTGGACCACGCACCAGAGTTCTGCACAAGGAGCCAGGACATGTGCATCTTTTTCAAGGCTCTTGAGGGGCAGTCTTACCACACTCAGATTTGAGATCCATGTGTCTGTACTTCTAGCCCAGCTCATGTAACAAGTAGTTTCAAAATATTTCACTCTTACCTTCCATCTCTCTCCTACACATTCTTTTTAAAACACTTGTCCAAATAGGATTCTTTTCTTCTAGACATTGATATCTTTAGGCTTCTTTGCCTGTGCCCCAGGCTGCTGTCTGCCTTATACCTTTCTCCATCTCCTACATTTGAATATCTGTATCAGCCAAACTTAAAAAGCTTTCTTGGAACTTCCCCAAATAGATGTGGCCTTTTGTGAATGTGCAAGACTTTTGTTTGTCCCTCTGTCATTGGATTTAACCCTCTATAACTGTAGCATAGCCCATAACTGGTAATATAGTCATTTGCATCTTTGACACATTCTCTTACTGATCTGAAAGCTTTAGAGAGCATGTGTGTTGGAGTAGGGGTGTCACACTTCATTTATCTTCGTTTTTTCCATAGTTCTTGTCACAATAGGTGAACCTATTCCTGCTTTGATATTTATGGGTGGGGGACAGGAGGGGACTCTGGTTTCACTCTAGATCCCAGTGTCTCCAGCGAGACTCTTCGACTCTGTCCTTTTGTATACCTTGGATTTGAGACTGTATGTGTGCATAAGAAGCAAAGAGAGAACTTGGCTCTGGGAGCCTATGAACAGTCATTGCTGAAATGTAAATGTAAAAGATTGTAGGGAAAGGTGTGTGAGTGAAGCCAGCTGTCTAGCTTCCAGCCGCAGAATTATCATAAGAGCTGTCACACTCAAGGTCAAACACCCAGACCCAACTCAAAGATGAAAACTGCCAGAGAATTTGAGTGAAGGTTCTCTGATGTTCTGATGACTTTGAATGGGACATGAGAATTCCTTCCGCCAGTCAGGCTTACTTAAAAAAAAAAAGGAAAAAATAATCTGCTTCCTAGATATCTCTTTTGTTCACCTCCCTGTAGCGTCAGAGGATGCCAGCCGAGGCTGGCATCATCATTATGTGAAACAAGTGCTCTTTTTGAACACTGCACAGTGACACGGACCTGATACATTGTAGGTCTTCAAAAAAATACTTGTTTACTTTTTTAACTTAAAGCTGTTTTAATAATTCGGTAGTCTCCTGCATTTACAATATGGGAAAATAGGATGCTAAGAGTGGGGGAAGACATACTGGGGTTTTCACCATTGGATGGGTGCCCTGAGCATTCCTTAAGCAATCTGAAAGTTGCAAACACACATCTGTAATGAGTTTTTAAGTTATATCAACTATGTTTTTGAAAGGATAGTAAACATCTTCCACAGAAGTTAATTTCACCTTATGGGCTCTTTATTAATGCTAAAAGGCATTTAAGGCAATTTATATTAATAAAGCCACTGGGACATGTTAGTTAAAACTGAACCTTCCAAAATGTATCCCTAATAAAGTGAAAGTTTATATTTTTAGTCTAGTTAGGCAAAGACTCTATGTTATATATATTATATATTATAAAGCATAACAAATATATACACAGTTTTTCTACAAAATAGATAGAACTGAATGTGTCAGGGCATCAGAGGAAATAACTGGGGAGACAAAGTAAGGACATTTGGGGGGAAAGAAGTGCTGCAAAGAGGCTGTGCCAGTGTATCACTGGTAGATCTTATTTTCCCCTAATACCACATTTGCATGTTTTTCTTCCCCGACAGACAAATGTAAACTGTTACTATTCCTTTTTACAAGTTAACAAAATCAAGACTTAGAAAACCAAGGGCTTTGGAAAATGAGGAATTAGCATATGATTGGAGCAGAATTTTGAGCTCCTGCACTCTAAATCTTAGCCTCTACCTTTCTCTTAGATAAATGCAAGCTAACAGATGGCCTGTCATCCGATAGGACTTTTTATTTTTATCAGCAAGGCTTTTCTTTACAGCCCTCAGATCCCAGTTTGGTAGCCACTGTAGTGATAATCATTCCCTTTGCCATTCCACTGAGGACATCTCTCCCTCCTCTGCATCCCCAGGGTTTTATTTGTACCTTTGCTGTGATCCTTCACCTTTGTTTAACCCTTGACTGTCTCCACCTTATCTTGGCAGACAACTTCATCCTCATGTACAGCTTCAAGCTCATTTTTTCTGTTGTTCTTTTTGTCTTTTTACCTATTCCCCTCTCAACCTTACTCCATTCTTACAAAATAGTGCCCAGATCAGTACCTCTTTCTCTGACGACATGTCCATTTGTTTGTTTGTTTGTTTAATGAATGGGTTAGTTCGTTTGGATTGCCATAACAAAATACCATAGACTGGGTGGCTTAGTGGCTTAAGCAACAGAAATATATTTCTCACAGTCTGGAGGCTAGAAGCCCAAGATTTGGGTGCCTGTGTGGTTGGGGTCTGGTAAGAGCTCTCTTGCTGGCTTCTCACTGTTTCCTCACCCATAGGAGGTGCAGAGAGAGACTGAACAAGCTCTCTGGTGTCTGCTTTTATAAGGGCGCTGTTCCCATCGTGAAGGTCTCACCCTTAGAACTGCGTGTACCTCTAATTACTCCCAAAGGCCCCATCTCCAGATACAACCGCACTTGGGTTAGGGCTTCAACATAGAAATATGGGGGGGCAGAATTCTAGACATAGCAGTGAATTACATTTTTGGCCACATGTCTGTGAATGCATTATCAGCCTTGGTTCATGGAGTGGTAATGAGAATAAGTTTTGTTTCTAGGTATAGGACCTATGTACTTAACATAGGTATTTAACAGGTATTTTTTTTAGCATCCTGTTGCCTTTAAAGAATGTTGCTGCATGCACCCCCCGAAGGGCCCACTTAATATACAGCCTTGCTGCACTTTCCTTAAAGGGTACACTTTTACCCACTAGATCTTACCTCATTTTTAATAGCAGAAAAGAGAGAAAGACTTGGTTCTTTAGAGGGTTGTTGCACATTCTTATTAGATCATTAGGAAGTTGGCACAAGTGGCAGGAAGCCAGACGGGCCTGAGTCTGGCTGGGCAGTGTCTGCAGATCATTGCAGCAAAGCTGCTGGAGTAACGATGCATTCTCCCGTAGAGGGCTTTTTGTCAAAGTCTCTTTTGGAATTAACTCCTCGTGAATGGATCAATAAAACTCACCAACTTGCCAATGTAATTGAGAGGTGGCAGGTTAAGCATTACTGTTAATTAAGTTCAAAGTAAAATAAAATGAAGAAGGTTGTTTCTGTGAAATTGTGGTGTTTGATTTTGCTCAAGGGTGTTTCAGAGTTCTTACAGAGGAGGATCCAGGATGCAGGGGATTACTGTCTCCATTGCCTTGGGAAAAGCAGGCATTTAAACATATGTCTCTTGAATATTTTTAACTGAAGAGTAATTATCTGCCAATTGTACGAGCCCTTGAATGAGCACCTTCTGGGTACAAAGGACTGAGTTCAGTGTGCTGTGGGGGATACGAGCGTCATGGGACTCATCCCATGCATTTATGGAACCTTCAGCTGACGGAGAAGTGCCAGGCATGCACACAACTGTGATACAAGGCAAAACCTTTCTGCGAGGGATCCGGGCAGTGGTGAGAGCTCAGAGAAAAGGGGGACCAGCCCCAAGGAAGATCTCCCAGATGATATAGCATTTAAGCCAGGTCTTGAAAGTGGAACAGTATTTGATAGGAGGAAAGGAGAACCAAGAACAATTCCAATTTCTGAACATTTATTTTCCATGTCAAATTCCTTTACTTTCCAACTTTGGGGATCAAAGAAATCATCCTGTTGATAAATAAGGATATACTGAACATCCATTAAATGTGTATTATACTGCAGAAAATTGGTAGTGGAGGAGGTAAATATCTTAAATTTCATAGGTTTTTCTGCATATATGACAGTCTTAGACTCATCACCTTCCTCTGATGGCATTGAATGGGACTCATCACAAAGGCCAAATTCTTTTATCTTCAGGCCACAAGAAAAAACAGCCAAAGGAAAAGCTATGTTGGTGCCAGTCTTCCTTTTCTGAAAAGGTGGATACTTAATGGCTAAGAAGGAAGCACTATGGTACCTCTGGACAGTGTGAGTCCATTTTGCTGGTAGAGTTGATGCCATGGAAGCTGGAAAGAACCTTGCAGTTTCACTAACCCAAACCCTGCTTTTTTGCAGATTAGTGAACTGAAACCCATTAAGAATGCAGTTTTCCAGGTAACGGAGAGCCATGTGAATTTCCTAAATCAAATAACAATCAGTTTGTTATTTGATATTTGTTTTACCTTCACATGTAAGAGAATGATTATTAGGATTATTCAGGGAAGAATCACATGACTCCCAATTCCCTGAGTTACCGTTGGATGTTATGAGGCAACTTCACTTAATAATCTACCTGTTTTCTAGCTATGTTAATTATATATCTTTGAGCATTCAGCACCTGTACCATTTGCTTAGCATAATAATACCTTACACTTAAATGCACATGCCTAAAATACTTTTATAGTTGTTTCTCATTTGCTGTCCCCAGCAATCCCATAAGGCAGATATTGTTCCTAAATTAAACGTGAGAAAACTAAGATTCAGAGAAGGTAGCCCAAGTAGCTAAGAAATTGAAACAGGCCTCTGCCATCCATTTTCTGGCCAAGGCTGTAGTTTTCTTACCTCTGCCTCTCAGCTGCCTGCCTTAATGGTCTTCAGCCATTTATCCACCCAGTGAATATTTACTGAATATATAGCACCCTCTATATTTCAAATACTGTTCTGGGAATGGGGGGCACAAAGTTGAAAAAGACACAGTCCACAAGGCCTTAGAGAGAGCTCACTGTTTGAAAGAGATGGTCACCCACACAGGCAAACATGTAGAATGCTAGGTGCATAATGGGTATGTAACTGCCTTCAGGGGCCTGGGGGACACCAAGATTGTGGGACTAATTTTGTAGTTCTTTATCTAAGCATATCACAGTCCTGTCTCCCCAACAAGGTTGTAAGTGTCTTACCACATCGTATGTCTCTCTGCCTCCTCTGCTGGCGAGGCCTCCTACTCTGCTGGCATTCAGTCAATATTTGTTGATGGTGGTGATGGTGATTTTTTTGTTGGACTTCCACAAAAGTGGAGAGGTTTTCTGCTGTCCCTTGTGCATATAATAGACTTTAATTTACAAATCTGTGTAAGCCTTTTAAAAATCAGATAAGAAATCATTTTTGAGGAAAATAAGCAACTTTCCAAGGTAGTTGTTAAATACTAACATAGTTGAGACAGTAATGATACTCTTTGTTAACCAGTTAATGCTCAGTATTTTCAGTCTAGAGGACTGTGCTTGTATTGACTGTCCTCTTAAGTCAGAGAAATGTAACTTCCATTGGGGGCTGTTTGTTTACACATCACAACAGCTTTTAATCAGTCAAAGAAAAATTCTAATTATTCCGAAGTATCTAATCATTACTGTTTCATTGATGTTCTACTGTATATCAAACATTTCAACCATTTTCCACAGGAAGAGGATAGAATTCAGTAGTAAAGAACACCAATGTTTTGAAGAGTATGGGAAAGTGTTTCCTCATAGCGAAGTTGTGATTAAATTTGTGACTTGCACAAGCTTGAAATTCTATGCAATACCTGCATTCTGTATTGATTTATCTTGGCCATATTCTACAAACAAAATATTTCCCAGCACATTAATATACGTTTCCTGGTTTCTGAACTCTTACTGGAAAGCTTTGTAAACAAATATTAATTTTCAAAGGTACTAGAAAAAAATGAAAATAGGTCTGTTATCTCATATCTAAAAGAGCTTCCTTTAATCATTAAATTTCCAAGACATAATTAATCCAAATCTGCTATAAATAGTTCATTAGAAAGATCCTAGAAGAGCATTCTAACAGAAGTGATGTTTTTGATTCAATCTCCCAGCATTTCCTCAAAATGCTGGTATGCAGAGTGAATTTCAAGGTAAATAAGTACATTTCCTAAAAATATTAGTGTGCAGAGTGAATTGCAAGATAAATGAGTAAATCAGACTTGATTTACCAAACACATTACACAGCCATGTGTACATACAAGCACAAGCTCACACCAAAGTCAGGAAAAGCAGAGCATGGCAAAGGTGCATTTACTCTGGGGGAAGAAAAACTTTATACCTACCACAAAATTATTTTCTTAAAACATAATATGGAAATTATCAGCAGACACTACAGCACTAATTTATCAACAAAATAATTTCAGTGGGACAAGAAAAGAGAAATTGTAATTTAAAGATTTTTTTAGTGTGGTACTTATCAGTGTGTTTGTGTGTGTGCACCCCGCGCTCACGCGCAGGGATGTATTGAATTTGAGAGTAATTTATGGAAAGTGCTGCCAGCATGGTATTTCAAATGCTCCACAATTTGAATTTAAACTGCTCAATGGCATCATTAAGATTATTATGCATGTTTTCCAAAGAGTTTGAATTCAAATGACAACTTAAAAAAAAAATTTTTTTTAAGTATGCCCTTTAAAAACTGAGGAGTGTTATTGCACTAACAGAAATCCATGCTGTTTGAAGTAATTTGCCACTTCCCCTTCTGAAAAAATACCTGGTGAGGGAGGTTAGAGACAGTGCATACTGCTGGCACGCTCCCTTGGTGAGCAGAACTGTGTTGTAATGCAGACTGTATGAACAATGAATTATTTCATTTAGTACAATTGACAGCAGAAAACCAGGAAAGGACACTGATTAGTGTGGGCTGGAGCACAGAGGTCTGATGATGGCATAGGTCTAGGGAGTAGTACATAAAAGCCCCTTCAAGCTCATCAAGTGTGCCATTTGGTTCTTTTTTCTATGGGTGGGTCTTGGAATAATGGAGTTTACTTTCATTTTGTGCCGGTTAGCCAAGTGAACAGTTTATAAAAGAAACAAACAGTGAACTTTTCAAAAGGAGGCTTACTCACTTTTCAAAAGGAGTCTTTTTGCAATGGATTTTGAGGTTATTTTGCAATGGATTTACCATTATATTCTTTTCAATGAGTAAATTCCAAATTTACTAGCTCTCAAGGCAACAGTTTTTCCCTTTATTGAATTCTCTAAAGGTTATAAAGTTACATCTTATTTTGGATGGAAGTCTGTTTCCTTACACCATCTACTCATAGGTTCACAGAGAAGACAGCTAATACATCTTCCACTTGAAAGCCTTTTAGTATTTGAAGAAAGTCTCAAGTCCATCTGAATCTTCTTTTGTTGTGGCTAAATTGTAGTTCCTCCATCTATTTGTTGTCTGTCCTGTTATCAAGGCTCTTACTTTCCTGACCCCTTTCTTCCTGATTTATTCAGCATGTCAGTATCATTCTCTTAGTTTAATAATTAGAATTTCCATTGCCTTAAGTAAAGAAATATATCTAATGGGAAGTGCAGAATTTCACTTAATAAAGACAAATAACCACAACAAAAAGAAGATGATGATTCTGAGTTATATTACATGTTTTAAAGCTGAAGGAAAACTTATAACTCACTTCCCAATTCTAGTGGAGTAAGGGTACCTATTAGATCTTGTTCTCTTCAATCCATTTTAAGCAGAAGTGAAATGAGATTTATGACATTTATGGTTTTCTAACTTACGTTAAAGCATATGTTTCATCTCCATCCAGGGGTAACTTACTCATTCCTTTGCACCTTTAGCACTCAACATTATCTTGGTATAGGTGATACCCATTAATTGTTGAATTAAGCAACTTTAATAATAACTATTTAGTGCTTTCCAGTTTATAAACCATTTCCAACCTAAATTTGAACTTGGTGTTCAGGTTTGTTTTGTTTTTTAATATTAGGAAATCAAGTCTCCAAGAGCCTAAGGCTCTTCCCCATCAGAACTGGTCAGAGAATATGAAATCAAGGCCTTGTACATCTAAACATTGTTCTTTAGATTATAGTATCCCTTAGTCTCCTGTCACTTCCTTGGTTTCTGCATGAATAGGACATATTTGTAAGTGGTTTAAGGGGAGGAAGAGTTTTGATTTTGTATGCCCTTGTTAGAGGTGTTATTCAAATTTAAGGACTTTGATAAATTTGAAAGCAATGCTTTGGGTTTCTAGTAGTTGGTAGACAGTTGGACACAGTGCTACAGAATCCCCAGCTTATGCTTAGTCTAGACTTTTGGTAAAGTCCAGTACTTCTACCCTTTTGTCCCTTCTAGTGAAAAACCTCTTCCTCCTGCCTCCCTGACCTCACCACCATTGCTCCACACCCCTCCCACCTCAGTACTGCTACTGCTCTTTTGCATCACACTATTCTGTTTCTGGATCCCCTTATTAAGTAGAACCTCCTGTCCCTTTCAGAATGCTCCTGAAAATTTGCATATTTAATTAAGTGTCCCAATCATAACAGCCCTTTCCAGTAAACCCAGTCCTGGGCAGCTGATTCCAGTAATGGAGGAGACACATTCAAACTGTTAGGCAATGGGTTACACTTTCAAAGGAGATTGAGCAATTCCCTTTTTAAGTTGTATTTAAAGCATGAATCTAGATGCTGAAAGGCCCTTCTGGATCCAAAATGACAGCACTGGAGAGTTTTTGGGTCAGAGGGCAGTTAGGATCGTCCTGTGTATATTCACTGGGCAGAACCCACTGGGAGAGGTAAGCAGGGTTTTCAGTTTCTTCATTATGTAAAATGACTATGAAAATATTTACAAGGGTTTTGTGAATATCAAATAACAATTCGGGGGACATGGCTAGTGCCATCCATGGAACATTTTGAGCCCTCAGCAATTTGTATGTGATTAAAAGGTAGACACTTGAGAGATATACTTAAAGAGACTGTCCACACAGTGTGAACCAGGAACATACTTCTACTAGAGGGAGAGGAGCAGAGACTAGATGACCGTTCCTCAGCGATGTGGCAGACAAGACTCTTGTCAAGGATAGGGGACCAAAGAAAATGACCTATAATGGTCTTCCGAGCATGTAAGTGGATTGCAGGGTAGGATCTATTTGTACATGAATCCTATGACATGCCTACCCCAGTGTCCTACATGCTATATCCTACCTCCTTGAAAGAGCAGCGTAATGACTCACAGGTCCTGGGTGGAAATAATGTGGTAATACTGATCAATGCCTTTTTCAGTTAAATGGTGGTTGGCTTTGTCTGCCATTACAAATTCACATCAGGAAGCACCAATATGCAAAAATTCAAGCTCAGTGTCTGGTGACATTCAAGATCACCCCTGCTACTTGGCTCAGTTTCCATGTATCTGAAGACTGTACTCTACGACTTTCTACTTTAGGACAGGAGTCAAAGTTCTTAAGGTCTCTTAAGCAAATGTTCCTCGTCTATAAAAGGATGTTGATAGTACTTTTGTTAGACTACTGGGAAGATTGAATGAGTTCATATGGGTTATGTGTCAAACAGTGCCCACCTCCTAACAGGTGGTTAATAAATGCTAGCTGGTATTATTGACCTTTACCCCGAAGACACTTATCATGCCATACCCCCTCTGGCAATAGATTATAAATGCACCAAAATAATTCATAATAGCTTCCTCAATCCTTTGTTGTTCTCTCCTGTCACAGTCCAGGCAATACTGCAATCTGGATGAATGTAACCACTTGTCTTTCACTTACCAGAGCAGCTGAATGCTGTTGGAGAAAAGCACACGGCCAGGCATGTTGAGATCATTATAAACTGTGACCAAACCTGGTCCCACTCATAGCTAATTTTCTTACACTGTCCTCTCTACTGTTACCTACATCCTCCACTCTACCCTGATCCCCATTCCCTCCTTCTCAAGGGATGAGTGCCTCATTCTTCACAGTCAAAATGGAAGCCACCAGAAGACACTCCTTCAGCTCCTTCCATCAAATGTGTGCCCATCCTCTCTGTTCCTTCTGTTAAAATAGCAGAGGAACCCATCAGATTATCAGATGCAAGTTGTTCTGTACATGTCCGAAATCCCACTCTTCTCTCACTGCTAGGTCATCTGTTCTTTATCTTGCATCTTCCACCCATCTCCCCGATTGGACTCTTCTCATAGCATTCTGTTGTGTTCTAACATGACCTATATTTTCCCCCCATTGACTACTCAGCTCTTTCCAGCTATTGCTTTCTCTTTTCCTCACAACCAGACTCTAGAAAGTCATTTATCAGACAGACTGCCTCCATTTCCTTACCTCACATTATGTCTTTTCCTCCTGCCCGGTCCCACCATTCGTACCTCAACTACCCTGGCTGAGGCCATCCGTGACTTGTGATTTCCATATTACTGAAGTCATAGTTCTATGTCTGTTCATTTGATTTGATTTTTCAGCAAGGGGTGGTCTTTTCACCCTTAAAATTTCTTGCCAATTTCCCTGGCATCTCCAGCCTTCTGATTTTCTGTTTACCCCTTGCTATTTTGCTCTCTCTTACATGACCCCTAACTTGTATAGTTTTTCCAGGCTACATTTCTCCTTCAGTTCTTTCTTGAGTCACTCTCATTTGCTCCCGAGCTCTTATCTACCATCAATAAGATGACAAGTCTCAAATAAGTGTTGGGTGGTAGTATTACTTTTTATTTTAATTTTTAGACATTTTGATAAGGGCATAGTGATATCTCACAGTTTTAATTCCCATTCCCCTAATGGCTAATGATTTTGAACATCAGCTCAAAAGAATGTGGAGAAACTGGGTCACTGGTAGGAATGAAAAATACTACAGCCATGGTGGAAACAGTTCAGGAGGTTCTTTAAAAACTAAATGTGCAGCTACTATATGACCCAACAGTTGACTCCTGGACACTTATCCCAGAGAAATGAAGACTTGTATACTCAAACATCTATTCACAGCAGCTATAGTCATGATAGGCCAAAACAGGAAACATCCCAGATGACTTTCATCGGGGAAAGAGTTAACTGTGGTACATTCTTACCTGGAATTCTACTCAACAATAAAAAGGAACAAATTATTAATATATACAACAATACGAGGAATGTCAAGAGAATTATGCTGAATGGAAAAAGGCAATCACCAAAAGTTATATACTGTATAATCCTGTTTATATAACATCCCTGAAATGATGTTATAGAGATAGAGAACAGATGAGTGGTTGTCGGCGGGGTGGTGGTGGGGGGGGGAGGGCTGAGGAGAGAAATGGGTTAGGGAGGGCTGGGAGTGGATGTGGTTATAAAAGGCAACAGGAGAGGTCCTTGTGAGGGAACTATTCTGTCTTGACCGTGGTGGTGGACACATGCATCTGTACATGAAATCACTCACACACCCCTAAGCTTTGTTGTCTCTCTTCTGTCTCATCTGTTCCCAGCTCAGCTCCCTGCCATTCAGCTTCTATGCCCACCTCTCCACGCACACTGCACTTTGCGACATCACCAGTGACCTCGTAAGATGGTTAAGACTCTTCAGTTCTCATCTTCCTTGAGGCTTGACAGCATTTAAAGCTGTTGAAACTCTCCTTGAAACATTTCTTCCTGTGACTCTGGGACACAGTACCCTCCCGGATTGCCTCTTAACCTCTCTACTCGCAGCGCCCTACTCTGTTTTAACAGGTGTCCTTTCTGGTCCTCATTCCTTAAATTCAATATGGGGTTTTTGCCCGAGTCTCACTCAACCCTCTTCTAAGTGGTTTCATCTGTTCCCATGACTACAAATATAACCTGTGTGCTGAAACTCTGCTCAAAACCTGTATCTGAGATCCCTTTCTAAGCTCCAGACTCTGTATCTATCACCTTACCAGACAGTCTTCATATACAGGCTCACAAGCCTTCAAAATGAAATCTTTTAAAACAGAGCCGACAGTTTTCCCTTCAAAACCTGCCCCTTGCTGTGTTCTTGTTTGGTGGACAGTAACACCTAGTGTCCTAAGCAAAAGCTCAGGAACTGTCCCAGATCCCTGCCACCCTTTCCCTGTCCCAGATCCCTGCTGCCCTTTCCCTGTCCCGGATCCCTGCCTCCCTTTCCCTGTCCCGGATCATCCCTGCCGCCCTTTCCCTGTCCCGGATCATCCCTGCCTCCCTTTCCCTGTCCCGGATCCCTGCATCCCTTTCCCTGTCCCAGATCCCTGCCGCCCTTTCCCTGTCCCGGATCCCTGCTTCCCTTTCCCTGTCCCGGATCCCTGCATCCCTTTCCCTGTCCCGGATCCCTGCATCCCTTTCCCTGTCCCAGATCCCTGCCGCCCTTTCCCTGTCCCGGATCCCTGCCTCTCTTTCCCTGTCCCAGATCCCTGCCGCCCTTTCCCTGTCCCATATCCCTGCCGCCCTTTCCCTGTCCCATATCCCTGCCGCCCGTTCCCTGTCCAGGATCCCTGCCACCCTTTCCCTGTCCCGGATCCCAGCCTCCCTTTCCCTGTCCCGGATCATCCCTGCCTCCCTATCCCTGTCCCGTATCCCTGCGTCCCTTTCCCTGTCCCGGATCCCTGCCTCTCCTTCCCTGTCTGGATGCCTGCCTCCCTTTCCCTGTCCCAGATCCCTGCCTCGCTTTCCCTGTCCCGGATCCCTGCCTCCCTTTCCATGTCCGGGATCCCTGCTTCCCTTTCCCTGTCCCAGATCCCTGCCTCGCTTCCGCTGTCCCAGATCCCTGCCTCCCTTTCCCTGTCCCAGATCCCTGCCTCCTTTTCCCTGTCCCAGATCATCCCTGCCGCCCTTTCCCTGTCCCAGATCATCCCTGCTGCCCTTTCCCTGTCCCGGATCATCCCTGACTCCCTTTCCCTTTCCCGGATCCCTACCTCCCTTTACCTGTCCCAGAACCCTGCCTCCCTTTCCCTGTCCAAGATCCCTGCCTCCCTATCCCTGTCCCGGATCATCCCTCCCGCACTTTCCCTGTCCCCGATCATCCCTGCCTCCCTTTCCCTGTCCTGGATCATCCGTGCATCTCTTTCCCTGTCCAATATCCCTGTCTCCCTATCCCTCTCCCGGATTCCTGCCTCCCTTTCCCTGTCCCAGATCCCTGCCTCCCTTTCCCTGTCCCGGATCCCTGCTGCCCTTTCCCTGTCCCAGATCATCCCTGCCCCCCTATCCCTGTCCCAGATCCTTGCCTCCCTTTCCCTGTCCCGGATCCCTGCCGCCCTTTCCCTGTCCCGGATCATCCCTGCCTCCCTTTCCCTGTCCCGGATCATCCCTGCATCTCTTTCCCTGTCCCGAATGCCTGCCGCCCTTTCCCTGTCCCAGATAATCCCTGCCTCTCTTTCCCTGTCCCGGATCCCTGCGTCCCTTTCCCTGTCCCAGATCCCTGCGTCCCTTTCCCTGTCCCGGATCTCTGCCTCCCTTCCCTGTCCCAGATCATCCCTGCCTCCCTTTCCCTCTCCTGGATCCCTGCCTCCCTTTCCCTGTCCCAGATCTCTGCCTCCCTTTCCCTGTCCCAGATCATCCCTGCCGCCCTTTACCTGTCCTGGATCCCTGCATCCCTATCTCTGTCCTGGATCCCTGCCTCCCTTTCCCTGTCCCGGATCCCTGCCTCCCTATCCCTCTCCCTGATCCCTGCCTGCCGTTCTCTGTCCCAGATCCCTGCCTCGCTTTCCCTGTCCCAGATCCCTGCCTCCCTTTCCCTGTCCCAGATCCCTGCCTCCCTTTCCCACTCGGATCCCTGCCTCCTTTTCCCTGTCCGATATCATCCCTGCCACCCTTTCCCTGTCCCGGATCCGTGCTGCCCTTTCCCTGTCCCAGATCTCTGCCGCCCTTTCCCTGTCCCAGATCATCCCTGCCACCCTTTACCTGTCCTGGATCCCTGCCTCCCTATCTCTGTTCTGGATCGCTGCCTCCCTTTCCCTGTCCCGGATCCCTGCCTCCCTATCCCTCTCCCGGATCCCTGCCTCCCATTCTCTGTCCCAGATCCCTGCCTCACTTTCCCTGTCCCAGATCCCTGCCTCCCTTTCCTTGTCTCGGATCCCTGCCTCCTTTTCCCTGTCCGATATCATCCCTGCGGCCCTTTCTCTGTCCCAGATCATCCCTGCCGCCATTTCCCTGTCCCGGATCATCCCTGCCTCCGTTTCCCTGTCCCGGATCCCTGCCTCCCTTTCCCTGTCCCGGATCCCTGCCACCCTTTCCCTGTCCCGGATCATCCCTGCTGCCCTTTCCCTGTCTCCGATCATCCCTGCCTCCCTTTCCCTGTCGCGGATCATCCCTGCATCTCTTTCCCTGTCCCAGATCCCTGCCTCCCTATCCCTGTCCCGGATCGGTGCCGCCCTTTCCCTGTCCCAGATCTCTGCCGCCCTTTCCCTGTCCCAGATCATCCCTGCCACCCTTTACCTGTCCTAGATCCCTGCCTCCCTATCTCTGTCCTGGATCCCTGCCTCCCTTTCCCTGTCCCGGATCCCTGCCTCGCTATCCCTCTCCCGGATCCCTGCCTCCCTTTCTCTGTCCCAGATCCCTGCCTCGCTTTCCCTGTCCCGGATCCCTGCCGCCCTTTCCCTGTCCCGGATCATCCCTGCATCACTTTCCCTGTCCCGAATGCCTGACACCCTTTCCATGTCCCAGATAATCCCTGCCTCTCTTTCCCTGTCCCGGATCCCTGCGTCCCTTTCCCTGTCCCAGATCCCTGCCTCTCTTTCCCTGTCCCGGATCCCTGCCTCCTGTTCCCTGTCCCGGATCCCTGCCTCCCTTTCCCTGTCCCGGATCATCCATGCCTCCCTTTCCCTCTCCCGGATCCCTGCATCCCTTTCCCTGTCCCGGATCATCCCTGCCTCCTATTCCCTGTCCCGGATCCCTGACACCCTTTCCCTGTCCCGGATGCCTGCTGCCCTTTCCCTGTCCCAGATCTCTGCCTCCCTTTCCCTGTCCCAGATCATCCCTGCCGCCCTTTACCTTTCCTGGATCCCTGGCTCCCTATCTCTGTCCTGGATCCCTGCCTCCCTTTCCCTGTCCCGGATCCCTGCCTCCCTATCCCTCTCCCGGATCCCTGCCTCCCTTTCTCTGTCCCAGATCCCTGCCTCGCTTTCCCTGTCCCGGATTCCTGCCTCCCTTTCCCTGTCCCAAATCCGTGCCTCCCTTTCCCTGTCTCGGATCCCTGCCTTCTTTTCCCTGTCCGATATCATCCCTGCCACCCTTTCCCTGTCCCGGATCCGTGCCGCCCTTTCCCTGTCCCAGATCTCTGTCGCCCTTTCCCTGTCCCAGATCATCCCTGCCACCCTTTACCTGTCCCGGATCCCTGCCTCCCTATCTCTGTCCTGGATCGCTGCCTCCCTTTCCCTGTCCCAGATCCCTGCCTCCCTATCCCTCTGCCAGATCCCTGCCTCCCTTTCTCTGTACCAGATCCCTGCCTCGCTTTCCCTGTCCCAGATCCCTGCCTCCCTTTCCTTGTCTCGGATCCCTGCCTCCTTTTCCCTGTCCGATATTATCCCTGCCACCCTTTCCCTGTCCCAGATCATCCCTGCCGCCCTTTCCCTGTCCCGGATCATCCCTGCCTTCGTTTCCCTGTCCCGGATCCCTGCCTCCCTTTCCCTGTCCCGGATCCCTGCCGCCCTATCCCTCTCCCAGATCCCTGCCTCCCTTTCCCTGTCCCGGATCATCCCTGCCGCCCTTTCCCTGTCCCCGATCATCCCTGCCTCCCTTTCCCTGTCGCGGATCATCCCTGCATCTCTTTCCCTGTCCCGGATCCCTGCCTCCCTATCCCTGTCCTGGATCCCTGCCTCCCGTTCCCTGTCCCGGATCCCTGCCTCCCTTTCCCTGTCCCGGATCATCCCTGCCTCCCGTTCCCTCTCCCGGATCCCTGCCTCCCTTTCCCTGTCCCGGATCCCTGCGTCCCTTTCCCTGTCCCGGATCCCTGCCTCCCTTTCCCTGTCCCGGATCCTTGCCACCCTTTCCCTGTCCCAGATCCGTGCCGCCCTTTCCCTGTCCCAGATCCGTGCCGCCCTTTCCCTGTCCCAGATCATCCCTGCCACCCTTTACCTGTCCCGGATCCCTGCCTCCCTATCTCTGTCCTGGATCCCTGCCTCCCTTTCCCTGTCCTGGATCCCTGCCTCCCTATCCCTCTCCTGGATCCCTGCCTCCCTTTCTCTGTCCCAGATCCCTGCCTCGCTTTCCCTGTCCCAGATCCCTGCATCCCTTTCCCTGTCTCGGATCCCTGCCACCTTTTCCCTGTCCGATATCATCCCTGCCGCCCTTTCCCTGTCCCAGATCATCCCTGCCGCCCTTTCCCTGTCCCGGATCCCTGCCGCCCTATCCCTCTTCCTTTCCCTGTCCCGGATCATCCTCCTGCCCTTTCCCTGTCCCCGATCATCCCTGCCTCCCTTTCCCTGTCCCAGATCATCCCTGCCTCCCTTTCCCTGTCCCGGATCCCTGCCTCCCTTTCCCTGTCCCGGATCATCCCTGCCTCTGTGTCCCTGTCCTGGATCATCCCTGCCTCCCTTTCCCTGTCCCGGATCCCTGCCTCCCTTTCCCTCTCCCAGATCCTTGCCTCCCTTTCCCTGTCCCAGATCCCTGCCTCCCTTTCCCTGTCCCGGATCATCCCTGCCTCTCTTTCCCTGTCCCGGATCATCCCTGCCTCTCTTTCCCTGTCCTGGATCATCCCTGCCTCCCTTTCCCTCTCCCGGATCCTTGCCTCCCTTTCCCTGTCACGGATCCCTGCGTCCCTTTCCCTGTCGCAGATCCCTGCCTTCCTTTCCCTCTCCCAGATCCCTGCCACCCTTTCCCTGTCCCAGATCCCTTCCTCCTTTCCCTGTCCCGGATCCCTGCCACCCTTTCCCTGTCCCGGACCCCTGCCGCCCTTTCCCTGTCCTAGATCATCCCTGCCGCCCTTTACCTGTCCTGGATCCCTGCCTCCCTATCTCTGTCCTGAATCCCTGCCTCCCTTTCCCTGTCCCGGATCCCTGCCTCCCTTTCCCTTTCCCAGATCCCTGCCTCCCTTTCCGTGTCCCGGATCCCTGCCTCCCTTTCCCTGTCCCGGATCATCCCTGCCTCCCTTTCCCTGTCCCCGATCCCTGCCGCCCTTTCCCTGTCCCAGATCCCTGCCTCCCTTTCCCTGTCCCAGATCATCCCTGCCGCCCTTTACCTGTCCTGGATCCCTGCCTCCCTATCTCTGTCCCGGATCCCTGCCTCCCTATCCCTCTCTCGGATCCCTGCCTCCCTTTCTCTGTCCCAGATCCCTGCCTAGCCTTCCCTGTCCCAGATCCCTGCCTCCCTTTCCCTGTCCCAGATCCCTGCCTCGCTTTCCCTGTCCCGGATCCCTGCCTCCCTTTCCCTGTCCCAGATCATCCCTGCCGCCCTTTCCCTGTCCCGGATCCCTGCCTCCCTCTCCCTGTCCAGGATTCCTGCTGCCCTTTCCTTCTCTGGGATCCCTGCTCCCCTTTCCCTCTTCTCTTATTCACTCACCAAATTCAGATCTAATGCTTCTGTTTCTTTTATATCTATCTTTATTTTTATGGCAAGTCCCTTCAAAGTCCTGCAATGACTTTTCGCTGCCATATGATCAGCCATATGACTTTTCATTGCCTTCGAAATAAAGTTCACACTCCTCAGACTGACATATAAAAAGCCTAAAGGCACATGCAAACAACATGTCACATGCACACGTACATATACACACACTGACAAAACGGGTCTGGGCAAATGCTTTCTTTGATTGGAAAGCACAGCTCTCTCCCATCTCCATCACCTAGTCCAGCACTATCGCCCTTCAGGCCTCAGTTTCGAAAGCACTTTTCCCTCAGAGTGGTAGTGATCCTTGTACCTCATCCTCCCGGTACTGTGATGCATCTTCTGCTTTACCCTCTCATACCAACTAGAAGATTACATTGAAATTATCTATGTATTTCTCATGTACCCCATTAGCTGTGAACTCTCCCGAAAGGCAGGGAAGATATCTTGTTCCTCATCACACCCTAAAGGAAGCACTCAGTGAGCATTTCTTGACTGATAGATTGCACTGAACTGAACAAAGGTGGGATTCCTGACTGCAAAACCACACGCATAAGCCCTAAATGGGTGGCTGTGGGGTAAATAAAGATCATGCACTGCATAAATGATTGCAGTTTCTATAACCCTGATGTATAACCCCAGTCTCCAAACCTTTGAGTCATTTCCTCTGAATCTCACCAGCAGGCTGCTCAGTTGTTTTTCCGAGTCCTCTCCTACAAGCATAGACCAGAATGACGCGGGGGCGGCAATGCTGCCTGTAAGTGTTGCACCATCAGTCCTTGGAGCCCCTTCACAGTTGCTGCGGCTGCTACTCCATGGGCTGCCCATCACAGTAGGAGCCTGCCGAGCCCCCCAGTCTGTGGTCCCTCTACCCTCCATTGTTATTTCACCCAATGTCTTATCTCATCCACAGTGAGTTGGGTTGTTTTTGTTTTATTGTTTTTATTTTTGTTTTTAACAAAATGCCTGGCGTAAGTGGAAGTACATTGAACTGGAAATCAGGAAAGCTGGGCCCACCTGCTTGTGCCACTGACTAGAGTCCTGCCCTGGAACAACTGACTATGCCTTTCCACTTCATTCACAAAGGGCTACCTAGGATCATTTTAAAAGGTATTTTTATTTTTTGACAGTAAGCACTTATCCCCTTCCATCCCAGTGTATGGCCAAATTACGTGTCTGCAATGATTTGAAACACTCAAATAAGAAATGTTTATAGAATGCAAGGATCATGTGTCTATAGCAGTTTACAATTCTCAGACTGCTTTCACAGCCATTATCTCATCTCATTCCTACACACTTGGAAACTGAGGCTTGGTGATTTGTTTATGTGAACAAACATAATAAACAGTGGTGCCAATAATTTTGATTATATATAAAGCTCTCATGAAAATTGATTTAAAAAGCACCATCCAGACAAAAAGAGTGAGGACATCCACAGGCTATTCATAGAAGAGGCACTAAAAATAGCTCATAGGCCTATGGAAAGATGTTCAACCTTACTGTATTTAAAGAAATGCAGTTTAAAATACTGTGTTTCCCTTACCAGAATGGCCATGATTTACAAGTTTGATTTTTGGTTTTGGCAAGGATGTGGGGAATCATGTATTCTCCTTTGCTTTTCATTGTAGTACAAATTGATGCAACATTTTACAAACAGATTTTAGTACTATCTTTCAAAATTTTGGTTGTAAACATATTTTGACACTGATTTCATTTCAAATAAAAATATGCTATTTGATATATTTGCACAAGGCCACAGGAATACCTGTTCAAGAATACACACTGTAGCATTGCTCTTAATGTTCTAAAGAGACTAGTTAAATAAAAATACAAGACAAATTAAATATGGCAAATTCATACAATAACTTGGAAGCTATTAGAAAAACCAGGTATATTTATATGTACCACACAAGTCATCCAAGACAAACTAGTCTAAGAAAAAACAAAGTGCAAAAAAGCTCATAAGGAATCTCATTTCTGTTTACAAGAAAAATTTGAAAATGAGTGTTCATGTGTGCATGTGTATATGTGTGCACACACACACACACACACACACATATGCATAGAAAAACTAGGAATAGGCAACTCTGGGAGGGAGTGCTACTTTTCACTTTGTGTCCTTCTGTGCCAACCCAAAGTTTAAATGAATATACATATACATATACACTTAAAAGAATTTGAAAAGTTTTCATCCAACTTAGACAGTTTTTTGTAGTCCAGTGAACTACAGTGTAGCTCTGGTTTGCCCAGCTTAATTGAGCCAGATGGAAAGAACAAAGAATAAATAAATAAAAACACTTCAGAAGTTTCAAATCTATAAGACTTTTAAAGTGAAGCAAATTAATTCCACTCAGTAAGTCAGAATTCCCACCTTCAGCCCCCAGAAAGCAAGCAGGTGACTAATCTTTGGCCTTTCCTGCTCCCTGTGAGCTGGGGGCAGCCTTGCAGTGTAGGCCTCAGGGTGGGAGGGCCATGGGAGGCCAGCCCTCATCTCTTAACAATGGCCCCATTCCTCAGCTTTAGCCTCTGTCTGGGCGGAGTGACTGCCCATCCACGCTTTGCTCCTCCCAACCCCTTTGCTGCCACTTGCCTTCTACTCCAGTGTCTTCCTAAAGGAAAATGCCTGATCTTTCTGTAATTCACACCTCATCGTGTTGCTCTCCTATTTAAAACTCTTCAGTGGGTTCTCTTGCCAGTGTTCCCCTTCCGTAGTCATTCTGTACATAGAATCAAAGCTTCTTAAAGTATTTTAATGTACCTTTGTTTATGTGACCTTTTGTCACTGGCCTTAAGTGGGAGATGCATGTGCTGTGTGAGTGAGCTCCTGTGACTGGCGGTGGAGATAAGACAGACCTCTATCTCACTAGCCTCATCTCTCCCACCCTACCTCTAATCACACTGGGCTGCTTTCAGTTTTCCAGCTGCCCCATGATAGGTCTACTCCTGGCCCTTTGTGCATAATCTTTCTCTCCCTGGAACACCCTGTCCTGGGCTTTTGCCTGCCTAACACATTCCTACCCTTCAGGTCTCAGCTGACTTTTTACTTCCTCCATGGAGTCTCTCTGGCCTCTTAAGACAGTTTGGTCCTGCTGATCTGTGCAGCTCATAGCACCCAGGGAACCGCCCTTCAGAGCTTTTATTACTTGTTAGTGTGGATGTGTGTTTTGCTCATCTGCATCCCAGTCTTTGAAGACAGGGAAGGTTTCTGTCCCCTAGTTTAATTGAGGGCACTACTAGATCCCCTGCTGTGAGCTGCTGCCTGGCCCAGAGATGCTGTATTAGTGTGTACTGAAAGCATGAGCTCTAGACAAGACCTCTTCTACCTCTTCTGAGCCCAGCATTTCACTTTGGCTCCTATTCTGGGCTGTCTTCCCACCACCTTCCCCTGGTTCTCTTCCTTAGCCCCAGCACTGTGTACAGCCTAATTGTGTAAATCCTACTGTCAGTTTTTAGGACAGGATAGGAGTTGACAATTTAATTTACTTCCAGATTTTATCTAACAGGAAGGGTCGAATATCTGGAATCCTTCTTGCTTTAAGAATTGTTGTCCATCTTTCTCAGTTTCAACCCCACACAGATGGATTCAGCATGTGCCAGTCAACATTTATGGCTTTCAGAAATGGCACCATACCAATCCTTCTTCCTCTCACCTCATGCAAGCTCATGGCCTCCACCTCAGATTGTGCTGGGCATTTCTGGTTTCACTTCTGGCGAGTAGTGGGACTCTAAATCCTACATTTCTGCTTAGGGTTTCGGTAAACCTTTCATTGAAAGTCTTGCAACAAGAATTCAAATTTGCACTGGCGGCATTTCAAAATCGCTCCTTCCCCCTTCCTCTGAGCAGCTACTGTGCCTCTGACCACCTTCTCTGATGCAGTGGAAACCCTTGGAAAGTCCATTGAGGAGTACGCAAACCTGTCTGGCTGACTCTGAGACAGAAAAAGAGCAAAATGCAAGCAGGAACAAATTAGATTAATTTGTCCCTCCTTTCCCCCACTCACTCATAATGTGTGTTGAAATCAAAAAGAAAAAAGTAAAATCAAAGTGCGTTCCACTGCTCAGTCACCCCATCTTCTAGTAAGACCTTTGGGACACCTGAGGCAGTACATTCAGGAATCAGCCATATGGATAGCATAAAATAAAGACCACACTATACAAAGTTTAAAACTGTCTCACTTTTTAGCATGAGGGAAGATTTTTTACAAAGAGTAGAAGTGACAGCATCAGTAGAGGGGAAGAAGTCAGGGCCTCGGACTGTGAGTGTGTGTGCCTCTAGTCCCTCTGGTGGGCACTGGTCCACATCACAGGAGCCCAGCTCTGGCGGCTGCTAGCTTCAGAGGGGCTGCAGACAGCAGTCAGAGGCACAGAGAAGTTTCTTTTTATTTAGAAATCTAGAAAGAAAAGATTACGAAGATAAGTCCAATCTTCCTTTTTCAGTTTACTGAGAGTGAAATTGCAACCCAGATAAGGGATATAACCCATCATTTCACTGATGTTTAAAGCCAGAGTAACCACTCGCCTCCCCTTTAAGTGAAGCCATTTGGATGAGTGGACAGCAGGTCTGGCCTCCCATCCAGCTGGATTCATTATCGCTCAGAGAACCTTTAAAGAGGACTTGCACCCTAGGTGCCAAGACTAGTATTATAGGTGCTGGGACAGACCTAGGAGCAAGGTACACTGGTCCCTACCCTCATGAGCTCACACTCCCACGTCTGTAAGGGACTCGTGTTTTCTCCTGTGTGATGAATAAAGTGGCTTATTAGTGTAATTTCCTCCGCAGGTGGTCTTCAGGCCACACGTCCTTGTCTTAGTTGACCTCCAGCCAGACTTTGATCACCAAGACTCCTCAGTGGCCTCCAGTTATGGATACTCAGATAATGAGCAAAAATCATGACAAGTAAAGATGCTTTTCTTTTTTTTTCAAGCAATGAATTCAACCTGATTTTAGAGGCTGGTTTGGACAGGTATCTTTGTAAGCACTATTACATTCATTTCTGGCAGTATTCCTATATAGATCATTTATATTGCTAGTTGATAGCTAGGTAGAGCTGTATCTCACTGTTTCTCACATCTAAATCTGGCCACATGTTTGAATCACCCAGGAGATGTTGTTTTTTTTTTTTTAATTCTGATGCCCAAGTCTCCACCCCAGAACAGTAAAATCAGAAGATTTAAAAGTAAATCCTAGACATCGGCAAGATGATACTTCAAATCATTTGGTAATCAAATGCCACATGGAAGTCTGACTTGTAATGGCTTATTTGTAGGGATGCTAATTCCCCAGTCCCCAATACCAGCCATGTAACAAGTGAACTTAGATGTTTTTTTCCAAATTTCTGGCATATTCTTCAGCTGAAGCTGAAGTGACTCTGGTTACCCTCCATCTTGCTCCCAATTTATACTTAGCTGTATTCATGTTAGAAGACAAGGAGGAGCAAACAGAAGAAAATGACCATTTTTAAGCCCATTTCTTTAAGTGTTAGAAGAATAATTCATTGGAAAAATCCATAGAGGAGATTTGGGATTTGGCACAAGAAAGAATTTTATAACAATTAATACAGGATGAGAAGCACGACCTCAGGGGTCCTCGTGCATGCTCTCTAATGACGGTCTTGGGCTGAGGCTGCTGATGACCCGTGGTGACAAGGATTGCTTTCTGCCTGGGCTAGACATTAGACCAAAGGACCTCAAGATCCAGTCCAGCCCTGAGAGTCAACAGCCACCGAAAAAAGGAAGCAGTAGAACTGGGTAGAAAAGCCACATCAGAAGTAGATTCAGTTCATCAAATCTACCCTTACACTTGAAAATACCTTTAGGTAACTTTAAAAATAAATATAACTTTCTTAATTGCTTATGTATAAATTGGGCAAATAATATTAACTGCTGTAGCAAACAAACCCCTAGATCTCTGTGATTTAACACAATCACGTATTTGTCTCTGATAAAGTCCATTTGGATCCTTGGCAGGTGCTTTCTCCTTGGGTAACTGGGCTCTGTCTTATTCCTCCAGTAGCCCTGCCATTCCGTAGAGCCTGAGGTTCCTGGGCTAGATTCCCTGCATCTGGCAGATGAGGGAAGAGAGACCCTAAGGATCTCGTAACATGGGGGTGGGGATGGTTCCGCTCCAGACTGGGAAATGCTGCCTAGCCTTCCCTCTACTTATATTCCACTGTCTGGAATGCAGTAACGTGGCTACAGCTGCAAAGGATGCTTAGAAATGTAGCTGCATTGTGTTCCCCAGAAGAAGAGGAAGTGGTTTGGTGTACATCCAGCTGGTCTCCACCATGCTTTCATCATTATCATCATCATCATCACTAAAGTTTTATCAGCATAATTTCTAGAATTTTACAAATCAAAAATTTGGGGGTTATTTACCTAAAGAAAGTATGTAAAGGACACTTTCACTTCATAATACATTATTTTTACTCCTATACATGTTTTCTGTCTTGGTCTGATTTACAATAATGACTAACAAATAGACTCATTTTGCCCCAACTAGATAATTTAACTTCTAGCTCCTCCATGTCCACAATTCAGAGATGTACCTTACATCTGAGGAAGAAAATATTTATTCAGTTACTCAACAAATATTAGTTGAGAGCTTACTGCACATCAGTCACTGGATACGCACAGACAGGCGAGAGGTCTGCTCTTGGGAAGTTTATGTCCTATTAAGGGAAACAGACAGTGTGTTTTAAAAGAAAAGACTATTGTCTTAAGAAAAACAAATGAACCTGACCTGGATCGAAGGGTCAAGAAAGCACTCCTGAGGAAGTGCTCCTTCAGTGGGCTATGAGGAATGACCAGGAGTTTAGACATCTCAGACAGTGGAGCATGCTGATAGGAGGAACCGAAAGAAGGCCAGTGAGTTCTGGCTGTGGGAGAGGTGTGATGCAAGACAAGTTTTCAGAGTTAGACCATGAAGGACTTAGGCCACGCTAAGGGCTTTGGCCTTCCTCCCAAAAGGAAAGGAAAGCCAAGCCATTTCATTACTTTTTACACCACTCATCCGTCACAGGCTATTCCTGAAAGGTCTTTGGCAATAGCAGAGATATAGAAGCAACATCATGAGTAAGTAAATAGTGGAAGCTTTTCCCTAAGTGTTGTGGTTTTTAGCCACACACCATGTAGTCTAATCTCTCCAACTCTCATTGTTTCCTAGAGCTAAAAGTAAGGCTCAGAGTAAGACAAACTTGAAGGAAACATGGCTTAGTTAAAAATACAACCTGAAGAATGAAAGGTTTTTTTCCTCTTCCAAACATGAACCATGCCTGCGTTTTCTACTCCATGACTTGATAGAATGACACATTGGATTTGGAGTCATGTTTCCAGGCCTTTCCTCTGCTACCCAGTTCCATCTTATCAGCAACTTTCCAGCAGTTATTTTCAGAAATGGAACTAGATTACAGCCGTGTGATTCCTAATCCAGTGTTCTTTCTACTTTTCCACACAGATCCAGTTGCTGTTCTCCCTTTTCCATAATCTTTAAAACATCTCTTCTGATCAGATCAGGTCACTTACTCTTCATTCCTTTTTCTCCCCACTGAGATGACCTTTCTGTTCTTTCTGAAACTTGAACTAACTTTAAAATTGGAGTTCAAGATTCCCATCTCCACAAAATCTGCCCTGCCAACAAACATGTTGATTTTACTCTCTTCCCACTGAACAAAAAAACTGCTTTAGGGAATTGTCTTGAGCTGTTTTTATTGGAAACACAACTTTGGGCTCTGGACTGGTAAGTGTGGGGTTTGGTGACTTACCAAAGCAACAGTAGACAGAAACTAACAAGACATGAAATCTGCCTTTGTCCTGGATTTGCTAGACAACCACAGTCAAGCTACTGGGTGCCCTTCCTCTGTTTATTAATACAGCCCATATGTTATGATACATGACACATGCACAGCAATACTTCCTGGGTAAGAGGGTTGATTTGAGGTTCCTGATGATTAAAATTGTGTAAGGCATTTTGCAATTAATCCAGTCCATCCTGTCCATGCTGCTTATGAATGTTCATTAAATGTTGCCTAGGTGTTAAAATCATAGAGTCTTCTAGACCTCTAAATATAAACAAGTTTGAGAGATCAAAGACTTGCATGTGACTGAATTATCAGATCTCATCTTATTTCATACATCCTGTACTCCAGCCATCCTGATCTGCTTTGTATTCATCAAAAGTCCTGCCCTTTCCTGACTCTCTGCTTTTGCTTATTCTGTGCCCTGCATTGAAATGCCTTTCCTCACATCTTTAGGTCAAAATCTTACACAGTCAACTCTAGTGCCTTCTTGTCCCTGAAGCTTCCCTTTGTCTCACCATTTGGATGCTGTCAGTCCTCTCTGCTCACTTTAATATAGATCATCTTTATTTACGTACTATGCATTTATCTGTGTTTGTCTTATATTCTCTGTAAGAGCAGCTTTTGAGAGAAGGACCTATGACTTACCTTCATATTTGTGTTTCCTAGAGCTCCTTCTAGTGGGAAAAGGTTATTTTAAAGTCAGTAAAAATTAAGTTCAAATTGAGCTTGATTCTAAAACATTTATTTATGACTTTGGACAAATTTCTTTTTTTCTTTTTATTAAGGTATCATTGATATACAGGCTTATGAAGGTTTCACATGAGCAACATTGTGACTACTACATTGACTCATATTATCAAGTCCCCCCACGACACCCCATTACAGTCACTGTCCATCAGCTTAGTAAGATGCTCTATAGCATCACTACTTGTCTTCTATGTGCTATACTGCCTTCCCCATAACCCACGTGCATTGTGTGTGCTGATCTCATAATACTCCTTAATTCCCTCCTCCCTTCCTCCCCACCCCCTCCCCTTTGGTAACCACTTGTCCCTTCTTGGAGTCTGTGAGTCTGCTATGTTTTGTTCCTTCAGTTTTGCTTTGTTGTTATACTCCACAAATGAGGAAAATCATTTGATACTTGTCTTTCTCCGCCTGGCTTATTTCACTGAGCATAATACCCTCTAGCTCCATTCATGTTGTTGCAAATGGTAGGATTTGTTTTCTTCTTATGGACAAATTTCTTGACCTACATAAACCTCCCAAATCCTTCATCAGGAGAATGAGGATATCTCATTTGCAAGAAATAAATATGAAAACTCCTGGTGTGGGACCTTACTTATGGTAGATATTTAGAAAGAGTACTTTATATCCTGTATACATTTATTTGTCTGTGGCTGATATTTGTGTTTATGTGAAATACAAAATAAAAGTAATAATGACATTTATAATATTCACTGAATACCTATGTAGTGCACTTCTTCCTATGAGGTGGGGTACTCTGATCCACCCTAGTTTATAGAGCAGAAAACTGAGGTTTAGAGAAGCTTAGTAATTTGTCCAAAGTTGGCACCATTGTTAGGGGAACTGGAACTCGAACTCCTGTAGTCAGACTCCGGGACCTGTGCTCTTGACACTGCTTTCTTGATACTCTTTCCATAGTGAATTATCAATTAAATTACAGTGCAACTCATAACTCTAACCCTGTCCAGGGACATATTAAAGTCAGTTCACTTTCTCAGACATTCAAAGGTGAATCTCAGTTCTCCCCTAAGTTGTCTTCTCTGCAAGGTAAACAATCCAAGACCATTTCTGTCTTTCCTTACAGGTCCCATTTTCAGCTTTCTCCCTGTGTTCCATCTTGATCTCTCTGTCCTAGACAGGTTTCAGTTCTTTCTATGTGCCCCCTAAAGTGTAAGATACAGTTGCTCTGAAATACTACTCAGAGAGGTGGCAGAAACAGAAGATATAATTCCTTCTAGTCAAGGAACCCTAATGTAGCCATCTGACTAGGGTCACAAGTGCTGAATAGAATAAGGAGTGAGGCCTCAGAGAAGGGAGATTTCACTCTCTGTGAAGCCTCTCCACGTTGAGATTTTATGAACTCTGTCACTTGCTAGCAAATATTCTTGCTCAGTATCTTAAAATACAGCTGCACTTGGGGTTCCACCCTCTTCACTTAAAAGGGTAGTTAACTATTTGTGGTGAATAATTATTTAATTGCCAGTTCAGCTACATGTGTGTAGTTGTTTTGTTTCTTTCCCCTTCAGTGTAAGCCAAGTCTTCTCAATAATAAAAATATTAATCAACTGCTTTTTAACAGGTTTCCATTCAATCTGGCACAGCAAGAGGGTTCCAATTTGACAACCTCACCTTTACCTTACAAAAAATAAGTAACAGCTCACGTTCAGCCAGTTAGATTTTTAACTCTCACAACACCTCCTGTAACTGTTAATAAAGTCTTTGCCTCGTGTGGAACATTTTACTCTATCTTTGGATAAAAATTTAATCAGAAAGAATTACTGCTCTTTTAATACTTGTTTAACCTTTATAGTCGTAACAGATACAAAAACCTCTTAAAATGTAAACCTCTCTTTTTATGGGCTTGCATGCTGATTCACTTTTTTTCTCAGAGATGGTTTCGCAAGAGTTGTGGAAGTACGACATGGGGGTCACTGCAAACTTCAGGCTTCATTATTTACTGCTTTCCATTTCCATGTCCTTGTCGCCCTATTCATTATTTTAACAGTGACTTGCTATTTTAAGGAACTTCTTTATTAATGCCACTAAATCCTTTTTTATTGTTGTTGAAATCCTTTTGCTTTCCATCATTAAAAGTGTTTAAAGTTTCCTGTCTTCGTAATGTGTACATGCTGAACTTCCTATGAAGTGTGCCTGCCACCTTCATTTTAAAGGCTTTACTAGCAAAAGGGTCCTTCTGTAGGATTCAGAACAGTCTCTTACACGGCATGTGTAATTTAGGCTTATGTCTCCTCATTAAAGTGGTTTATGTGAAGAGGGGCAGCATGCTATATGGTCCAGACTTGTTTTTAATTATAAAAGTTAATTTTACTTCATCTTCCAGTAAAAAATAAAATTATGCAGAAATACATAAAATAAACAGTGAAATTCTTCCCAGCTCTTACCCCTAGAATCCACTGTTAACAGTTCTGTGTGTCTTCTTCCAACATCCAGATTTTTTGTGCATGAACACATATATGCACCTATGCATACACTCACGTAGCAATATACATATTGTTCCACATCTCACTTTGTTTTTCCCCTAATAATGTATGCTTGGTATCTTTCTGAAAATGATAGTATGTATGGGTCTGCCTTTGTCTTTTTTATGGTACCATAGTATTCTGTAGGATGGGTGAACCATAACTTAGTAATTTCTCCACGATGAACACTTACACTGTTTTCAGTTTTTGCTATTAAAAGCAAATACTTGTGTGCAGTTATCTTTATGTAGTTTTGAGACTTTCTGTAGGATAGATTTCTAGAATAATCTTGCTGAATCAAAACTGTATGTGCATTTCCATTATGATACCTACTGAAATAGCCTTCCAGAAAGGAGGTCCCCATTCATTTATTCTGAAAGGTATGTAAGAATATCTGATTTCACATAGTCCCACTAACCTTATACATATTCATCATTAAGTTTCTGTCAAAAAGATTGTCTAAAAGTGGGATCCCGTCATTTCCTTTGGCATTTTTATGATTTTTAGTGGGGCTAGCATCATTTCATACACTTAGTAACCGCTCACCGAGTCACATCCTTTGTCCATATTTTTGGTTAGATTATTCATGTATTTTCTTATCAATGTATCAGAAGTTATGTGAGTTTTAACCTTTTGTCATTGGTTATTTTGAAAGTGCTGCACAGAGCTCTCTGGGTTCCTTGGAGAAGCCCCTGGGTGGAGAGAAGTGGTCTGGCCAGCAGGGCCCTCCAGAGTCCTACCTCCCCCTCCTTACTCCAACCACACAGAAACACTCATCAAACAGAGCAGCCCAATTTTTGCCTGTCTTTCATGTTGGACTTTGGGCTTGAGACTAAATAGAGGACCCTTAGGCTAAAAAGATGTTGAAAAAACACTGCTATGGGAGGAAGAGCTCTAGATTTTTCATAAAATGATCTATCTCAGGCTCAACTTAGCACTTTCAAATTGGAAGAGTCCTCAGAGAGTAAATGTTAAATCCCTATTTTATTGCAAACACCTAGTCATGTAAACTATACTGTTAATATAGTTTGCTATATGTTATATATTCTGACAAGTAACTGTCATGGACTCCACAGTACCTTCATGCTAGTATATATTTTATTCTTCAAAATAACTTCAAAATAAATTTGAAATTAGAAGTATGCATGTGACTATAGACAATGCTCAAGGCTTACTTGTTACGTTGATTCTTATTTATTTATTTACTGTCTATCACTATATTTAATCCATAAGTGATGTGTTCATCTGAGGACTCTGCTAACTGAGGCCAAGCAGGAATCTGCTGTCCAAAGTCAAGAGTTAGCTGATCTGTGTCAACCTTTCAATTCTGTAAGTGGAGAGTGAATCTTTGCAGGCACTCAGCTAATTAATGAGTGGTACTCAGATCCTTGGTGTCTTGACTCCTTATGCAGTGTAGGTTAACATGCTTCACCATTCATTGCTGGTTATTCTTGGGAAGATTTTCTTAACATCTCTGAGCCTCAATTCTTTTTTCTCTCTTATCAATGAGAGTATTAATGCATGTGTTGTCCTTCTGTCTAAGGAAGAATTGGAGGGATAGTGAATGTCATTGCCTCTTGTGAATTGCATAGTACCTTACCAAAATGTGAGGAATAATTTAAGTGTCTATTGCCCTTTATTAGGGGGTTAAAATATGATTGCTAGTTTGAACGGTAACTGTAGTATTAAATGTTTCAGCATAGTCCCATGTATGTAGACCAGTGCTGATATTTTAGCTCTAATCTTTTCCAAGATTGGCTTGATTTTTTTTGCCAGTTTCATTTTTTTAGATAAGAAAGGAAAAGAAAAGAAAATGAGAGCCTGTGGCTCTCATTCTTTCATTATCTCTGAAATAAATGTGGAGTCGTAACTGTAAATGGTCAAGATAGTAGCCTGAGGGCATTCTTTTAGATGCTTCCTTCTATGTTTTTTCATTTAAGAAGGACCTAGTTTATGCAGTCATGTACAAGACTCTTTTATACCGGTTAAATAACACTTATTGTAACAGATTTATTCACAAACATTCAAAATAGGTTTTTAAAATTAGAAAATGGTGGATATCTACATTACAAAATCATTTACTCATGCATTCTCAAAAAATCGTACTTCATTCTTTAAAAAATTATAGTTGCCTAGAGTTATTTCACAATTATTCAGTTATTTCAGTTGATTATTTCAGGGTCTTTGGGTACAACAGAGAACAAAAGAGCAGAAAGTTTTGCCTTTCAGGTGCTTACATTCTACTAGGGGAAGGCATGCAATAAAGTGGTCATCGTGAAAGGCTGTTGTGTTTTGTCAAATGATTTTCTCCATCAGTTGATATGACAATGCTATTTTCTTCTATAGGCTATTGATATGGTGGATGGTGTTAATTTATTTTTTAGTGTTTTAACAGCCTTGCATTCCTGAGATAAACCCCACTTGGTCTTGTTGTGCTGAACATTTTATGTATTGTTGAATTGAATTGCTAGTATGTTGAGAATTTTTGTATCTATGTTAATTAAGGATATTGATTGGTATATAGTTTTCTTTTTTGTAGTATCTTTGTCTGAATTTTGTATAAGGTAATGCTAGCCTCATAAAAGGTGTTGACAAGTGTTCCCTCATCTTATATTCTGGAAGAATTTGTGGGAATCAATATTATTCCTTAAATGTTTGGCAGAATTTGCTAGTGAAGCAATCTGGTCCTGGATTTCCTTTGTTAGAAGGCTTTTATCTACAAATTTATTAAGTGAACTTTAACAGTTTGCATCTCTCAGGAAATTTATCTGTTTAATCAAAGTGACTGTGTTTATAGGCACAATGGTGGCTTACACTATTACATTATTGTAATTTTAATGTCTGTAGGTACTGTAGTAGTGTCCCCTCTCTTGTTCATGATACTTTTAATTTATATATTATCTGTTTTTTTTTCCTTTGATAAGTCTGGATAGAGTTCATTGATCTTACTGATTTCTTCTCAGAAGAATCAGCTTTTGGTCCTATTGATATTTTTCTATTGTTTTTTTGCTCTCAATTTCATTGATTTTTGCTCTATTATTCCAATCCTCTTTCTTGCCTATGTTTAATTTACTCTTCTCTATTTCCTTAAAGTTTCAGTCATCTATTTAGGGTCTTTTCTATTATGAACCTTTAATTAATAAGCACTACTTTAGCTGCATCCTCCAAATTTTGGTAAGTTGTGCTTTGGTTTCCATTAAACGTATTTTCTTATTCCCCCTTGTGATTTCCTTTTGACCCATGGATTATTTAGAAGTATATTGTTTATTTAGAAGTATATTGTTTAATTTCCAAATATTTGGGTTATTTTTCTATGCCTTTCTATTAATGGCTTTCTGTTAATTCCCTATCATCTGTGAACATACCTTGTTCTACTTCAGTTCTTTTGCATTTGTCAACATGTACTTTATGTCCCCAAATATTATCTATCTTGGTGAATGTTTCATGCATTTAAAAAAATACTTGTATTCTGTTGCTGGGTAGGTTGTTATATATAAGTGTTAACTGGTGAAGTTGACTAATAGTATTGTTTAATGTTTTCTGCTTATTTCTGTCTGCATACTGGTTTTCTAACTGCTTATTCAATTGCTGATAAAGGGGTACTACAGTCCCCAACTATAATTGTAGATTGTCTATTTCTCCTTTCAATTATATGCTTTTTGTTTATTTCATGTATTTTGAAGCCTTCCTGTTAAATGCATACACATTACAATTATTGATTTCTTGATCCCAAAATTGATCTTGTTTATCCTATATTAGGTAACGTGCTTCTTTAATCCTGAATATACTATTTTTTGACTCTGTCATGTATTAATGTAGCTTCCTTTGATTATTCATCATGGTATTTCTTTTTCCAGACTGTTGCTTTTTTTGTTTTTTTTTTCCTATCAATACCTTTATATTTGAAGTGGGTTACTTTCTGGACTGCAAATAGTTAAGTCTTGCTTTTGTATCTAATCTGATGTTCTTTTATGTTAATTTGCATGTTTAGACTATTTATATTTAATGTAATTATTGCTATAGTTGGGTTACAATTCATCATCTTGCTAGCTTTTTTTTTTGGTATCATTAATCTACAATTACATATGCAATATTATGGTTATTAAACTACCCCCTTCATCAGGTCCCCCACAACAACCTCATTACACTCACTGTGCATAAGCATAGTGAGATGCTATAGAATCACTACTTGTCTTCTCTGAGTTGTACAGCCCTCCCCGCGCCCCCCCAACATTACGTCTGCTAATCTTAATGCCCCTTTTTCCCCCTTGTCCCTCCCTTCCTGCCCATCCTCCCCAGTCCCTTTCCCTTTGGTAACTATTAGTCCATTCTTGGGTTCTGTGAGTCTGCTGCTGTTTTGTTCCTTCAGTTTTTTTCTTTGTTCTTATACTCCACATATGAGTGAAATCATTTGATACTTGTCTTTTCGGCTTGGCTTATTTCACTGAGCATAATACCCTCTAGCTCCATCCATGTTGTTGCAAATGGTAGGATTTGTTTTCTTCTTATGGCTGAATAATATTCCATTGTGTACATGTACCACATCTTCTTTATCCATTCATCTACTGATGGACACTTAGGTTGCTTCCATTTCTTGGCTATTGTAAATAGTGCTGCCATAAACATAGGAGTGCAGATGTCTTTTTCAAACTGGGCTGCTGCATTCTTAGGGTAAATTCCTAGGAGTGGAATTCCTGGGTCAAATGGTATTTCTATTTTGAGTTTTCTGAGGAACCTCCATACTGCTTTCCACAATGGTTGAACTAATTTGCATTCCCACCAGCAGTGTAGGAGGGTTCCCTTTTCTCCACATCCTCGCCAACATTTGTTGTTGTTTGTGTTTTGGTTGTTGGCCATCCTTACTGGTGTGAGGTGATATCTCATTGTGGTTTTACTCTACATTTCTCTGATGATTAGGGATGTGGAGCATCATTTCATGTGCCTGTTGGCCATCTGAATTTCTTCTTTGGAGAAGTGTCTATTCATGTCCTCTGCCCATTTCTTAATTGGATTATTTGCTTTTTGTTTCTTGAGGTGCATGAGTTCTTTATATATTTTGGATGTCAACACCTTATCGGATATATCATTTATGAAAATATTCTCCCAAACTGTAGGATGTCTTTTTGTTCTGCTGATGGTGTCCTTTGTTGTACAGAAGCTTTTCAGCTTGATATACTCCCACTTGTTCATTTTTGCTTTTGTTTCCCTTGCCCAGGGAGATATGTTCATGAAGAAGTCGCTCATGTTTATGTCCAAGAGATTTTTGCCTATGTTTTTTTCTAAGAGTTTTATGGTTTCATCACTTACATTCAGGTCTTTGATCCATTTTGAGTTGACTTTTCTGTATGGGGCTAGACAGTAGTCCAGTTTCATTCTCTTACAGGTAGCTGTCCAATTTTCCCAACACCAGCGGCTGAAGAGGCTGTCATCTCCCCATTGTATATCCAAGGCTCCATTATCAAATATTAATTGACTGTATATGTTTGGGTTAATGTTTGGATTTTCTATTCTGTTCCACTGGTCTGTGGGTCTGTTCTTGTGCCAATACCAAATTGTCTTGATTACTATGGCTTTGTAGTAGAGCTTGAAGTCAGGGAGTGTAATTCCCCCTGTTTTATTCCTTCTTCTCAGGATTGCTTTGGCTATTCGGGGTCTTTTGTGGTTCCATATGAATTTTAGAATTATTTGTTCCAGTTCATTGAAGAAAGCTGTTGGTAGTTTGATAGGGATTGCGTTGAATCTGTAAATTGCTTTAGGTAGTATAGCCATTTTGACAATATTTATCCTTCCTAGCTGAGAGCATGGGATGAATTTCCATTTGTTAGCGTCCTCTTTAATTTCTCTTAGGAGTGTCTTGTAGTTTTCAGGGTATAGGTCTATCACTTCCTTCGTTAGGTTTATTCCTAGGTATTTTATTCTTTTTGATGTAATTGTGAATGGAATTGTTTCCCTGATTTCTCTTTCTGTTAGCTCATTGTTAGTGTATAGGAAAGCACAGATTTCTGTGTGTTAATTTTGTATTCCGCAACTTTGCTGAATTCATATATTAGCTCTAATAGTGTTGGAGTGGAGTCTTTAGGGTTTTTTATGTACAATATCATGTCATCTGCATATAGTGACAGTTTGACTTCTTTACCAATCTGGATGCCTTGTATGTCTTTGTTTTGTCTGACTGCCGTGGCTAGGACCTCCAGTACTATGTTGAATAACAATGGAGTGAGTGGGCATCCCTGTCTTGTTCCCGATCTTAGATGAAAAGCTTTCAGCTTCTTGCTGTTAAGTATGATGTTAGCTGTGGGTTTGTCATATATGTCCTTTATGATGTTGAGGTACTTGCCGTCTATACCCATTTTGTTGAGAGTTTTTATCATGAATGGAAGTTGAATTTTGTCAAATGCTTTTTCAGCCTTTATGGAGATGATCATGTGGTTTTTGTTCTTCTTTTTGTTAATGTGGTGGATGATGTTGATGGATTTTCGAATGTTGTACCATCTTTGCATCCCTGAGATGAATCCCACTTGATCATGGTGTATGAGCCTCTTGATGTAATTTTGAATTCAGTTTGCTAATATTTTGTTGAGTATTTTTGCATCCACGTTCATCAGGGATATTGGTCTGTAATTTTCTTTTTTGGTGAGGTCTTTGCCGGGTTTTGGTATTAGAGTGATGCTGGCTTCATAGAATGAATTTGGAAGTATTCCCTCCTCTTCTTTTTTGGAAAACTTTAAGGAGAATGGGTATTATTTCTTCTCTATACGTCTGGTAGAATTCAGAGGTGAATCCATCTGGCCCGGGGGTTTTGCTCTTGGGTATTTTTTTGATTACCAATTCAATTTCGTTGCTGGTGATTGGTCTGTTTAGTTTTTCTGTTTCTTGCTTGGTCAGTCTTGGAAGGTTGTGTTTTTCTAAGAAGTTGTCCATTTCTTCTAGGTTTTCCAACTGGTTAGTATATAGATTCTCATAATATTCTCTTATAATTCTTTGTATTTCTGTGGGGTCCGTGGTGATTTTTCCTTTCTCATTTCTGATTCTATTTATGTGTGTAGATTCTCTTCTTCTCTTAATAAGTCTGGCTAGGGGTTTATCTATTTTGTTTCTTTTTTCAAAGAACCAACTCTTGGTTTCATTGATTTTTTTCTATTGTTTTATTCTTCTCAATTTTATTTATTTCTTCTCTGATCTTTATTATGTCCCTCCTTCTGGTGACTTTGGGCCTCATTTGTTCTTCTTTTTCCAGTTTCAGTAATTGTGTCTTCGGACTATTCATTTGGGATTGTTCTTCCTTCTTTCAATAGGCCTGGATTGAAATATACTTTCCTCTTAGAACTGCCTTTGCTGCGTCCCACAGACGTTGTGACTTTGTGTTATTGTTGTGATTAGTCTCCATATATTCTTTGATCTCTGTTTCCTTTTGGTCGTTGACCCATTAATTATTTAGGAGAATGTTGTTAAGTCTCCATGTATTTGTGACCCTTTTTGTTTTGTTTCTACAATTTATTTCTAGTTTTATACCTTTGTGATCTGAGAAGTTGGTTGGTAGAATTTCAATATTTTTGAATTTACTGAGGTTCTCTTTGTGGCCTAGTAAGTGGTCTATTCTGGAAAATGTTCCATGTACACTTGAGAAGAATGTGTATCCTGCTGCTTTTGGGTGCAGAGTTCTGTAGATGTCTGTTAGGTCCATCTGTTCTAGTGTGTTGTTCAGTGCCTCTGTGTCTTTACTTATTTTCTGTCTGGTTGATCTGTCCTTTGGAGTGAGTGGTGTGTTGAAGTCTCCTAAAATGAATGCATTGCTGTCTATTTCCTCCTTTAATTCTGTTAGTATTTGTTTCACATATGCTGGAGCTCCTGTGTTGAGTGTATATATATTTATAATGGTTATATCTTCTTGTTGGACTGACCCCTTTATCATTATGTAATGTCCTTCTTTATCTCTTGTTACTTTCTTCGTTTAGAAGTCTATTTTGTCTGATACAAGTACTGCAACACCCGCTTTTTCTCTTTGTTGTTTGCATGAAACATCTTTTTCCGTCCCTTCACTTTTAGTCTGTGTATATCTTTGGGTTTGAGGTGAGTCTCTTGTAAGCAACATATATATGGTTCATGCTTTTTTATCCATTCTATTACGCTGTGTCTTTTGATTGGTGCATTCAGTCCATTTACATTTAGGGTGATTATCGATAGATATGTACTTATTGCCGTTGCTGGCTTTAGATTCGTGGTTACCAAAGGTTCAAGGGTAGCTTCTTTTCTATCTAACAGTCTAACTTAACTTTCTTGTTAAGTTATTGTAAACACAGTCTGATGATTGTGTATTTCTCTCCCTTCTTATTCTTCCTCCTCCATTCTTTATATACTGTTTTATTCTTTGCCTTTAGTTAGTATTTGGATGGTCTGCTTTCTTTGCTATGATTTTATTTTCTCTGGTGACATCTTTTTAGCCTTAGGAGTGCTTCCATCTAGAGCAGTCCCTTTAAGATATCCTGTAGAGGTGGTTTATGGGAGGCAAATTCCCTCATCTTTCACTTGTCTGGAAATTGTTTAATCCCTCCCTCAAATTTAAATGAGAATCATGCTGGATACAATATTCTTGGTTCGAGACTCTTCTGTTTCATTACGTTAAATATAGCATGCCATTTTCTTCTGGCCTGTAAGGTTTCTGTTGAGAAGTCTGATGATAGTCTGATGGGTTTTCCTTTGTAGGTGATCTTTTTTCTCTCTCTCTAGCTGCCTTTAATACTCTGTCCTTATCTTTGATCTTTGCCATCTTAATTATTATGTGTCTTGGTGTTGTCTTCCTTGGATCCCTTGTGTTTGGAGATCTGTGGGCTTTCATGATCTGAGAGACTATTTCCTTCCCCAGATTGGGGAAGTTTTCAGCAATTATTTCTTCAAAGACACTTTGTATCCCTTTTACTCTCTCTTCTTCTTCTGGTACTCCTATAAGTGAATATTGTTCCATTTGGATTGGTCACACAGTTCTCTTAATATTCTTTCATTCCTAGAGATCCTTTTATCTTTCTCTGCCTCAGCTTCTCTGTATTCCTGTTCTCTGATTTCTATTCCATTAACAGTCTCTTGCATCTCATCCAGTCTGCTGCTAAGCCCATCGATCGCTTGTGTCATTTCTGCATTGTCTTTCCTCACTTCCCTCAGTTCCTCCGTTAGCTCTTGCATATTTCTCTTAGATCCATCAGTATGGTTATGAGTTTTATTCTGAATTATTTTTCAGGAAGATTATGCATTTCCATCCCATCAGGCTCCCTCTCTGGGGTTGTCTGGCTAAGCTTTGTTTGTATCATTTTCCTCTGTCTTTTCATGACGATAGAAGTTATCGCTGGTAGGCGCCACATGTGTAGGCTGGGCTCTTTAAGACTTTTAAAAAGAAAAAAACAAGAAGGAAAAAGAAAACAAGAAAGAAGGAGAGAAAAAATAAAAAATAATTTATAAAAAGGAGAAAAAAAAATGTCTGCCGGAAATAGATTCTGTGAGGTTGCTGTAGATGGCGCTGCTGCTCCACTGTTCCATTCCACCAGACCCTTTGTGGCGCCGGCCAGGGGAAAACGAATGGGAAGCTGCTGATCTCTGTGGGAAGCCTCGGCATGGGTCCTTTGCTTGGCCGCCGGCCTAGGGGTCCGAAATTCCCCAGGACTCCCAGCCTTCTGGGCTGAGTGCACTGGGATGATTTTGTTTGTCTTTAAGACTTTTAAAAAAGCGTGTGCTTTTCTTTTGTCCCAGGGAGCCGGCTGAGAGGACCCGGCTGCGCTGTCCCTCTCAGATCCTGCCCCTCTGTCTCTTCCATCTCCGATACACCACACAATGTGTGTCATCGCTCCCAGTGCAGACCACCAGGGCTGGTTAGTTGGTCGGCCCATGCCTCCACTCCCTCCCTGCTCCGAATCCTTTCCTCCTGCCAGTGCGCTGGGGTTGGGGAACACTCGGGTCCCGCCGGGTCTCGGCCCCGTATCCTACCCGCTTCGTGAAGCGCTGAGTCCCCGCAGGTGCAGCTCTAGCCTGGCTGTTGTACTGTATCTTCTGGTCTCTCTTTTAGGAATAGTTGTATTTTCATAAATATATATGGTTTGGGGAGGATATTTCCACCACCCTGCTCACACCACCATCTTCCCAGAGTCCTCTTGCTAGCTTTTTTAAATGTTTCTGTTCTTTCATTTTCCTATTTCTGCCTTTCTTTAGATTGCATATTTTTCACAATTATTTTGTTTTTAATATTTATTTATTATACTCTTGATTTTAACATTAGTGTCACCCTTTGATCTGCAGTATACATCTTTAATAAATCAGAGTGTACCCTCAAATAATATGGTGTAGTAAATGTACAGTTTCAGGACCTAATAATAGTATGCTGCCAACTCCTTGACATCGTTTGTGCTCTTGTCATTCTTTTTACTTTTAGATATGCTGTAAACACACAGCACATTGCTGCTAATTTTGCTTTAGAGAGTTTTTAGAGCAATTAAAAATAAGGAAAAAATTACTATTCAGGCTTTTCCAGAACTCATTTTTTTATAAATCCAGGCTGCTGTCTGATATATTCTTTCTGCCTGAAGAACCTCCTCTAAAATTTCTTGCAATATAGGTCTGCTGGAAATTAATTAATTCTTGATTTTTGTTTGCCTGAAAAATTCTCCTTCATTCTGAAAGACATTTTTACTGGGTAGAGAATTGCGTTGACAGCTTTTTCCTTTCATCACTTTGAAGATGTCATTCCATTATCCTCTCACTTGCATAGTTTCTGACAAGAAGTCTCTGTCAAATTTTTCTTGCTTGCTTTCTATGCTGGGTGTAATTTTCTCTGACTGGTTTCAAGATTTTTTTCCCTTTGTTTTTCAACACTTTGAATATGTTATGTTTATAGAAGTTTTTAGTTTTCCTATTTTAGTTTTAGTTTTAGTTTTCATATGTATCCTGCTTGGTAGTCCTTTAATTTCTCGGCATTCAGATCTGCAGTTTGTTGTTTGTCCTTAATTTTGGAAGATAGACATTATCTCTTCATATTTGCATTCACTGCTTCATTTGCTCTGCTCTTTCTGTTTGCATTGACCCATCTTCAACATAAATGATTATTTCCCCAATTGTTGAAGCGTACGTATGAGCCTATTGAAACTTTTTTTTGTAACCGTTTTTTATTTCTAGCATTTTCATTTTATACTCATAAGAGTATAATGAGACATAGTCTCATGTGACATAGTCTCTGTTTCTGCTGATAGTGCATGTTTTATGTCTTCTCCACTAAGGCCTTTTAACATTAATCATAATTACTTTAAATTCCTGATCAGTTTCAACATCTGTATTCTATTTGAATCTACTTCTCTTGGTTGCTTTGTCTCTTGATGGTGTGTTATTTTTGCTTCTTTATATGCATTGTAAGAGTTTTTTAATTGAAAACCAGACATCTTGCATAGGACAGCAGAGGTTTAGGCCAATGTATTTTATGCCTGGAAACGGATATGTCTTTTCTTCCATTAGGCCTTTAGTGTGGGGTGTTTGAGTCAGATTAGTCATGAGTTGCCTTTAGTTTGAGGAGGTGGTGGTGTTTTTTCTTTGGTTACCCTCAGTATACCACAGACTCCAAATTCCTCTATGTTACCTTGTCTTTGCAGTAGGGAGTTGTTTACCAAAGGGATTTTTCTCAGTATCTGCACCCTCAGATTTAAGTCTTCTCTTCGTGTGCCTGTATCTCAGAGAAATCTCTCCCAACATCAACCAGACTGCTATTACTCTAGTTCTGCACTTGATGTTTATGAAAGCCAAGGAGGTATTCTCCATTCTGTTTCAGCCTCAGTTTTAGGAGGCACTATGTTTCTGAGTCTCAGGAGCAGGCTGTCTCAATAATCCTCCTGTCACCCAGAATAAGATATTTCCTTCCTCCAGCCATAATGGGTCTTGACTGGTACCCTAAGGGCAACAGGACTCACTTTCCTTTCCCCAAAGGCTAAGCCTTTCGTGCTGAAGTGAATTTGTGGGAGAAGTATCTGCGTGGACCTTTAAGCCTTTCACACAGCTGCTGCAGTTCCACTCCCCAGGTGCACACCAGAACTCTCATTCTACTTCATGTCTTTCTTGTCACCATCTGGTGAGATCTGTGGGGAAAAACCTAAAAAGGGGCATCCATCAGATTCCCTTTCTATCTGCACTTGCCAGGAGTTCCATGCTCTTGTATGAGTCCACAGCAGCCTTTAATAATTTGTTAACATTTCAGATGATTTCTTCTTACCAGATAGTATAGCATTCAAAGGTGTTCGCCTCACGTAAGCCAAGTGATCACATCCTGTCTTTCCTTAGAGGCTTCTGTCTTTCCTTAGATTTCAGGTTAGTCAGCTGTCCTACAGCCTCAGTTCTCAGTTTGGGCTCAGAAAATACTGTGGATTTGCAGACTGCCTGTCATGTTTTAATTGTAAGGATGGGAGCAGTGGTCTTCCCAGTTCTCTCCATCTTATGCAGAAGACTTGTATCTCCCTATTCATTTCATTTATGTAGAGTTTTCCATTGTATGAAAAATACCATAATTCTTTCTATTATTGGGAGAAATTGATATTTAGAGTTGGCTCCATTACTACAAAAATTTCTTCTACAATCACATGTCTTTTGGGGTATCTATATAAATATGTCTGTAAGATATAGAGAGGAATAATACTGATGAGTTATAGGGTATTTATATGTATATATGAGTTGTTAAATACATATATGTAAGTTTGGTATAAATGACTTCTATAAACATTTTCAATTAAGTATAACTTAAATAAAAGAACACCCATCTTAAATAAACACAAGACATCTCTTGAACAGTAGCATGATAGATTTAGAGCTATTCACATATTCACATTACCTGAGAACCTGTTACCTAATAAACACTCAGGAAGTGAAAGGTGAACAGGACGTCACTGCCATTAAGGAGGTTAAAAGAGAGGATATGATCAAGTCCTTTCCAAAAAAAAAAGAGTGCATAGAGGGAAATCATGACTAGGAAAATGAGGAAAAACCTTAGTGGAGATGGGAGATGGCATTTGATTTGAATTTGATTGATAGTAGTGTAGACATCAGCTAAGAACTGGCATCTGGGGATTTGTGCTGGAACCGTGGTTCTGCACATCCTAACTGGATAAACCTCAGTCTGCCTTTCTCTAAAATATGAATATTCATAATATCAACATAAATTAAATAATACACCATCATGCCCATCTCAAGTGCTCCAGAAATGTTGGTTGCCATCAACAGCAATGGTATCCTCCATTAATTATCTTAGAGTTATCTTGTTCAGAGATTGTATAGAACTTGGAGTTATTATGTCGGGAAAGAAACATGGCCTTGTATTAGAGGAACTACTGAGGCTATCTGGGTCTTTTGTCCCAGAGAAAAATAATCTTAGAACCATTCATTGAGGAATGGTACACCCTTAAGGATCACTGTGTCTAAAACTGTCACTTACAGATCAGAAAACTGAGGCCCAGAGAGGGGAAGGGACTTGCACAGAGTTGCATTTCAATAAGATAAGTACTTGTTGAAATCCCTCAGCTATACTAAAAGCTCTGAGTGGTGCAATGTTATCTTATCTTTTTAATTCTCCCCAAAACCTTTTGTAGGGCACTTTGTGGATCTCTGTGAAAATAAGGAAAGCATTCTTATTCCCTTACATTCCTCCTGGCCTATTCAAGGACAAGCATGAACGAGTTTGTAAATATTTTGTATAAATATACTATATGTTTTATTTTTCAGAATCAAGTATAGTTTATATATATGATGATCTAGACAAAAGGGAATAAAGTAAAATCTGGAAAATTCTGGTTACTCTATGTTTTCTCTGTGTTTCAGCGACAAAATTCTTCATTATAATGCTTCTCAATTCCTTTTATTGGTGCTTACAGTGCCAGTGGGCAAACATCATTCTTCATGCAACCAGAGAATTCTGAAAGCTTATTTCTTAAAGCTAACATAAACCTCCAATTCCACAATGGTAGCAATGGTGGGTTTTACGCAGTGTTTTAATGGTGAATGTAATCAGAACATGAAAAGATCTAAATGCATACTTCGAAGGAATTTTCAGAGATGACTAGAAAGAACCAAAAAAGTACAATTCAGTTTGTTTCTTTTGCATCTGTGTTTATTTTTCCCTTTCTGGGTGCATATTGAGGATTTTTTAAGATTATATTAAAACCAAGTCGTTTCTAGAATGCTCACTGATGCACTTAATTAGCATGTTCTTTGTAGATGTGATTATTAAATAATACAAAGGCTTAACCCCAGAATAATGTTTCTCTTATTCATGGGTAATTTTTAAGGTTTCCTCTACCCCCCAGGAGCTAATTACATTTTATCATTTTGTATACTATATATAATTTACTCCTGACAGCTAATATTCCAGGTGAAGGTTTGACTCAAGAGAGAAGTTTACACTTCTGTTAGTGTCCTTTATGTTCTCTCTTTAAAGTATCAATTAGGGTAGGAGAAGGAAAGAAGAATGAACCCAATCACATAGGGGAATTGATGGGTGGTTATGGATGAAGCATAGCTTCCAAAACAATGTGAAGAATGTGAAGTTTTCTATTGTTTACCCCAATTTCTAGAGCCAATCCTGGCAGCAGATGTAGCATTTAGAGCATACAGACTATTCAGAATTCATGAATTGGATTAAAATGGACCTTGGATAATAGAACTATATGCTACATACAGTCTAATGTGTGTGAATTTATTGGTCAGTGAGATTACAAAGTAACTTGGCTGTTTAATTGTGGTAACACCAGCACCCATGTAGTCAGTCATGCATGTCCCTATGGGTTCTTCAGCAGTATTACTTCATACATGCTTTATTCTTTGCTAGTTTTTGTGATGAACATTTTGCATGCCTGATCTTAATTAATCATATCAGTGATCTATTTAATCATTTCCATTATTATGATTGTTTATTTGATATTGAAAGAAAAGTAAGTTACTGTTCAGTTAAATTGCTAGTAGGTAGTAGAGAAATACAATTATAAGTAGTGTCTTCAGAAAATGAATTATAATGAGCACTCATTTGTTCATTCATTCAGTATATTATTGGATGCCTACTATGTGTCTAGCAGAGTTCTAGGCCCTCTCCAAGTTGCATTTTTAAGCTCCCAGACAGGTAACACCAGACACCACACAAAGGCTACACTCTGCATCTTAGAGCTGCCAGGCTCCACGAGGTTAATGCTGCTATAGAATTCAGGGACCCACTTGAACAAAATCTAACTTATTTTAAAAGAACTGGTTCCCTAAAGGAATTTAGTTAGCAAAGCACTCATTTAGCTTCTGTCATGGGCAGGGCATCCCAGTATCACCCTCGGAGATGCTAACGGGCCTTTAGTTGGGAGGTCACGTGGTCCAGCTCTCTCACTGAGTCGATGAGAAGGTCACCCAAAAGTATACACTGAAATATTAACTGAGAAGACAAGCCTCAGGAAGGAACCAGCTTGGGAGCAGTTTTACAGCCTCGCTTCACCAGTATCCTATATGTGGCACCGACTCAGATCAGAAGCAAGGGTGAAGATGATTTAGTACCTCAGGAGAAAATTTTAAATCTCCTCTTCCCCTTTCATTTTTATACAGTCTGCTTTCATGAAAAATGACTCTGGGTTAGGGAACGAAGCTTTTCTCTCCACCTCTAGTAACTGAGATCCCGCTTGGCCGCTCCTTCCCCTATGTTCTCTTTCAAATAAATCAAATGGCTTCCTCTGGGTCATGTGGGATTAGGATTCCTTGTCGCTATTCCCCAAAGGGTTCTTTCCTGTCCTGTGGTATCAGATTATTGGGGTTTGGGTGAGAGTTATTTGTGCATGTGTGTTGGCAAAAACCAAATGCGCATACTGAATAAAACACAGCAGAAAGATGAGATTATTTCAAGGCTTTCGACCCGCAAGCCAGGAAATTCAATGCTGCGGGACCAGTGAGTTCCAAGTTCCTCATAGACTCAGGGATTTTTATGAGATAAATACAGAAGTTATTTGGCTTTTTCAGCTGATTGTTGCCTAGAGGTCTTCTTTCTTATTTGTATCAGGATAGCTGAGTCAAGGGAATAAGGAAGTCCAGAGATGACATGAACAGACTTGGAATTTAGGGATTGGTTGGTGTTCCCTTCTGAGAAAGGCTATGAATTCTTGTAAGGTTAAGTTAAGTTTCTTTTATGTGTCTGTGTTGACTGTCTCTATCCCTGACATAGTCCATTTTAGTTTGGTTCTACTGTGTATTCTCCACCCCTCTTGGGCTTGTGCACGCACACACACAAATGCACATAAATGCAGACTACTTTGTGAGCTCTTAGATGAATAAAAAAAAATGTGTTTCATCTGTCAGCCACTGTGGGAACCTGGGCCTTGCATTGCTTCGTTCTCTCAGCTTTGAGGGGCAATCCTGCAGAGTGGTTAGAGGCAGGGTCCAGAAGACAGACATCCCTGCCCATGAGCTGTGGTGTTTGGGCAAGTTTCTTAACCCTCTCCAAGACTCATCTGTAAAATGGGGACAATGATAATGCATCCTCTTCCCTTCCAGTAATTGTGGTGATTAAATGAGCAAACGCATGCCAAACAGCCAACTCAGTACCTCACACATAGTAAAAGCTTAATAAACACTAGTTATCACCCTTAGCCAACATGTATTAAACATCTACAAAGATCCAGACACCAAGTAAGTAAATGGACTAGAAAGTAGTGCCCCTAATGCTTCACTCTGATATCTACCATATGGATAGCAAATCTTTATTATAACATTTGGATTTAGTTCCAAACCCTTGTCTATCCCTTGTATGCAAGCCAGTTCCCAAACCACCTAGATAACTTTTTTGGCATTTTGATAAAAGTACTGCAGCAATAAAGGCATAATTAGACTTTGCATCTATTCCCAAGAGATTTTTTTTGTGAGGAAAGCTGAGGTGTTCAAGAACTAGTAGGCCAGGTATAGGTCGGCTATTAAAGCACTTTGACATAGGCTCATTTCCTTCCTGGCTAATGTTGGTTAAAATAAGTCTGGGCTTAAGATTTTATCTCTGAATGAGACAATGGGATTCTAACTGCTTTAAAAAAAAAGCAGTAATTGACTTTTATGTTTAGGCCAGGACTCTACACTAGATTTGTTGAAAAAAGCAATTGTTTTCGTGGTTGTGCATGTTGGTTTGGATTTTCCTTTGCTGTGTGCATGTTTTAAAAGAAGACTTGGATAATCATTGTGCTTTTCCAAGCAGCTGGTCTCCTGGCATTGTTACAGGGTCGGTCTATTCCCCCCTAACATGGCCATAATGTCATAAAATGCTGTCTGTTCTCTTGGCAACTCTTCAGGGTAGACTAGCTGCTTCCTCTGCCTTCAGCCAGTGGTGGACTGCAGGCAGGCTCCTAGAGGCCACAAGGAGGCATATTTCATTGCCAGAGGTCTTTGCATCAACAGATCCTTTAGGTTGTTTTCATCCTGTTTAGAGATAATCCAAAAATAAATTTCATAAGAAGAAAGTGAATATATATCCTTCCCATATGATTTTTTAGTGTTTGAGGGGTTTTTTTCAACTGAGTTTCTGCCTACTTTTGACCTTGTCTTCAAATGAGATGATTGGTATGAAATCAAAAACTGTCATTGGTTAACTACGAAATGCTCCAGTTACATTCGCACCTCACAGTAATTGCTTATACTCTCTTTACCTAAGCCAGAACTCAGGTCTCCTTCTCATCCACGGGGAAGATTTTTTTTCCGACTTGCTCTCCCAATTACACCTCCTAAATCAGGCAGACCTTATACCTCTTTCCATATACATGAACTCAATATTAATGAAACTTTTCCTGAGTTCTCTCTTACTTACATTCCTCCTTTTCTGAAGTCCTATGCTATTTGGATTCAATGCCAAACAAATTAATGATTTCTATTTACTTGCTGGTGAGTGAACAGAATTTGAATATACTTGGGATGCCAAAACCATGTTACATGAAATAACTAATTTTGCGTTCCTAAATACTGTAAAACTGTTTTATTTTTAACACTTAGCATAGTGCTAAGGACCCAGTAGGAGTACAAAAATATTACAGTAATTTAAATTACTTATAGAACATTGATGACAACCTCTTCATTGATAGAGGAAAAACTACTGTTGATCATTCTTCTCCAGAAAAAACTAAGCATCGAGAAGCAAACAGTACCCCGGGTGTCCCTCTGCCTTTTTAATTATTGCATGGATACATGTATTTGTAAATAATATACAGGGGGAAATTGACTTCTTGAAAAGACATGACTATTTTCAAATAAAATTGAAATGAACTAATATAGAAGCCAAGAGAGTTTGTTTGTTGTTTAGGGCAAATGTGTCCATTTCCTGTCATCTCTTCACTCTTTCTAATTGTTTGTAAATGCCCTGTTCTCTGGACACTGGCTCCCAGAGCTGGTGGGTTGGTGTGGATGCTGTGCAGTTCTACAGATGCTCCCAGCAGCACTTAGTCTGTTTCACAGAGCTTTACCAAAGTTTGATGCAGACACTGGTGTACAATGGGCAGTGACTGCCAGATGACCATTCTGAGAAAGAGTTAGTTGGAGCCAATGGATAATTTTGAATGAATGGAAAACCCGTTTTCAGGTTTCAAAAGAGCTGCTAAAGCCCTTAGCTCCATAATATAGAAAAACAAATGAATTTAACAAACTGGATGCCTCTTCTGCAGCTGTCTTAGTTGTGATGCCAGGTTTCCCATCCTTGCTGCTCATGACAGTAAATCCCTTTTCTGCAGCATATCACACCTTCCACTTTACAAGTATTTGTGTTGCGACCACCACGCCCCACCCAAAAACACAATCCAGCCCTGTTAGAATTCTTGTGGGCTGCAGGTTGGAGAGGAGTTCTGCTTAAATTTGAAAGGGTTGTAACTTTACGTTGTATATAGAACAAAAATGAAGAACCAGATCCTGTGTTTGTCTCAAAACTGAAATTCCAAATCTTAAACCAAAGTGAAGAAACAGATGCTATAATGCAATGAGATGTCTGGGCTCCCTTCAATGGAAAGCAGTGAGGGAATCACCTTCAAATGCCTGCTTTAGGAGTTTATATTTTTATTCTTCCTTCTTATTCTTCATATCTTCAATGCACTATAATACTTTTAGGAAAGTGGTGTGGATCATAATTTGATGCACATCAAATAGTGTTCAAAGTGCAGGCATGAGCAGAGTCTCTCTTCATCGTTGGTGAGCTCTTATAGGTGTATCAGTTAGTGGCCTCGGCTTATAAAATATTGGAACTAACGGGTTCATCAGAACCATGTAATCAACCACTGTATTGAACTCAGCAAAGGGAAGGACTGGCTTAAGATACCACAGCAAGTCCATTGTTTTCTGTACTGAAATCCAAGCTTCATGACTTCTAATTAATACCTTTTTATTCTTCTAGTACATCTGATACTTCTTTTTTGAATGATCATGTATAATATGTTTAATCCAACAGAACTGTTTAATAGCCAATAGAAGTATATGTCCTCATTTTAATAATTTTCAAGCTCTTCTGAGTGCTATCATAGTTTCTATTCCTGTTTTCTTTCTTGAGCAGTCTCTTCAAGTTTCTAAGCACTTGCCAGGGTTTTATAGTTACGTGACAGTTGGATAAATGTTACTCTAAAAGTCCTGAAAAAGCATAAGGTGGTATGAGAATCGTTCTCATTTTCATCTTCAGCTAAATTCTTAACTGTTTACGTGAGAGGCAGCTTGATAGGATAAAAAGAGCATAGATTTTGTAGTTCTACAGCCAGGTTTTCTATTGTTATCTTCTAAATGGCCTTGGGCAAAATTTTAATCTTTCAGAGACTCACTTCTTTAAATTAAAAAAAAAACAGTGGGGATAAGCTGTTCTTTTGCATTGTTACTACTGGATGATACATGTGGAGCCCTCAGTCCCTCATAACACATAACACATACGAGCTTCCTGCCCAGCCTTTTTTGGTCAGCATCTGTTTTCAACCCAGCTTGGGTGGTAGGAAGAGAAGATAATTTGTCATAAAGATAATTATCTGATAATTGTCATGAGAATTCAGTTGATGATAATAAGATTTGTTTTTCTCATCTCTGAAGAGTTGCAACACATGTGTTATTGTGCATGTGTATAATTTATGACATTTTTACCATCTCTATTATTCCTGTATGACTCCATTCAATTGGTCTGGTCTTAAAAATGTGTACTAAATATTACCGAAAAACCTCACTTTAGGGGCTACAAAGACCCACACAATAAGACTGCCCTCAGAGAGGTGGTGGGAGGAAGGAGAAAACTTCAGCTTGCAAAAAAATGAAAGTTGAATTTGAACAGTATTATAATAGAAATGTAAAACTGGATGAGAAAGGAATTTATTCTAACTGGGTGATCAGGGAATGCTGTGTAGAGAAAGTGGGAGTCAGGTCTTAAGGACTGAGTAGGAGGATCCTTGCCAGATCATGCTGGGTAGAAAGACTGAAGAGACTGAGCCCAGGATAGAGCTGGAAAAGGTCACACATGGGTGGTGGTCATCCGGCCTGGGGGCAGGAATGTGAAATAACAGAAGTAGGAAACCAAGACAGACCATTCAGGGCTGGCCTGTGGATCCTGAGCCGTGTGCTCGCCTCGGGTGGAGGGTGTGTGAGCGCTGGAAGAGCAGCAACGAACCTGTAGTTTGAGCAACTGACTATACCAGCCATGAATTTAGCCTAAAGAGATAAAATTGTAAAATATGTACATATCTTTGTCCATCTTATCTGAAAAAGAAACTTTGTGCCCTAACTGGAAGTAGACTAGAGGTTTCAAAATGTTACATAGTGTCTGTGACTTCAGCCGCACATGCATAGCCCACAAGACTCTGGAGTTATTTTCACTGTTGTGTAATAGAGGCAGTTTTGTTTTTAGCCGATTCTCCCAAGGAAGTGTGGCAAGCATATTTCTAAAGCCATCCCATGAAGTACTGTTAGCAATAAATCATCATTTCTATGTTAAAGGTCAAAATAATTTCCCCCTTAGAACTTGTCCACTATACTCCCTGGTGTGTTTTGCTGTCCTGTAAACTTGTGTGTGTGCAATTGAGTAAAGACCAGGAGACTCAAGTTGAAAATGTCAAGTTATTTCAAGTCCCATGTTTACAAATATACTTCGGAGGTCATCGCTAAGAAACAAAAAGTATGTGTGAATCTTACATCGTGTGAATCTATGTATGCTAATTGGTATAAAAGGTAGAAAGCAGTTCTTAAAAGTTTACAATGAATATTCTTCCCAGAAAACCTATGGTCATATCTGCTGACGTAAATTATTGCATTCTTTGTGTTTGCTACAATTCTACTCACTGCACCTCCCTCCCCAACATATACCAACCTATTCCCTAAGTCTGGTCCATTTACATGACAGGCAGTGCTAAACTGAGAAATTAATTTATGTGTCAGAGATACATGGAAGTTCAGTGAAAAAGATACACATATTTTAGTTTTCAACATTCTTTAGTTATCCTTTTTATTGTAAGTACTTCGTCACCTTTAGTAAGCCCAGACCCCTTAGCTCAGTTCACTACTGAAATGTTTTCACAAAATCAAAATATAACACTTTACATTTTGCATTTGAAATTCTGACACACAGACAGCACCCCAGAGCACTTAAATCTGAGTATCTGGGAATGGGTGGGTGTCAGACATCAGTATTTGCTAAAGCTCTTTAGGTAATTCCAATGTTGAGGATTTTTGTTTTAAAACATTTTCATGATGATTTACACAGACACGTTTTTAAAAATACTAGAACGTTTCAAATCACTTATAATCCCATAATTCACTTTTTAATCACTGTAAATATTTTGGAGTGACCAACCTGCCGATCTTTTTCCTTCCTTCTTTTTTCTTTTTTTAATAAAATTTCAATCATATATACACAGACATGTATGTCTATTCACGTATATACATTATCTAAAATTTATATACATGTATGCTTATATATTTAGCATCTATTTACATAGTCATAGGTTGATTATAATATGTATGTTTATGTTTATTCTTAAACTGTTTTATTTCCAGAGACAGTTTCCCATACATACCCAGAAATATCTCTGAGAATGTGGTTCTTAAAACTTCTATGACATTTATACTACATTATTTCTCTATTCTTACCCATTAAGTTTGCAAGAAACATTCTCAGACAAGTTTTGGAGCATTAATCCAATTTTTAACCTTGGGAATTAATTAATTGATTCCTTTCCATGTGGGCTGAGTTTGCCCACAGAAGGGGGAGTAGTGGCTCCCTGAGAGTTCCCTGGTGCCTCATTTCTGTTTGGCATTTGAAGGAATGGCTATTTTCTGCTCTTCCTAAAGACTCAGAACTTAATAAAATGCCTCAGATTTTGGAAGCATTGAAACTTGACATTGAAATGGTCCTTACTAACTGATGAAGTTATCTTGGAAATGAATGGATTCATTTCCTCTTCTGAGACTTGGAAAGACGGGTCATGAAATGATGACAAGGACTCTTTGAGGTGATGTGGAGAAATACTGGGGAATATGGCATGTGAACACTATCTTCTCAAATATGAAACTTAGAAGTCAGCTGCTTGGAGGAGAAGTGAACCAGAATATGAAGATTTGAGGCATCAGGAAGGTATGAGACCAGCTCTGGGTGAAATGGGTCATGAGCAACAGAGGAAGCAGCAGACTGGAGAGCACTGAAACTCCATGGGGATTTGGGTCACCGGAGTGACATGGCATATAGTCACAGGATGCTGCTAGTCTGCTTGGAAAGTAAGGCAGAAGTAAAACATCTGGGTCCTGGTTTGGGGTAGTGTATAATTAAGTTCCAAACTCAGCAGTCCAAAGAGAGCCCCAGAGGTCCCCAACCCTTTACCACTCTGCTACGCCACTGATTTGATCCAGCCTCATATGCATTCATTTCTTTTCTTACTGATACATGGACGAATTTTACCCATTCTGTTGCAAGCATTCTGACCTATTCAGATACATGGATAAATTTTTAGGCTATGTGAGTGGGGCAGGGCTGTTCATTGTGCCTAGGACATAATGGACATTCAGTAGACATTTGTTGAATGAAAGAAGCAGGCACAATCACAATTTTCCTCTCTGGTGATCTGCTTTCTGATAAGATTTCCAGAAATGCATTGTGTCTACATGTCTAAAATTGGGGACCATATATACAGAAAATTCTTTCTTTTCTCAATGTGAAATCCCTCCAGAGTAAATCCCCCTTCAGTTTTACTTTGTTTTGTTTTGTGAAATACAGAACATTATAATCCTCATCCTACAGTAGCTTTTTTGGGAGAGGAGCAGTCCTGCACAAAGGCTTGGGCACAGGTTACATGGTATGACTTTTTCTATAGAGGTCTTACCTGGACATCTTATGGGTTCAACTAATTCCTTCCAAGGCTCCTGATTAGAATTCCAGCCAATCTGTGAACCTGTGAGGAGCAAGCCAGGATAATAATCAAGATAATGTGGCAAAGAAGTGTGAAATTCCTCAGCCTTTCTAAAAGAGATGGATGAGAATAAATGTCTTCAGCATCATGAACAACTGTCCCTAGTAGCCAAAGAGCATCACTGGCCCTTTTCCTTTGAAGGGCCCCTTCCGATGTAGTTGAGGCTTGGAGGCTCAGCTCGGAGGACTGCATGGTGGTTTATCTCACAGTTTCAACAGTAAGTCCATCCAGGCTTCAGTGAAAATCTTTGTTTTAAGGAGTATTTGCCCAGGGATATAAAATAAAATTGGATTTGAATGGAAACTTGGCATCCCAGTTTGGAAACATTTTTATTGGGTACAGATTTGGGTGGGGGGTGCGGGGAAGAAGAAAAAAGAAAAATTTCTATGTTGTAAATGTTCATAAAAAAAGAACAAGTAAACAAATTAAAATTTTTTGCTGAGGCTTTTTGCATTCCCATGACTTCAAAATACCTTTGGATTTTATGACAGTCTATAACTGCTTTCGTATAGCGAGTAAAAGAACAAATGAACTTAAAGTCAGAATAATAGAGGTAAGATACGGAATTCTAATAGTAAAGATTCCACTGTTTGTTTGTTTTTTTAGTGTTTTTGTTAACCCAAAAAGATTGTGCTAGTAATAATAATTTTTAATATAGGATTCTCAAATTATGTCTTCAGCTCACTAGGTCTTTTGGAGTGGGAGCACCACGTTCTGCCACGTTCTTCCACGTGCCGCCTGATCTGCGGCCACCCTTCTTGCTGCTGCTGTTAATTCTTAGAGCCACTAGATGTTCAGTGTACCTAACACCACCAAACTCATTAATTAAAAGGAGAAAATAGGAGGTCATTGGTCATGATTTGGCTCACAATCGTCTGTTTCCTTGTACCCATACTTACGCCTCGGGAAACACAAGTGAGAAGAACCAGAGTAATCAAGAGGTTTATATTATAATCCTGGCTCTCCTGTGGAATGGCTGTGTGATTTTGAGCAGCGTGATCTATTATCTGTAGTGCCATGTAGTCCTCTGAAAAGTGTGTTCGCTCCTTTGGATGGTGTGAGGTTTTGAGGTTTAAAGGAGATGACTCATGGGAGGAATGAAATGGAGACGCTGGTCTAGATGACCCGTATCTGCACTGCCATGGGTCACGCGCAGCTTACTTAAATCCAAGTTCATTAAAATTAAATAAAACTGAAATTTTAATTTTTAAATGTAAAAATTCAGCTTCTTAGTCCCAGTACCACATTTCCAATGCTCAGTAGTCACACAGAGCTAGTGGCTACCGTGTTGGACAGCACTGAAGAACTATGCCGTCACCGCAGCTTCTTTTGCACATCACTGATCTGGAATGACAGCCTCTTCCATGGCACTGGCAACTGCTGCTTGGGTCTGGCTGGTAGGTCTTTGAGTTGCTTGGTGAGCTGCTGGGGAGAGTAGAATCCTTAAAGAACTCTGTCTCTCCTTGAATCATGTGCAAGATCATAAACCTGGCACGCACAGGGAGTGGTTACTTTGTGCTGAATGGCATGTCAGCTGCATCACCACAGATGTGGAATCAGTGGGCATGCTTATTCTGAATTCCGTCAGAATCATTTTTAAGTACCATATGTCCAGTCTCGTCCTTGGCACATTTCTCTGGCTTCATCTGAGTTCCAACGTGAAACCTCACATTCTCCTTCATAAATTTAGCCATCAAAGGCCAAGGCGATGATGGCGTACTGAGCTTTGGAAGCCTGAAGTGAAGAGGGATAGTGGTGCTGAAAATGAAGGATGAGGAGACATCTGAGAATCGTGTTGCTATTATGAATTGGCAGAAATTCACCTTTCATGACCAGAAGCAACTGCACAACAAGCAGAAAAAGTTTGCCCTTTCTGCTTATGGTGTGTTTGCTATCTACCACGTTCTATGTAAATGTCTGATTTTGAAAGTTCTTTATGAATTATAAAGCCATACATCAAAGTGTTAGTAATGAGTGTTAATATCTTTTTTTTAACACTATGATAAAGATATAGGGTCGTGACCATCAATGCTGCATTCATAGTCTGACGTTCATTTTTGTGTCGGGCAGTGATGCCTGACTTTATCTGAGTGTTTGTGTGTGTGTGTGTGTGTGTGTGTGTGTGTGTGTATACATATATCTCAGTTCTCAGTACAGTTCCTGGCTGATTATTAGTGCTGTCTAAGTATTAGCTATATATTAGCCATAATCATGACACTACTATGCTCATAAGCAGACATACAAAGTCCATTGCTCCTTCCTACCTGAACTGTGGTCTGCCAAGTTGAGGGTGATAGCCAGGTCATCTCTATGTCCTGTCTCTGGAGAGTGGAGCCACTTGCATGGCACCTTTCCCTTGCAGGGTATCTACCCAACCTTTGAGTTGATTGTAAACTCCCTTCAGAAATAGTCAACCCCAGTGCTCTGAGACCTTCACAGTACCTCCCTTTGAATGTCTGCACTGTGGAAACTTTACTACCACATTGAAATACCACTCCCACCATCCCCCAACCACACACCACACACATACACACACACACACATACTCCCCAGTTCTGTGTGTTTCTCCTTCTGCCAGGTACTTAAGATTCAAGGGCCTTGGATATCTCTGCTCCCACCTTGACTGAGACAGAGATGTCCTGTTCCTGTGCTGCTGATGTTGACGGAAGTAGGGCACATTTTCCCGCCACGTGCTGCTCGACTCCCGAGCAAAATGTACAAGATATTTTCTGGTTACTAAGGATGCTTGGTGACATAATCATACCTAGCCTTTCTTTCCTCTCTCCAACCCCCCAGCCTTTCCCCTCCCCTCCCTTCCCCTGGGTCTTTATGTGCCATTCGCATGGAGTACAGCTCATACTCTATAGCTTGTCACTTATTTGGTTCAGAAGCAGCTGTCAGAGGACTGACTGGAGAGAACAGTACACTTGCAAACACTTCTAGACTCTCCAAGTGGACAGGTTACTTCCTGAGAGAGAGTATCATGCTTTCTTATACACTAAGGTTCTTTGCCATTTGAGAATGCATTCAATTTACACATGATTTGGGTAGGGGGGCTAACAAAATATTCTCTGGTTTCTGTGGATTTACTTAATGGAGACATCCTGGCTGCCTCAGTATATATTCTGGCCCCTTTAAACTTTCAGCAGTAATTACTTCAAGGTCTCATCTAGAAAGTTCTGCCCTGTTAGCCCTAAACAGTCAGTGTCTTAGTATAGACATTTTGAAAGGCAGAAGACTGCATACAAACAAGAATGGAGCTTAATGGGCAATGTCAAATATCTTATCATGTAATATCTAGATAGCTTAAACTGGCATTCTAGGCCAGCTGTGATCTGACTTCTAACTTGATTTCTCCAACTCCCTTCTCATTCCCCTCACATTAACAATAGGTTTTCCCACCAATGCATATTTGCTCTTTGTTGCTTCTACTGGAATTCCCTCACTACCACCTCCACCACCATCACCACCACTAGCATGTATCCTATCCTTTCAGACCCAACTCAAAAACCTCTTCCTCTGATAAAGTATTGCCCAACTGTCCTGGATGAAAGTGACAGTCCTCTCCTCTGAACTCCACCTCTCTCTACCTCTTATAATGTCTTCAATTACATTCTGTCTTATTTGTTATTTAGTTGAATATCCTTATCTCTACTGCTAGATACAAGTGCCATGATAATGGTAGGGTTCTATCTTATATCCTCCTGCCCTCTCCCTAGTCAGGCTGAGGGCAGGTCTAGTTTCTCACATAGTTCAAAGCTTTTCAAAGAATACTTTTTGAATAGGGAAATGAATAAATGGTAGAAACCACATGCAGAACACTAATGCAAGCAGTTCCATTGACTGGAGCTATTGAAAAGAGAGAAGTTTTATAAAAGATTTGCAGTATTTCAGTATTCATGGGACAGAATATTGAAGTTGGCAGTAACTTCAAAGCAATCTAGCCATATCTCCCCTCCCATACCATCTTCATTTTCAAATGAGGAAACTACGATTTATATGGGACTGGTACATAGCAATAGAATAGTAATATAGCACATAGTAAGAGCTAGGACTTGTGACTCAGATCTGCATAAAACCCAGCATATTCTTCTGAAGCAAAGCTAGAATCACAGTGACATAAACATTTTATTGCCTAGACACATGACTGGGAAAGATAGCTTCCCACCCCCAGCACATCACCCATTACATTTATTTCCTTGTGGATATAAATAGAACAAACAAAATAGCAGCAACCGGAGAGGGAGCATGACTACTTTTATCATATGGGGTCCTGCACAGCTGAATCAGAAACCTGAGTAAGGAGATAAGGCAAGTCTTATTCAATTCCTTACTTTTAAAAGACTTACTTACTGAAGTTCAAGCTGTCAGGTCATTGACAGCCCAAAGAGAAGTGGGCGTGGGAGTTGGTTGACATTCCCACAACGAGAGAGGAGTAGACAGGAAGGAAATATTGGGAGTGCGGCCCTTCAGCAGGAGGAGATGCGGGCAGAAGCCAAAGGGTAGGGTCAGGGGCGATTCCCTTCCCTGGCCACGCAGCAGAGCCTTGCGTGAGCGCATTCAGAGCTCCCAGCGTATTCTGAGCTGTATGCCTGCTGGAATGTGGGCTGTAAATCTCTCTCATCATCCTTCTCACTGACCTGCAAACAACCCTTGTACCTCCCATCTGCTTCCAAACCACCTGTTTTTCAGTTTTTATCTACATAACTTTTCCCATTCTCATACCGTCATCTTTACCTTTTCATGGCACATCACGTTCTTCTTCCAAGTGTTTCCCTGTGACCTCATTTTCCCCTAGCTATGAGACCCGCAATAGCATAAATGTCATCTCAACATGGATTCATTTATCTACTCAACAAATATTACTGAGCACATACTATGTCCCAAGTGTTGTTCTAGTTGTTGAGAATGCAACAGTAAACAAAACTGGGAGCAGAACAGGCAAAACCACTTGCCTTTGTGGAGTTCACATTCGAATGGGGATGCAATAAACAAAATAATTGGTAAGTTTTATAGAATACTGGGAGATAGTAAGGGTTGGGAGAGAAATAAGCCAGAAGGGAAAAGGGAGTTCTGAGGGAAAAGGGGCTCCCAGACTCAGAGCAAGGTAAGACAGCCTGGGCTGGAATTGTAATCCCAGCCTCATTCTTCCCAGTCAAGTGACCCAGGCAGGTTAATAGATCTCACAGGGCCTCACTGTCCACATCTGTGTATCAGGAACCACAAGAGAAACTAGTACCTTCTTGGATAGTTGTGGGAAATAAATGAGATGATACATGCAAAGTGTTCAACACAGGATCTGGTCCCCTATATACATTTGATGTCAGTTTGTATTATTATTAATATGAGTTGTATATGTTGTATATAATGCATACAATTTTATGTTGTATGTTAGATCTGTATATTATGTGTAGAGTGTTATTATTATCTAACTTTGTTCCTGTACTGTTCTGAGATTTTTCTCAAAATACCTATATTTTCATTTATTCTTTCTCCCACTAGACAGTGAACTTTTGGAGGTAAGGACCACATCTTGTTGATATCTATATCCTATATGCCCTGCATGTGGAGGATTCTGTTTGCTTGCTAAGTTAAAAGCAAATGTGATACCCCTTTCCTAGGCACAGAAATCTTTGGTTGAAGCCCGTTGTTAGAACCCTTCTCTAAAGCTCATCATTCTTGTATCGCACCTAGACAAGGGCTGTATCTGTCCACCACTCTGCTTTCTACTCACCATTCCTTCCCCCATCTTACAGAATGCCAAGCTCATTGTCCTTATCTCAGCAGCCCCCCCCCCCCATCCTTCTGCTCCTTTGCAGGAACTTTTCACAGATCATTTTACTCTGGATCTAACCAGATCCTGTAGCCTTGCTCCACCTTCACACAGTTTTAAGCTTTCTGTCCAGTGCGGGTCACCCACTCCCCTCCAGACACCTGTACATATGCCTTAAATCTCCAGTAACAATCTTTTTCTACAACTTTAACACTTTCTAGTAGAAGACCCAATTACATACATTTTCTCATTTGATCCTTAGAATAATTTGTGTGAAGTACAAACATCAGATATTATCAGCTACATGTTCCTAAGAAAGGAACAGAAGCTCAGAGAAGTGAAGTAAAAAATCCAAGTACACGTGGCTAAAAACCAGCGGAGTTGATGCCTGCATTCCTGTTACCTGCAGCAGGAATACAGAGTTGAAAAGTTCACGCTCCACACTTGCATGACCCTGAATTCTTCCTCCAGCTTTGCTATTTACTCACCATATGACCCTGGAAAATGCCTCAAAGCCTCAGTTTTCACTTTTGCAAAATAAAAGTAACTCTCGCCCTTCCTGACTCACAGGAATATTTTTGAAGATTAAAAGACATGTTAAGAAATTTCTGAAAGTATAAATTGTCAGGTATACGTGTCAGGGGTGTGAATAAGCTCTTTAAGAATATAATGACTGGTATATGTGAAGAAAAGAAAGTGACACATTTTGAGATTTCCTCACACACTAGGAAAACAAAATCTCTAGAATTTTTTCAGGCAATATTAAGCATTGACACTGCGGATAAAGAATATAGGATTCATGAAAGCTTTTTGAAGCTAAGGGGCTGAAAACATAGAGTATGTACAACCCCCAAATCCAAATATTACTTAAGAAATAGCCCCCTTCCCACGGAGTACACACTTGATAAGCACTGAAGAAGGTTGTTTCTTAAATGCACTGAGCAAACCCCAGAGGTCTCTATATGGACTTACAAAATTTGATGATTCTAAGTAGAGGGTTGATCTGTTTTCAAGCCTCCGCATTATGGGCCAAGTTCATTGCAGAGTCCAGGAAATTATCTGTGGCTATCCTGGATTGTTGTTGAGCTGATTTTTGTATCACAAATCAACCACCCTTTGGGAAATATTGAAGTTGGAATAGAGATTTTTGTGAAATTTCAAATCTACAGTTTTTATATTTCGTAATAGGTACTCAACAGATTTACGTAAAATTTAATTGAGTAATATTTGCAGCAAGTATCTGTGGCCTGGATGACAAAAGTAAACTGTGCATGGATGCTGAGATTTCTCTATCATCATCATTTTGTTATGCTCCCCAGAATGCACAAGGGACTACTAGGAGATGATGTCAGTCAAGAGCTCCATATTTTAATGGAATTTGGTACAGATCATCAGAGCTGGCAAAGTTGGAGAGGAGAGAGATGAGCTATACATCCCGCAGACATGGCAACATCCCTCTAGCTTTGAAACCAGTGATAGTGCAAAGACTGACAGGGTCATGGCATACTATGGATAGGGTCATCTAGACATCTGTCTAGAAAGCAAAATTAAAGATTAGAGCTTAAGGGGTTCAGGCCCCATGTCAGAGGAGCAGGGAGTTCCCTGGTAGTTGTCCCAACAGCTGCTAGAGATTCCTGATTCTTTTAGGATTGAGCATCTGGACCTCAGTCCAGTCCCACCTGCCTGGATTTAAAATGACATTTTTGGCCTCTAGCCAGGCTCATTCCCTCTCTGTACCATGTGACAATGATATGCTTTCTAAACAGGGTACCAGGAGGGCAAGCAGAGAACACTGTGAGCATGGTCCCCCAGCCTCCTCCTCCTTGCCATGAGGTAAATATTTCATGGGTGGGTGGGGACCCAGGTCAGAGAGAGATCTCAGCACTTTGGGGGTTTTCCTCAACACCTCAGATCGTGGGTGTGGCTTGCCCAGAGTCACACAATGAGTCCTTGGGAGAATTGGATGTAAACTCATGTCTTTTGACTCTCAGTCTAGGTTGCTCTCTCTGTGATAAAACAGCGCCTTCTTTTAGTATGATAATGTACCAAGCTACATGTACCTTAATATGCTTCATAAAGATGACTATTGCAGGCCATATGAGCTACATACTCCACTGTCTAGATATGCATTACACCTCTTTCCCTCAGAGTAGTAAAGAGAGTCTTATAAAAGTGTTAAGTTGTGTCTCTTAGATTTTGATAAGACTCCAGTGATAGAAAGGTGTCATCTTAATTCTGAGAGATTAAAGGTTAAGTTATGAAGGATCTTAGACTTTCTACATAGTTAATTGTGGGAGGCAGGCTCTCACATGGCACCTGCTGATATTAACTTATGTGTGTAATTCCTTCTTCTTGAGTACAGGGAGGGCCTGTAACTTGCCTCTAATCAATAGAAGACAGCAAAGGTATTGGGAAATAAGTTCTGTGATCATAGTACCTTATATCAGAGTACCATCTCAGCAGACGAGCAAGAGACTTTTCTTGTAGGCTTGAGGAAGTAAGGGACCATGCTGGACAAGCCCATGAAACAAGGCCTGTATGAACTGTGGGCTACCCCTAAGTCCTAAGGGTGGCCTCCAGCAATCAGACAACAAATAAGGCCCTGAGTCATACAGCCAAAAGAAAATGAATTCTGCCAACAGCCTGAATGTGCTGGGGAACAGATTCTTTCCCAGTCAAGTCTCCTGATGAGAATGCATCTCAGCCAGCACCCTGATTGGAGCCTGTGAGACCCCGAGCAGAGGACCCAGCAAAGCCATGCATAGGCCCTCACAAACTATGAGACAATAAATGCAGGTTGTCTTAAACAAACACTAAGATTGTTTGGCAGCAGTTGAAAGCTAATACAATACTCTTTTTTATTATTTTTCTGAACAGATATTAGTTAGAAAAGCCTCATCCAATGAGGGAGCCTCTTCTAAAATTTTCCAAGTCAGTGATTATCAAGTTTCTGCTTAAACAGCTTCAGTGACAGGAAGCCACCGTTCCATAGGGCAACCCATTTAAGTGTTAAACAGGTTTGCATGTTATCAATTTCTGCTCTCCTAAGGGTGATCCACTCTGCAAAGGCAGCCTAGAATGTGCCCTGGATTTCCAGGTTAGCTGGTGAGGGAGGCCTGGTTCTCTTGGCCCTGGATAACCTCAAGTGGCTAACAGTCCATGTCTTACCCCTTCATAAAAGAAGGACTGAGGGGAATGACACAGGATCTCTTGCCCCCAGCTTTACCACTCAGCAGCAGTGTAAACTTTCACCCAGTTAAGTAACTTAATGATCCCCTCTCTGGTACTTCCCTCACAGAGTTGTGGCCATGAAGTGAGATAGCATCTATGAATGTGCTATTGGCTATAAATCAGCAGATGATTACAAGTGATTATTATTATTAAGATAATAGTCTTTTGTCAGTAAATATTTGTCAAAGCTGGTCCATGCTATGGAAGCAGGCTCTCCAGGGAAGCTGCTGATGTGGAGATAAGGAGGAGACTAGCCCCCATTTGCAACTGTATCACTGAATCTGGATTCCCAGCGGTGCATTGCAGGTTTTGCTTCAGGAATTTGAGTTTTGTTTTGTTTGGAAGGAACAAGAAGCCCCTGGAGCCAGTTACACTGTCATCAAACTTAGTTGATAATTAGGCTCCAAAGCAAACTTGTGGCAGCGAGACAGAGTTGAAACATGAATTCTTTTCCACAGGTGGAGGGGTGGGTCCTAGAGGCGGCATGTACAGCTTGGCTATTTTTATGCTTCTGCATGCAAGAAGGTTCAAGAGAATCTGAGTAAAGCAATTAGTGTCCCTCTGTCTGCAGGCAAAACTGGTTTGAACATGTTTCTCTGTTCTTGAAGGGCTGTTGGAGCCTTGGCAGTTTATCTGATGAAAGATTTCACTGAGCAAAATATCTTCACTTACAAATCCAGCCACTTTACACTCTTAGCCCCAAATTCATTTTTCTTTAGAATCCTGCCTACGATTATGAACCATAAAAGAGTGAATTACTCCCCAAGAGTCGAAGAAATTAAGATGTTTAATCTGTCCATTTGAGGATGTCCCGGCAAGCCCTGTTAATTATTTTTGTAGAGACCACTTACACATTCTGATTCTCCTCATTTGCAACAGAAAAATATGTTTCTACATGTATTTTTGAGGGTACATCTCATGTATATGTTTATATTGCACTGTTCTCATTACTATTAAAAGTGTCACTATTTTATTATAGATTTGTCTTTCCCACTCTAGGAAAAACAAGACCAAGACCTCATTATTAAAACCAAAATCCTCTACAAAGCCCTCCTTTTAAAAACATAGATTAAAAACATTCACAGTCAGCCAACTGTCTATATAGCCTTTTATATTTGGTCCCACAAAAATGTTTCCTACCTTTGGTCTGAATTTTTACCTTTCTCCAAACACACCCTGTTCTGTCATCAGCATGATGACACATGTTGTGGTTTCGAGCAGCAGGACTGTACAGAAATGTGCTATTAGTGTTGCATTTTTGTATCTTCATCCTCTTTCAGACCTAATTTTTGTCCATGACTTCAGTTTTTTTGTTGTTTTTTTGGTTATTTTGTCTGTGTTTTGTTTTGGTTTGGTTTTTGGTTTTGTTTTCTAATCCAAGCCTGAGATCCAGTGCTAATTTTCAATGTTTGTGTAAAATATTTGAGCCTAGTTACTTGGAGTTCCTCTGGTTGATTATCTCAGTGGTTCAGATGTCATGCTACCAGCCTTCTCCATGAAGGAAGTCACCTGCTTTCTTATCTTTGATCCTAGAGAACTTTTCACAACCATCCTTAAAAGCAGCTATTGAAATTTTACTTTAATTCCTCAGTTTCCCCCACTAATTGATGAGCTCTTGCAGTGCTGAGACCTTGTTTGTCTTACTCATTATAACCCCAGTGCCTAGCATTAGGACTTACAGAAAGCTGATATTCCATAACTATTTATTTCATAAATAAATGAATGTCCATAGGTTACATTTTTTTCCCACAGACCAGATAATGCAATCCTATATGATGCTATGGCAAGACATAAGATTATCAGTGAAATTTTGAATTGTTAGTGAAAATCCATGTGGGCAGCTTCCAAATTATAGATGGAGTTTGTCCCAGTAGTTCAGAGAGCCATGAGCATTACAATTTGAGGAGCTTTACAGAATTCATTTCAGCTTTCAGACTTCCCATTTGACAGATGATGGAATTCAACCCTGAGAGGGGACATTGCCTTGCTGAAAGTCGTGGGAGGAGTTTGTGACAGAGCCAGCTCCTGCCTGGCTCAGTATATTTTCCTTATTGCCTGTCCTCATTGTATCACAAACGCATATACCCATTTGTTGTATCCTTTAGCCTACAAGGAAGCACGGAATGCTGATACTACTAAAGGATAAGCTATGAGACATGTGGGAAACAGCTCCAGCAAGCATCGGTAGTGGCAGCGAGACAGACATCCTCTACCGTGCGGGACCGCTCCATCCTCTGAGCTATCAATGGAGGGGAGTGTGGGCAGGGCGGCTGTGCCCATTCCTGCCTAAGCGCAGAGGTTTCTGTAATAAGGTAGCAGCACTTGAATCAAAGTGAGCCTTCTGCCCAGTCTTCATAGGCATAGACAATAGTTTCTCTTTCAGGGAAACCCTTGTAATTGTCTCATGTGTGCATCTTGTTCCTAAATCTTTATATTTTGGGTAAGGAAACAAGGGCTTTGCTACATATTATGAGGACACCTGCTGCCAGGATTTAAAACAAAGCTTCCAAGCAAGTTTGCCTTTTATTTCAGATAAATTTCATACATTACTTCTGTGCAGAACTGTAGGGTCATGTTAGGTTTTTCAAATCTCCAGGAAATGTTTATTTAATTTTCTTTAAAGAAGGGAGAGAATAAAGAAAAAATGTATCAAAAGGCTTTTACTGCCAAACTACTGTTTTGATTTCTCTTTGTGTCAACTTCGGTTTCCCCACATCTTGAGCCCTGAACTCTTTGAAGTTGTCCTTTTAAGCATAAAATAAAAGATTCTTCTCTTTAGTCCACAGGCTTGAAGGAAGACAAACAGCAAACGTCCCTGCATGTTCATGTTTCTGTGGTAATAATCGACTCCAGGCTTTGGGCTGTCATATTCACCCTCGCCTCATACAATAAGCATCCGGTGTTCCATGACTTCCATTTCTGTCAGCTCCCCAATCCCGTATGGAGTTCCTTCTCGTCGTTTCTATGTGAGCAGCTTGAACAAGGACAGCATCCATGATCTGATTCTTCACTCTCTCCCCGCAGGGCTTGTCATTAGGCTTTGCCCACAACAGGGGCTCAATGCGTGAATGAATGCATGGATGAATGTTCCAGTTTGATTCTGTGAGCTGCTTAATTCTACTAGATGCACTCCCTGGGTTTTCATTAGACATTTAATTGGTACATATTTCCTATTGCTTATTAATACTCAATAAATAGTTAGTGTCACTTGCAGTGGAACCCAAATGAATAGAAATAAAAATGTTTACAATTCTAGAGTTAATCTTTTAATGTCTTCCCACAAAATGTCATTGTGTCCATGAGACTCAGTTCCTGGGTTTCATGGCCAGCTTGGTTGCCTAACTTTGTGTTTATGTGGCATAAAATCCTAGCTCTCAGAGTTGCACTGGCTTTTAGAGATCCTATCTAAATCCTTATATTTGACAGATGAGAAATTTGACCTCTGCCTTCTTATAGTTAGTGTATGAGTTAGGTGTTTGCACTCTTCTTAATCATGGTAATTTGTGTATATTCACAATATTTTGTTCAACAAAAATGAATGTAACATCACTCTGTTTTGTGACTGTTCCTATACTAAATGATTCTAACGGTAGGGAAGAGCTGAGAAGTAACCCAGACGATCTGCTTCATTACCTGCACTGCTACTTTTACTTAAGGGCAAGACCTCTGTCCTCTGTGCTCATAGCTAAATTGGGTCGCTTTTGGTCAAGGGAAAGAGAATAATAGTCCCCTCATAGCCAATGAGAAATCCCATCTATCCTGCCAACCTCGTTCATATTTTGTGATAAATCTTGAAACTGGCCCTATTTCAAGTTTGATGTCCAGTGAGTAACTAAGTATTAAAGCTCTCATTCGCTTTTTCTGTGCCTGCAGTCCTGCTTTCCAGAATCTTTTCCAGCTTTGAAGGCTTCCGAAATATTGTTATTACTTTGAGAAAACAAAAACTTAACAAGAATGAGTTAGGAAATAGAAAGAGGTCATTGATCAAGGTCAAGAAAGCGAGGCAGAATGATAATGAAACGAGGACAGCCTTCGTTTTATAAGATCTGTTTCCGAATCCTAGTGCTGCATCCTTTTAGATGTATGCTTTTCGGGGAGTCAGGAACCCTGAAAACCTTGTCTAGTGTGGGAAACTGTGGAACAACTTTGGACCAGAGATTAATCTATGCAAACTCATATTACTTAAAAACACTATCTCCAGAGGTTTCTTTTCCAAGACCTGTTTGGTCAGTTATCTCCAGTGAATAACTGTGTCAAATGATGGCTTATATTTATTTAGCATTTTATGGCTACAAAGTACTTTATTATTTTATTATTCTATTGCTAATATTATTAAATGTTCTCTCTTACTTCAATATTCTATTACTGTTGGGGAGATTCAAACCCACATTTTGAAAGTCTTCAGCTCATGTTCTTTCATAAGGCTATGGTGGTCCTGGACACTTGACATAATCAGTTATGTAGAAAGGCTTGGTGTATTCAGCTCCTAGCCCCGCACTGTCTCCCCTTTCTCTCAGAATTCTCTAGAAAGAACTTTGCTCCTTGAAAACATACAGGTTTTGTTGGAAGCAATTCCATTCCATGTGAGTGATTTTCTTTTCTCATTTGAACATCTGAAATACAACTTCTTGTAAGATTTTGGAAGTTAAAACCGGGTGATAGGAGTCAAATTTGCATTAGTATCTCCGACCCTTCAGTCTTCTCACAACTTGGTGAGAATCATGAAAATGGATTTCTTCCTTTACCTAAAATTCTCTAGGAAAGAGAGAACTCTGTGCCTGCAAGTAGGAAAAGGCATTTGGGCTACACAGAGCTGCCTTAACTCTGAAATTGGCAAACAGTCTGGTGTATAAACAGGGAAATGGTTTTATTGGTGCTTTAATAGAGTCTTATCTAAATATCTAAAAGCGCTCTGCAAGTGTCAATTGTTAACTCTAGGTTACATTTCAAGGCCCACAGCTCCCTTCCACGGTCAACAAGGATAACTGATATTTGTTCTGTATTTAGAACCCCCAAGCCTCCAGCAAACATTTTGTACATCATTTCTAGGACTAGCGATAAATGTGGTAATTGTTTTCAAGTCTGGGCTAACACGTCTGCCAAATGGGTTATGTATTTAACTAAACAGAAAGAGAGAGGAGAGGAAGCCATGGGATTGAATCAGATAGGCCTGAGTATAAAACCCAGAGCTTTACCACTTAAATGTTATATACCTATCGAGGATAAGTACTTAACTTTTCTGAACTTTAGTTTTACTATCCACAAATAGTCAATTATAAACTGCTGCTTTATATGTAAGATGTGAGAAAAATGTACCAATCAAGTTACTTTAGGGTAATTGGTATTTTTCCAATCCTAGCTCCTAGAGTACCCAGAGATGTGAAGGTTTGTCACTAGACAGAGGTAGCATTTCCCAGGCTCTGTGTATTCTTATTCCCCTGTATTCTAACCAATTCAAAATTTCCTTCTTCCTTGCTCCAACTGTTGGTAGGGGCAGGAAGTGATATGTTCAGATGTTTGAAGCACCCTTTGTCTATTTCCCCAAATAGTCTATTTCCCCAAATTAACAGTATCTATAAATTCATGAGACAGTGTGGGTCACTGGAGGCTGTGTTTTACCTACATACAACCACATCTTCCTCTCAGACCTAGAAGACCAGAAATGGAAAATGGGGAAGGAAGCCATATTGCTCTTCCTGAGGCTAAGAGGAGACATTCTGCCATCTCCTACGACAGCAATGCTGTGTGTGTAGAGGATTTGACTTGGACTTCCACCATGCTTACTTAGTTCCTCCCAACTCTGCACAGGGATGTTATTATTCTCATTGTACAGATGAGGAAGCCATGTGTCATGTGACGTGCCCCAATATGAATTGCATGAGCCAGTACCAGCACTGCAGCCTGTTGGAAGTCCAGTAACATTCTTTTCTACCTCCAGCCTTGTCTGTGGCTCCTTCAGGCCTCCAGAGCAGGCTCGGGCTCGGTTGGCACTAAAGGTGGAGCGATCTGAAGTGGCAGGCATCCAGACCACTGGGGAAATGGTGCTCTATTTTTTGTGTGTTTTTTTCTGCTTTTCTTCCTCTCAGGTTCCAACTGTGGGGTCGACAGATTGTCCCTGACCTGTCAGGAGAATTAGGAGCTTTCCAGAGCTGTGGTTGTGTTGCAGGCCCTTCATTAACAGCAGCCTTGCAATAAAATATGTCACAGTCTTTGTAGATTCTTTTTTGTCAGCCACATGGAAACAACATTAGAAAACACTGTCTATAGTTTGTACCTTTCTGCTTTTAATATTCTTGGTCAGAATGCTTTATAAAGTTGGATAACTGAAAGCGGGCTAGCTTTAAGGCATCTCTCCAGGCCTTGAGACAGTGTGGAAGAGTGAAAGCAGCTCATCCTGAAAACTTGGAAAACCATCTCCCAGTCCTGCCTCCTCTGAGAAAATCCCTTGTGTTTTCTGAATCTGTTTTCTCAACTATGCAGTTTTGTCTTTGAACCAGATGATTTCAAATATCCCTTGCTCTACGGAAATAGTTCTTTAACTTTTCTATGTAAGAAGTTGATTGAAAGAGCTGCATATTTCATTATAAAAAAAGGTTGTTATGAATAGGAGCTATTTAAAACAGCAAAGAAATAGAGCATCCTTTTCTAATGATGTCCGCCCTTAAAAAAAGAAAAAAGCACAATTTTCATTTGTTTGCATTTTAGACAGTTAAACCCTTGCCTAGCTAGGACATTCATCCTTGTTAAATGGGCTATAAAGTTAGTCTTTTTCCTATGTTTATTTATTTATATTAAATTTATATTTTATGTATTATATACTGGTATATTATAACATTTGTAGTATCATTTCTTAAAATTCTTGTTTTCTTCTTGCATTTTTCTCCTTTCTAACTGAAGCATAATTTACATGCAGTAAAATACTCAGATCATGAGTGTCTCTGGTGCTGGCCTCTAAACTGCTGATGAGCTTTGGCAAGTATATATATCACGCCAGGAAGTTCCCTCATGAGTCTTTCCAACCAATGCCCACCTACCATCCTCCGAGGCAACTACTTTCTGACATCTACCACCATAAATTATTTTCTGTGTGCTCTTTTCCTTTCAGATAAATAAAATCATGCTGTATTTATGTTTTTATCTGGTTTCTTTCATTCAACATACAAGATTTGAGATTCATCCATTCATCCATGTGGATGTATCAGTAATCTGTTCCTTTCTGTTACTGAACAGTATTCCATTGTGTGAATATACCCCAATTAGTCATCCATTCTCCTCCTTTGTTTATTTGATCATGAATTTCTGAAAGTGAAAAACATGGGGATATAAGTATTGAAACTTTGGGTCAAATCTGTCTTCTGTTTAGTTCCAAGGGCCTCAGGTATTTTCCATGAGGGACCCTGACACCCACCTGAACTGTTAGGCATTTACCTTTGCTTCTCATAGTAAACATCTATCCCTCCATTGTTTCCATAGTGTCTTGTGGAGATGGGATAGAGCACTAGTCAGAGAGCCAGGAGACCTGAGTCTCTCTGTCTGCACTCAGCAGTGTAACTGGCCACGACCTGACCGGGCCCCAGTTTCCTCATCAGTAAAATGGTCTGGCTGGACTGGATAATCCTTCAGCACTTTCTTCTCAGAGATCCTATGGTCCTTTGCAAATCCCTTCTCTGGGCCTTGTTTTAAACTCTAACGTACTGCGTCATCCTTCTCAGTCAGTCCCGGCATGCCACTCTTTTGCATCTCTGTGGTGAAGTATCTAAAGCATCAATTATTCAAGAAAATATCTGTGCTCCCTCTTCACCTTGAATGTCCCATACTTCCCTTTCCTACTCTTGGGACACAGAGAAGAGATGTTGTGTAAAGAGCTTGCTGCAAGAAAGATTTCCCTAAAAAGTGTTGAGTCTTAAATTTTCACCTATTCGTCAACTTCTTAAAATCGTGTTAATTTGCAAAGCTAATCGGGGATGTCATATTTTACCATACTTTTTAATCATACTTCAAAACGACATTATGGATTTGTTCTTTCTGTCTCCCTCTCAGGTTTAACCATTGTCTCTAAACTATTAGTGGAAGTTCTTCCTTCCTGATTTGTAGTAGTAGTTGTATGATCGGAGTTTCAGCAACAGATAGTCAAGGTACTGGCCTATCTATATCGTATCTGGCCCTACCAAATAATATTCATTGAGCAATGTCTCTTCTACTTTAGAACTCAACTTTTTAATACATCCTCTCCTTCTCTTCACGGTTCATAGAAAACAGGCCTTTGAAACACAATCCTTCTCTCTATGGGAAATGCTTTCTATGAATTTTTTCTTTTTTTCTTTTAAAGGCAGACTTTGCTTCACTTTAAGAAACAGTATCTGTCTCTACATGAATAAACTGGAGGGGGTTGAATAGTGAAGGAAGATATCTTTCTAGCTTCTCTTACGTCAATAATATAATTATTTTGGATACTAGGGGAGTTTAGAGGTTAGTATATTTACCCAAATATAGTGGAAAATTAAAAATTCCATCCCTAAGCAAAGATGGGTTTGGCAAGCATCTGTCATTTTTATTATCCATCTCCTTGGACATATTCCTTGCGGCACAGTAGGCAGGAAAGAGAATCAGGCTAATTTGTTGATCTCAGCCTTGGAAAATCACCTAACCTCTTTTAACATTAGTATCCTTATCTGTAAATTAGGAATAGTAGTGTACATTTTTTAAGGTGGTTTTGAGGATCTTAGATAATACATATAAAATCATGGCACGTACAGTATAAACCCACTAAAGGTGGCAGTGCAATGACTTTGGAGTTGTCATTTCTGCTATTTTTCATTGTCACATCAAAATCAAAGCCCAAAGTCTTAAACACTAAGGTTGGTACTTCCAAAATAAAGTGTAAACTTCCTTTTCACACTCACAGGGACTGAGACCTTTGCCTATTGCCTTATATCTTATCAAATTATGATTAGATCCAGAAAATCATGTTGTAAAGGCCCAGTACGTGCTGTTCTCCAGTGAAGGATGCAGAGAGGCATAATCAGAATGTGTATGAAGCGTCTGCACGCTGTGCTGCATCTATATGGGGAGATGTGTCTCGATTCTGCAGTCTAGGCTCCCACAGCCCCAGGATCTGGAAACCATCCCCCTGTCACTAGAAAGTGTGGGGGACGATGGTCAAAAAAGCTTGAGAGAGATTAAAAATTCAGTGGGCCTGAGGGAGGATTGCTGAGCTCCCTAAGATATGCACACCATAAAGTAAATTTTCCCTTGCAGGAGACTCATTATTTATCTAGAATTTTGGACTGGTCCTCCTTTCAGATAACTGCCTGGAGTGTCTGTGATTTGTCTCCTTCATTGAACATGAATGAGTGAGAAGCATATCTAAGCAGATCTCACAGCCAACTCTTTCATAAATTTCCTGTGGTGTGTTTGCCGGATACCCTTGACAAGGAGAACACTGTTAATGGAGACAGTCCACACTGGAACTCAACACTGATGTGGGAACTGAGAGCTCTTCTGTTGTTTCTGCCAAAGACGGACTCTGTGACCTTGGAGCAAGTTGATTTATTCACAGGTGAAGACCATATCTGCAATGGGCTGAGAGCTCATCTGAGAAAGAAGCTACATGGCTGCAAAGTGTTTATTACTGTTGCTTCCCTCAGACAAAGAAAGTGGTCAGAACTGCTGCCTAGACTTCTAGGCTGGTGCCTTTGTCTTCTAAACCCAGCTTTGCTCTAGGAAGTCTAGTCTCACCTAAACAAGATGAAGATTCACACTGTTAACCTCCACAAAGTCAACTTAAAGGCGTTTTGGAATTTGTGCTTTTATTGAGCCATCTTTTAGTCAAGGAATACTTACTGCACAGTTACTGTTTTGTACCCAGACACTGTGCTGGGAGATGCAAAAGATGGGTAAGACCTGGTCGCTTCTCGAGGAGCTCAGAATTAGGTGGGAGAGAGACATATGTACCCAAACTAGAACACAGGATAACAGCTGCCACAACAGCATACCTGCAGAAGTTCCAAGGATAGCGAAAGAGTAGCACACATTCTGCCTGAGAGGGACTAACTCTGGGAAGGCATCGGAGAAGAGGGCACATATGGCTGGAGTCTGGAGTTGTGTAGTCCGAGATGAAATGAAAAGAATAATACAAAGAGTGGCACCAAGGAGAAAGTGTAGGACATGTTCCTGGAAATGCTAGCAATCCGATTTGTCTGGAATGTAGGGTACATAAGAGGAATGGCTGAGTGTCTAGCAGAGTCAATGTTGTGGAAATTCTTACCATTCTGCCAAGGAGTTGGATTCCCCCTCTAGGCATAGGAGATCTTTTCATGGCTTCTCAACTAGGAAGAGATACCATGCTGTGTTGTAGAAATATGCTCTGACAAGGGAGCATAGGTAATCAGCTAGAGTAGGGCAGAGGTCACATACCGGCTGATTACCAAACAGATACCTACAGAGGTATTTTGTTTGATAGTCAAAAGATTTTTTTAAATTTTAAACTAATCGCAAACTTTTAATATTTGAGAGAATTCACATAAAAATCTAGCTTTTAGTTTCTGCTGAAAAGTAGAGTTGACAGTATCTGCCTGGCAACCATCAGCTAGAACTGAGAAGTACTTTCCCCTTTCAGTTGGGGCACATTCTACAGTTTGCCAGTGTCCCACCTCCACCCCTGACCCCTGCTGTTTACTGACACACAAAGCATGCGCTCACCCATGTCTTTCTGGATCTTGTGATTGAGTCTGAGACTTCCGTAGTGAGGCAAACCCAGGGCCAGAAAGATCACGGATGAATGGTGTTGCAGTGGTACTGCCGGAAAGGATAAAACCTCAACTACAGGGCAGGGATGGGTTGGCCAATTACTTGGATGTGTAAGGGATGAGAGACATGGAAAAGCCAAAGAAAACTGTGGGGTTTTTATTTTGGATAGTAAGTGGGTAGGAGTCCCATAAAATCAGAAATACAGGAAGAAGAGAAAACTTTGGCAAGATGGCAGTTTATCGATTGTGGCCCTTGGTAGTTCAAGGCTTTGAAAAATATTAATAAGACTTGAAAATATACTTGCAGGTCAGTAGCCTAGTGAGAAAGCATTGTGCTGAAAGATGCAAGCATATCATTATTAACTGAATAACTGAATAGTCACATACTTTTTTTTTTTCATTGTCTCATGCACTTTCTCATGAACTCTAACAAATTGTCAGGCAAACCTCTGTCCTTGAAACCAGGAAAACAAGTAAGGAGATGGGGATGTA